>OZ010671.1:19753344-20173344 GCA_963932185.1 Troglohyphantes excavatus
TTTTATTTCAATGTATTTTTCCAAAACGAAACTTATGATAAGCATTGAAGTTAGTATTCACAAATAAAAATTAAATGTATCACACTTTTATTTTTGCCTTATCCAAAAGCAAAGGCGGCTTTGGTTTGCGAAGCAATCCTCCGGAATTGGCGGAGCGTTCTTAGCAGGGGAAAGAGTCCCCTAGTTATAACAAACCTTTCTTGAATTGATTATATTTGTCCAAATGTATCAGCAGTCATACGATGTGATTAGAAACTGCTTTGTTGTCTAATGTTATACAGCAGTATGTGGCCACGTTATTTTTTCACTAATAATTTTTTTATGGAATAAATGTTTATAATAGCTATTTTACTGTGTTTATTTTCTTAGTATGCAGTACCTGTGTTATGCTGCCGTGTTTGTGTCTCTTTTTGTGCTGCAACTGTCTGACGCAGTGACGCACAACACGACGCACACAAAACCGCAATGCGATGGTAAAGAAAAGGCTTCCACTCTCGTGGATGTCGCCAAGGATTTTATGAATAAGGCAAAAAATTTATATCCAGATTGTAGTAAGTAAGATTTCAGAGAATAATTTTTCATCAGTAACGATAAATATGCACCCAAAACAATAATATTTTATTAACAACAACGATTTTTAAAAAATAATAATGATATTTCATCAATAACGATGATATTTTATCAATAACACTAATATTTTTATAAAAACAGCGATCTTTCTTTAAAAGCAATGTTTTATCAATTACTATGTTCATTCAGAAATAACAATGATATTTCTCTATGTCAACTATCTTTCGTAAGTAACAATGATTTTTCTTCAATTAGAATGAAATTGTATCAATAAAAATAATTATATATTAATAACATTGATATTTCATCAATTAGTATGAATTTATATCAATAACAATGAATCGTTAATAACATTAATATTTCATCATAAGTGAATTTTTTTTATCTATAACATTTATTATTCATCAACAAGCACAAGAAATGCAGAACACAATAACTTCAATAACAATGAGAGAAACAATATATGTACAATAATAACGATCTGTCATTGATAACAAAGTTTTTACGACGTCAGCATTTTGAAAATACGTTTAGTCACTGGTCCGAGAAATTCTCTTTCTTTTGATACCACACGTGTAGAAACTGTAAAAGGGTTCTTTACTACAGAAATAATATATAGGCTATCGAAAGCTTGCAATTAAAAGAGAAATATTAAGTTACAAAATGTTTCAAATTGGAGAGAAAATTGAGTTTTTATTCCCGAAAGAATTTTATTAAAAAATACTAAATTATTTTTTCTAGCTGACGATAATTTACAATGTGGAAGAAAGGAGAAGTCTTTAGCCTTTATTGAAGTTGCGTCGAATTTGATATCTGAAGTCACGAAAACTTTTCCAACTTGTAAGTTTACCACAACATGTAGAGAATCTGACATACGTTTTAAATATTAATTTTTATGTATTTAAAACTCCTCAGAAATGTTTAATAACATAATAAATACACAATATTTATTTTATAACATACATATTTTAATTACATTTTTTTTTATAAATAATAATTTTATTAAATTTTTTTTTTATAAATAATTTTTTTAATTACATTTTTTTAAATAAAAAATATTTTAATTAATTTTTTTTTATAAAAAATATCTTAATTAATTTTTTTAATAAAAATTATTTTAATTAATTTTTTTTATAAATAATTATTTTATAATTTTTTTTTATAAAATAAATACACAATATTTATTTTACATCCTAACAAGTATATGATAATCAATATATGCATTTATGATCCAAAATGTATATGCCAAATTTTTGGATGCGCAGATAATGCTTTAAAGTTTTATAATTGTAAAATATTATTTTTAGCCGATTGTATGAATGTTTGTTTCAAATATATATTTAAAAACAATAACTTCAAAAAAAAGTTATACCTTAGGGTCCTATTAAACGCAAAAACTTACTTGATATTTATATAGATTTTTTTTAAATATTTTGGGGATGATAAGTAAGATAACTCCAAAGCAAAGTTAGAAATAATAACGTTTAAATTTTGCGAATTGCTTGGCTGTGATGTTCAGTGGAAGTAACATTCAATTCTTGTTTAGGTAACTTATTGAAGTTAGAGGCACACTCCTTGTGCTAGTGATAAATTTTCTACCTAGCAATGGAAAATGTTATATAGTTTTTTTTAGTTTTTTTTAACATATAACACTTGGCAGCAGCCCTCCCATATTTTAAATGTGTTATTTTACATATTTTTAGTTATTTGTCAGAAATAGTTCCAATGATTATCCACTGCATTGCAAGATGATATGACCACAATATTTTTCAACTTAGCCTATTAATAATTATTTTTTTTGCGTTCTTCAATTCAGAATAGACTATTATTTTTACTGAGACGAAAATAAATGCAAATTTGCGTGCTCTAACCCTTTTCGATACAATTGAGACATATTCTATCATAAAATTGAATTTTGTTCTGGTTAATTGTGGTTAGCCACATAGAAATGGTGTCGCCCACTATCTCTTAGGTCTTGATAAAGAGTGCCCGACTATACCTGAGTCAGAGTGCCCAACTGTACCTGCACCAGAGTGCCCGACTGTACCTGAGCCAGAGTGCCCAACTGTACCTGCACCAGAGTGCCCGACTGTACCTGAGCCAGAGTGCCCAACGGTACCTACACCAGAGTGCCCGACTGTACTTGAGCCAGAATGCCCAACGGTACCTGAGCCAGAGTGCCCTACAGTAACTCAACCAGAATGCCCTACAGTATCTGAGCCAGACTGCCCGAAGATTCCCGAGCCAGAGTGTCCAAAGGTTCTCAATGAGAAGCCCATGGATTGTTTTGAAGTTCTTAACAATGGGCAGAACACGAGCGGCGTCTACACCATTTGGCCGAGGAGTCGCACTACGCCGAAAAAAGGGCTTTCTGTGTATTGTGACATGGATACAGACGGAGGTGGATGGACGGTATATTGTTCAGATCTTCGAGCATGAATGGCCAGTAGTAGAAAAATATGACGTCATAATCGTGAGGCAAACATCTCAGACCAAATCGCTACAGACACGTGACTTCTTTTCAAAATTTCGCACGATTGGCTGATGATTTGGGAAATGTGTAACAGTGAAATTTTATGAATGGAATGACGTCATTAGTCGCGTATTTGTAGCGATACATGTTGGCCTCACTTTGATGTCAGCGAGATTATATCCCGATGTTTGCTCTACTATGAGGGATCCATGCTCGAAGGTACAGATACCTTATTTTACATTCAGGTCAGATGACCTGTGATCACTGAGCTAGAATATAATATAACTACGAGCACTGGAGTGAGGACTCCCATTGAGCGACAATGTCCTTTACTGTGCCGTGCGGATGCATACAATTCGGAAGAAAGGTTGAGAAAACATTCGTCCTTGGCTATGACGTCTCACGTGACGTCACCCAAATGTTTAAAACTGTTTTTTTCGGTGCCTTTTGCCTTGTTTTTCATGTGAGTAACTATGAAAACCATTAAATGTGTAATATTTCATGTATTTTTGAAAGCCAGAAATGCGTTTTTAAATCTACGCTAACCTATGCGAAAGGACTACTTTTTCTAGTTTTCTACCTTCGCTCTGAAAGGAGTAATGTGGTCGGCAACGCTTAGTCATCGCTCCAGTGCTTATATATATATTGTATTCTAGTTCAGTTCCCGTGATACAAAATTCCTAGGTCTGGCATTTCGGTTGAAGGGTCTTAAAAATCAGCTATATAGGGTATCAGGATAAAAACATCATCTTAGGAAGTTTATTCCAACGCTATAACTGGCTTGGTAAATATAATTACACAAATTTAGCTTTGTTTAATGGGATGCATGTAAAATATTTTGTATTAAAGAAAAGTACGTACGGAGCGTAGATAAGCGAGTAGGCGGCTACGAACACAGAGTTAAAATTTTTCTTCGGTTGGTAAGATGTTTGTTGACCAAACGCTGTAGGAATATAAAACAACAGAGTGAGATTTTAAATTTTCATACAAAATCAAGTAATTGATGCAAGAGAGTTAAATGCTTTGTTCTGGACTAAAACGTTTATCGCGGTGAGCATTTTTGTTGAAACAAATAAAAAGAAATTGTTATAAAGTTTATCTATAGATGGCACTGTACCTTAAAGCTTAAAAAAAGCATCATGCTTTCTTTATATTTTAAGATACAGTGCCCATCTATAAACAAACTTCGTAAGAATTTTTTTATTTGCTTCAACGAAACTCTAGATAAGTGGTAAAAGGAGTTAACTGATAAAAATCACCTTCCAAGATAAACAGCTTTTTCACTGATAACAATCTTGAAGAAAACGGTCTTTTTCCGTTGAGCATCCACTATTTTTCGCCAAAGAAGCAATGGACACGATTCTTTTTTCTATTTATTTTTCATTCATTCGTTCGTGAGCGCGATAAGTCGTGGTAGGTTAACAAAATTGGCCCATTTTCGCACATTTGGCATTTTGGTTCGATTAATAAAATCGAATCATTATATAAATGAAACATATAGTTTTTATATAAATCAAGCAAAGCCTCCATACAATTTTGAGGGAAGACTCGTATGTTCTTAAAGCATTAATAAACAATAAAATTAGTATTTTTTCCAAAAATTTATTTAACCACTTCTTTTACTTTCTCCTACAATTATTAGTAACTGATTATTTATTTTTTCATACGCCGTTACGGAGTAATTGTTTTGTGCAAGTCACAACCCTCTATTAATATGTCTGACATGTGCAGCCAAATAATTGTGAATCACTGAATTTTGGTTATATACTTTTTTTACAATAGGTCATTCAAAGAAGAGGTAAATTTTCCACCCCAAAGGATTTCTTTTACAAGGACTGGAAAAGTTATAAAATAGGGTTTGGTGACGTGGAAAAAGAATTCTGGTTGGGCAAGTATTTAAATTTTAATATATACAATAATAATATTTCTGATTTCTATACCTTGTTCGAAAAAAATCTTCTTTTTAAAAAATGGAAAATTGACTCTAAGAAAAATTTGCTAAAAAGTAAAAAATAATTTTTAATTTTACCAACGTGCATGTGCATGTTGATAAATAATATGCAGCTTTTTTCGACGTTAATTAACCAAACCAAACCATGCATTTTTGAACCACTGTAAAATGGCGAGGACAACATCTGATGCTACATTTTAATTTTTGTCAAGTTCTCATGCCGTTCGAAATCGAAATCCTCTGCTTGGTAGCCAGATGCTTCGAGATTGTGTCAGGTGCCAACTCTTGTCTTTACCTCGTCATCTGATGATGGCTCAAAAATATGAGGCAGTGTTCACAGGTTTTCCTTTGAGATAAATCTCGAACCGTTGCTATTAGCCCAATGTACAGATCTAGCGGGACGTCAATTAACCATCAAATCGGAATTATTTTGTTTAGTTGGTCAAATAGCGTCGCAGTGGGGTATTGGCGGCGGTTCTGGAACTATTCCGAAAAAAATAAAATTCATGAACACTGCCTCGTTTTAAACCATAGTTATATGACGAGAACAACACCTGAGCTGGTACATCATGTTACCTGAATAGGCATAAGAACGTTTCGATCGCAAAGGATTTCTCCCCTACACCATCTGGGGCCCGGTAACCCAGTAGATAAAGGCGTTCAGCTGGTAATCGGAGGATTGCTAGTAAACAAGTGCTTATAAAAACATCAGTTTAAATAGTAGTAGCAATAGCATGGAAATTCGAAAACATAAAAAATAAAAAAAACTAAGTCGAAAACTACTCAAAGCAATTGAATAAATCTAGATTTTGATAATGTTTATTTTTCACAGAGAGTAATATGTGATAACAACAACAACGACGATAGTAATATGCGTTAACAACAATATTTGTTAAAAACAACACATATAGCAACTGCGCTAACAACAACAACAACAAAATCACGGAGCCCTTACTTCGGAAATTGACCACGACCAACGCCGGACCACATTGCTAGTATATTAATAAATTTGTATTCTATATTTCAGGAAACGACAACATCCATATTATCAGTAACCAAGCCAGTTACACAATCCGATTTGATTTAAAAGATAATAAAGGAGTTACTGGATATGCTCATTACGATACTTTCTGGATTGAAGACGAACTATCGCAATATACTTTGCGAATAAGCGGCTACACTGGAAATGTCGGTATGGACCTTATATTCTATTTTCTTGAGGCATACAGAATCCTTATTATATAAAAAATATTCTTAGGTAGTATCAAAATGCCTACCACAGACGTTTCTGAAGTAGAAAAGTTTTGTACAGGACGTGTTGCCTAGATGTCTGTTGGATCATTTAAGATATTGTATCAATAGAATATTGATCCCATCCGAAAATATACTCAACCGATTTTGTCTTCAATCCGACATTGCGTAATAGTTGAAAAGTATGATCAAAATATACTTCATTGTGAAAAACTGGTCAACAACGTTATGTGCTAAATACGTTTTAAAGTATTATATATTTAATGTTATGTTATTATAAATAAGTGGTATTCAATTTTAGAAGACATGAATTCATATTGTAAAACTATTGACGCTGATAATTTTTTTCAAATATTGATTCCATATGATTTAATTACATATTGATTTAAACCAATAAATGATCCCAGCAAAAAAAGTCTGCATAAAACCTTCATCAAAATTTTGAAATTGAAGTTTTTATGCAGGAAAACTGCAGTTTTTTTGAAGATCTATAAAATTAAAGGTTTTTGTTTCAATGTCCTTCATAAAAACTGAAAAAAACCTTCATAAAAACCTGCAAAAAACCTTCAATTTTTAATCATGAAGAGAAAATGCAGATATTTTAAAGGTTTTATGCGGGAAATTGAAAACTTAAAAAAAAAAACTGCAGTTTTTTGTTTCAATATGCTTTATAAAACCTTCAATTTGACAATTTTGATGAAGGTTTCATGCTGACTTTTTTTGCTGGGATACTATTGTAATTTTGATTTAAATTGAACATTGGTAAACTTTAGACATACATTCTGCAGTTTGAACTATATTTTAACGTAAAATGGCAGGAATAACAAGTAAGTAACATCAGTAAAAACTTTTCATAGGGGGGACCTTTAAATTGCCATTTTTTAATTTGTTACAATACTTATATTAATTAGTCGAAGAAAATATCAAATGACTGGAATCCATCAACGTTTCTTATAATTGCACGCGATTTGTGTACTTATTTTGTAAGAATGTTTTTGCTGTTCTATTTTTTAATGTAAAATTATTATTATTCATGTTGATATAGTTCATACGATCTTTCAAAAAATGTAAAGTATTGTAGAAATTATTACAAAGATGATAGACTTCATTAAATCTTAAGCAAGATTATACTAGTACTAAATTGTACTTTTCACGAATCTGGATAGAAACTTAGTTAAACAAGTAAAAGTTCCAAATCCAAAAAGCATATCTATCTAACTTATCGAAGCAATCTCGTTACATGACTGTACGAGAGTCAACCGGCCAATCTGAAAACAGGAAATCATCTCCCTCTCCCGTTTGTCACAATAAATAGTGTTTCACCATAAGCAGGGCTTCTTAAAGGTGGGATTACTTATTTTTTTATTTCAAAAATATTTTATATATAAATGCACCTTCATTTGAAGGTTGCTAAACAAATTTAACTTAATTTTCCAAAAATGTACATGCGCAGTTCTGGTATTGAAGTCTTCACATGCATTACGTTAAGGTCGCAGGTATCGTGCGGTTTCTATAACCCACTCCTAAAAAATGCTTAACCTTTTCCCGTGGGCTCCTTAACAGAAAAGTTGCCCTAGCTGTGAGCTAATTCCTGAACCGGGGGAGAAAATGTCAATTTTGGAGGTAGGGAAAATAATTCTTAAAGCTCTGTGTAAGAACGATTTGACTTTCAATAGAAGGCGTGTAGCTGACAGAGGATCGTTAACAATTTTTCCTCAAAGCATGCAGATTCTCACAGTAGGGGTAAGGTCGTTTGAAGAGTTGAAATACTGAAAAGCACAAGCGAATGACGATGTGTAGAAAACATTAGTCAAACATCACATGTCCGAAACCATGTAATTACCTGTTCTGCAACAGGCATTATACTCCAGACCTCGCATGTTTTAAAAATTCTTCCTCTCTTCCGTGGTTCAAAGTGCCCCAAGTTCCCCGCTATACCTGTAAAATCTATGCGACAAACGTTGTCCCAGCCCACATTTAAAGGTTAAACTGGCAAGCTGAGTACACGATTTTCTCTAATCATTTAGAAACAATAAAAAAATTTGAACGCAGAATAAACAAGTGAATTGAGTACGCTTGCTGTTACATTATTCATGGACGCTGGATTTCAGAAAAGGGTTTACAATCTCACATGGTGCGTATGACTACATTATGCAAATTCCCTCTTCAAATGGGAAACATTAACATACGCATGTTTACTACAATAACGGTAAGGGAGTCGCATGTTCACTATAATAAGGGTAAGGGAGTCCCATGTTCACAACAATAAGGGTGAGGAAGTCGCATGTTCACAACAATAAGGGTGAGGAAGTCGCATGTTCACTACAATAAGGGTGAGGTAGTCGCATGTTCACTACAATATGAGTGAGGGAATTACATGTTCACTACAATATGAGTGAGGGAGTAGCATGTTCACTATAATAAGGGTGAGGTAGTCGCATGTTCACTACAATATGAGTGAGGGAATTACATGTTCACCACAATATGAGTGAGGGAGTCGCATGTTCACTATAATAAGGGCGAGGAAATTACATGTTCACTACAAGAAGGGTGAGGAAGTCGCATGTTTAATAAAATAAGGGTGAGGATGTCGCATGTTCACTATAATAAGGGTAAGAGAGTCGCATTTTCTCAACAATAATGGTGAGGAAGTCGCATGTTCAATATAATAAAGGTGAGGGAGTCGCATGTTCACAACTATAAGAATGAGGGAGTACCATGTTTACTACAATAAGGGTAAGGGAGTCGCGTGTTCACTATAATATGAGTGACGGAATTACATGTTCACTACAAGAAGGGTGAGGAAGTCGCATATTTAATAGAATAAGGATGAGGGAGACGCATGTTCACTAAAATAAGAATGAGGGAGTCGCATGTTCACTACAATAAGGGTGAGTTAGTCCTAATTGGGCATTCCAATTGAGTGCGTTACAAAGTTACTGTATAATATTTTAAATATATATCAATGCCTATTCATATTTAAAAAACAAATCCGATATTTCTTTTCATTTCTTGCAGGTGATGCTATGACTGATCACAACAACTTGAAGTTCACCACCAAGGACAGAAAGAACGACAAATTGAAAACCGGATCTTGTGCTGTAGAAAGACAAGGGGCGTGGTGGTACTTCGACTGCAGTAGTGCAAACCTGAACGCCCTCTATACACCTGGAGTGGAATCATTGACAGGGATATATTGGACAAAGTGGAGAAAATATATCGGGTTATCAGGGGTCGAGATGAAATTGAGAACTCAAAGAATTTAGTAACGAAAAATGAGAATTGGGGAATATCGATGCTGGAGATAATAAATTTTCACTATATTGTTTTGAAAGTATTAAAAACCCTTTATCACCAATATTTTAAAAAATGATTTTGTGTTTTTAAATTTCAGTTAGACAATATAAGAATTAAAGGGGCAAGTGGAAGGAGGAGTTAACTGACGAAAATATCTTCCAAGATAAACAGCTTTTTTCACTGACAACATCTTGAGGAAGAGGATCGTTTTCCGTTGAGCATCCACTATTTGTCTTTAAGGAAAAATAGTGGCACAATAATTTTTCCTACTAATCAACCGTACACAATGACTAGTCGTGGTAGGTTAACAAAATTGGCGCGTTTTCGAACTTTTGGCAATTAGGTTTGCTTAATGAAATCGAGCCAGTATAAGTGAAACGTACACTTTTTACTGATCTCTACATCTCTAAATATACCAAGCAGAACCATACATTTTGTGGGAAAACGCATATGGAATTAAAGTTTTGTATACATCAAATTTTTTTTCAAAAATGTTAGTTAAATTTTTTTTTCAAAAATGTTAGTTACATTTTTTTTTCAAAAATGTTTGTTAAATTTTTGTTTTTTTAAATGTTAGTTAATTTTTTTAAAAAAAATTTTACTTAAATTTTTTAAAAAATGTTTGTTACATTTTTTTTTAAATGTTAGTTAAATTTTATTTTAAAAATGTTAGTTACATTTTTTTTTTCAAAAATGTTTGTTACATTTTTGTTTGTTTAAATGTTAGTTAATTTTTTTTTTCAAAAATGTTAGTTAAATTTTTTTTTTCAAAAATGTTGTTACATTTTTGTTTGTTTAAATGTTAGTTAATTTTTTTTTTCAAAAATGTTAGTTAAATTTTTTTTCAAAAATGTTATTGTAGTTAAATTTTTTTTTCAAAAATGTTACATTTTTTTAAAAAAAATGCTAGTTAATTTTTTTTTTCAAAAAACGTTAGTTACATTTTTTTTCGAAAATGTTAGTTAACCTCTTATTCCATTTCTCCTTTCAATAATAAATTTTAAATTTGATCAAATTTACTGTGAAATCATTAGGAAACAAGTGCAAAGCCACCAAAACATAAGTTGTTTTATTGTTTGATAATGTAATAAATATAGAATAATATTTAATAAAATATGTGAATAGAAATCAGAACAAACTACAAATATTTAAAATTGCAGTATATAAAAGAATATCGATCAATACAATTTTGGCACTAGAGGACAGTGATCATTTTTAGTCACAAAATAGCAACTTTCTTTACTTTAAGAATTTCATATCATTGCTCATGGCTTTAAAAAAATTCTTAACGTTTTAGAAGAGAGTTAATACTAGCTTGAGATAAATCTAAAACCAGAATTCAATTATTTCATCTTCTTTTTTAAAAACAAATCCGGTTTAGGTGCACAGAACATCGTACGGACCCTCGAGGGTTCGCGGACCACCATTTTATAACTACTTGCGTTAGAGTATGAAATCCGTTATTTCATGAAATATCTAAGTCAGTTAACAAGTAAAACTAACTTGTATTCTTTTATTTAACTATATATTTCATAGAATAACAATTTACACCCCTTTAATGTGTAAAATAACCGAGTAAATAAAGTTCCGAATTAAAAAAAAGTCTGTAAAGTGAGAACGACTAGTCACATATTTTTAGAATAAACCATTCTAGGTTCTCATGTCATCTCTTTACTCAGTCGATTTTGGTACCAAACAAGGGCGTATTGTTGTTCAAAAATAGCTCGTACCTCCTTAGAGCAGTCGTTTGAGGTTCTTCACGCCCCTTTGAGAAATCGATTCAGGCACATGACTTTTCAATAACAGCTGGTTTCCTCCTTGCAACAGTCGTTTGGGAATTACAGATATGAATTAAAAGGGACAAGTATTTTGGAAGGTAACGTTTAATACGTTGAGATCATACTCATACGGTTACCTGTGTGTAATATAAGGTGCATGGTGCACCTTAATTCCTTTGGTCGTCTAACCTGTGTTCCTTTTGAGATGCTTAATACTATGATAAATATCTGAAATTTGTTTCATTGTTAGGGGTTTTGGGGATATATTTCTAAAATAAAGAGAAGGAAGGGTCGGAGTTCTACTTAAGTTAAGTGTGACAACTGGATTCTCCACAGTACGCCATTCTACAAATCATTATAAGAGAAAGGTTTTGAAGTTCCAAAAGTGTAAGTTTTGAAAATAATGACAGTTTGAGTGAGTAGTTAAAAATTTAAGATAAAAATATACTGGAAATAGAATTTCAAGGTTGCAAGTGATGGTTATGAGTGAAAAAAGTTATAGTGTAAATTTTTAAAAATGTTGTAAATTAAATGTAAAGGTTGCAAATGGCAGTAAATGGGATGGTTATAAGTGAAAAAGTGATGGTGTAAATTAAAATAATGTAAAAAATTAAATAACAAGGTAGCAAATTGAAGTAAATGTGATGGTTATAAGTGAAAAAATGATAGTGTAAATTAAAAAAGTGCTGGAATTTGAATGTAAAGGTCGGAAGTGAAAGTAAATGTGATAGTTATGAATGAAAAAGGGCTAGTGTAAATTAATGTAAAAGTATTGGGTCACATTTAACAACTGGAAATGAAAATGATGGTAATGAGCAATAGTAAATAGAATAGGTAAAAATTAAAAAGAAACTTAAAGTATTGTGTGAAAGCAAATTTGAAAGTATTGAGTGAAATATAAATATTGAAAACTGATTTTTTAAATAAAAGTAAGAAGTGAAAATGGATGTGAGTGTAGAACATGAAAGTGATCCTTAAATTTAAAGTTAGAGTAGTGGGTGGCATTTATTAAGTGGAAGTTAAAGTATTTTTTGAATGTGAAAATAACGGAACTGTACAGAATGCGATAGGTAAAAGTTAATATTAAAATCCGAAGTGTGAAAAATAAATGAAAATGAACGTATTTTGTGATGTGTCCTTTCCTTTTGTTCTTTTTGTGGTATATTTGTAAACTTTTTGTTTCCAATTGCAAAGCATTTAAAGATATCAACAAGGAATTGTATATTACTAAAGAATTGTAAAAGGACTTATTTTTTTTTATAATTTGTAATTAATGTATATCTTTTTACTTAAACTTTTTATGCCAATGTAAGAATTTTTTTTAATGTCTACAACTCTACTCCAACAGTAGATTTTCCTACATATATTTGAAAATGTAACAATAGTAACCACAGTAACTTCTGTAGGGCTCTAAACCTTTTTCCTTTAGCTACACGGTTAGAGTTGATTGAAAACAGCCATATTTCAACCCAACTAATTTTTGAATTATTTTTCAAATACAACTATTGATGACCAAAGGTTGGTGCAGATATTATCTCCTAACTCTTTCCCTATCAATGCCTATATTCATCTTAAAATCCGTTACACCTGTGTAATAACAATGTTCACTGGTAAGTTCTCGGATATAATATTTTTTTCTTAAATAATTAATTTTCATATTGCCAAAAATATAATTTTTTTTATCTTGCTTATTACTCACTTCGACATTGACTTTCAAAAGACTTTCAATTTTAATACAGATTGCTTTCGAAATTTATTTCAATGGAAAATAGAATAAATCTCAGCCAAAAGCACCACATGTCGGCTTACTTGAGTACGAAAATATTCGAAATATAGTGATAGCGATAAAAGAGGGTACAGTTAGTAATCCTTCAATTGGCTTCAAATCAACAACCCAGAAGTTATATTTAAGAATCAGTGATAATAACTCCATACCATATGACGTAATGTTTTCTGTTAAATTTATTGTCAAAGAAGTAATTTAATTAATTTAGTCTATTTACAAAAATAAATTATATATGAAGTACTTATTGCCATTATATATAGCTGCAAAACAGAATATTCCAAAAAACAAAATTTAAATATATTGTAATTTATTTTAAAATATACAAAATTACATTTTTGCCTTTTATGTTGAACCAAAGTTTTTTCTAATCAAACCTTCTTCGTTAGGATTTAACCTTTGGGAAATACATTGCTTCAATCAGAGAACCTTCTGACTCAAGGCTTCTTCATATACTCAATCAGCTACGTTTCCCATATAAGTGTCAACTGCAGATACTATTACTCAAACTACCACTTTAAAAGCCCTGCAATTACTTTTTGTGTCAACAAGTGAATACCTAAAAGCTAAAGCACACACTGTAAAAAAAGGAACTTAAAAATGAGTATCTGAGCCTACTCATTTTCCTTTGAGTACAATTTAATCATAAATGAATCATGCGGGTTTGTTATAATAATAAGTATTTACGTAAAACAAAGATATATGTTATCTAATAAAAAATATTATTAAATTTAATAATAAACAAAGTGCTATGATCTTAATTTTTTTTTATTTAAAAAAAAGTTACCATTAAGAAAAGTTTTATTAAACTGCAGTTTTAAAGCATTAACATCTAGGGTGATTTTTAATGAAACTTCTGAATCAATATAGATATTGAAATGTTCTTAAGCCGTGAAAAATGAAGCAAAAACAGAAAACAGAAGTTTTTAAAAATAGCAAAATTCGGAAATTTGATCGTGAACTTCAATGTTTTAACTTTCAAAACAATCCGAATTTCCCCATTTACCAGTTTTACAATGTTGATTTGACTATTTCCAAATGCCTTTTCCAATGTATCATTTAGTACATTGGAAACATTCGTTTGCATTCTTTTAAATAGCAAACGATCTTTTAATCCATCTTAAATGAATGACACATTAAAATAATTACGTTACAATAGTTGTAATATACGATGGGAACTTAAAAATTATGGCTAAAAATGTTTAATTTTTCAAGTAAAGTGCTCTGTAAATTTCATAAAGCTATTTTTTGAAGTTATGAAGGATTTCTGGTAAAGACCGGCATTGGGATCGATTTATGAATTTTATATTAGATTTTCACTTTTCTCCGTTGATTTTAACTGATATTACTCTTGAAACTTTATGAATCTTTGCTGGGTTACTATAAAATATTTTATGACATTCGAATGGAACATCGTAGAGACTTGAAATTAGTCACTTTAAAATTCTTATTTTTATAACTAACTATTATGTAAATATCAAAGTCCTACGCTTTGTAGTTATGGACCTTTGTACTGATAAACCAACAAATAAACAGAGATCCGCAGACATTTTGAGGATTTTCAGTTTTATACATCTGATAAAACTGCAATTTTACATTTTTTCAAACAGAAATTGAACTTCGAATGTAAAAAAATCGAATTTTAATACTCATTTTTTCACCAACTTACACTGTAAATTATGAATTAAGGATTAAAATGATCTCTTAAGTTTCAATTCAAGAACAAACTGTCACAGGAAAAAAAGTAAGTATAAAAATTTCAATCAAATTATGATATTACAGGTATTATGCAGGAAAATTAAAAACTTTAAAAAAAACTCAGTTTTTTTTGTAGGTTTAATGCTGAAAATTTCAGCATTGACATTCTTGAACTTTGGTAGGGAAAATAAAGTTTTTTTAAATGTTTAATGAAGGCAAACGAAAAAAATGCAGTTTTATTGAAGGTTTACAGTAGAAAAATTTAGTAATGATATTATTGCGGAAAAGGTGAAGGTTTTACGCAGACTTTTAATAAATCTTACAGGGAAATTAAAAAATTCAGTTATTTTCGGTGGTGAAAAAAGAAGGCGAAATATTTAGCATTGATATTCTTGAAGAGGAAATGCAGTTTTTTCAAAGCTTCTGTGTAGACCAGGGGTCGACAACCTATTGAAACGGAAGAGCCAATAGTTACAATTTACAAAATTTCCCAATTTTTAAAGAGCCACTAAAAATTTTCGTTTCAACCTTATAGTATTTGCTTATATATATTTGATTTTTGGTTTAAAATAAACGGCTTTAAATAAAGAAAAATATTTATTCATATAATAACACAAATATAGATAGTTATCATAATGCCTTTTGAAAGTTTGATTAAATCTGGCTTATAACTTGTTGTTTTAAGTTTAAAGCACGACTCTAGATTTTTATTTGTTAGTTGTCTTCTCACTTTACTTTTTATTATATTCATGCAAGAGAACGCTTGCTCGCACGAATATGTCTACCTGAAGATCGTCCGCACTCCATATGCCAACTTCTTCACCTCACTTTAGCATTCTGGAAGACTATTCCATGCCCCGAATATGAGGGCCTTAACTCGCGGAATTTCTTTTAGTGCTGTCCACTTGTGCTGCGCGATGTGCATGCATTTCTGGACCTCCAACTCTTCCAACTTGCTCTTGAGTTCTGTGAACTTGCTCTCTACAAGTCTTTGGTTTTCAAATCTAGCAATTGCATTTGGAGCGATCCAGCATCAATTCCAAATGGCTCAATGTTGATCTCATTTGTATTTGTGTTGAGAGTATTTACTATGAACGCGAGAGTACTTTTGTTTGTTTTGAATTGCTCGAATTTCTCAGCGAATCCATCCTTCATGTTTTTTAAAGCTATGCTGAAGTAATTCGTGTCAATAGTTGCATTGGTCTCATCGCGATATTTCAGATTTTTATAATAATTTACCGCTCTTCATGTCTTCAACAAAAAGAAGTAATTTTTTTTCGAAACAAACTTCTTCTTCAAGCAAGGCGTAGGCTAGGTTGCCCTTTCCTTGCATTTTTAGATTTAGTTCATTTAGTTTCATTGTGGTATCTACTGATACCACAATGAAACTAATTGTGTCTATTTGTAATTAACGAATATGAAAATAGAAGCTATTGAGAAATTGGGTACTTAAAAATATATTTTCTTATTTTTTTAAGGGTTTTGATAATAAATTATTAATATTTTCGTATGGAACTGGAGAGCCACAACTTTACATCAAAAGAACCGCATGCGGCTTGCGAGCCGCAGGTTGCCGACCCCTGTCTTAGAATGAATGTTTTTATGAAGTATACTAACTGATAAAAATAAAAACAGTTTTAAACTGTTTTGGAAGTTGAATGTCAGTATTGAAAAGTATAGTGGTATTTAAATAATTTAAGTTTACGATAAAGTATGTCTTCTTGAATATATATCTTGTATATATGAGCAGATGAAAATTGTTCGGAAGTGGCCCTATTTTTATTTTGACTTATTAAGTGTCTTTATATTTCGTCAATTTGAACAATTATTTCAGTTGTAAAACTTTATTATGCAATAACATTTGACTGGCCAGGTTTCAGATGTGCCAGTCAATCATGGTGATCTCAATAGCAATAAATATAAATTGAACATTATATGTTTTAATTTTTTTTAAAAATATTTCCATATCATACTTTGCTCACCTGTGCGCCAGGGATGTTTCAACTACACTCTACAAAAAAGTTGCAAAAAATTGAACAAAAATGTTTTGTTTTATTGTCGCCGTCTTGGATATCAAATCTTCTTAACCATAATTTTAATTGTACTAATGAAAGTAGTTGTTTTTTTTAAATATTGATTTTTGGAATTCTAACAATTGTAAAATGGCTACGAAGCTGACATGTATCGATTTTTATTCAGTGAGCAGATTTTTGGTAGATATGTAAAGACGTTTGTTTCATTGCGTTTGCGAAACTATATAGAGTTTTAAACGGGTGTTACCATTAACAGATTTTTTTGACCAAAGTTTTCAAACTTAATATGCACTCTGTTAACCATTATTTATAGATAAAGCGTAATATTAATTACCGTTTCCTTTAAATTCTGATAGTATTTAATTTATAATTAATTCTATATGTTTAAGAACCTAGTTTATAAACAATTTGTGTGATAAGGTCTGCAAACGCCCCACTAGAAAAAAATAGCGTCACACTTTAAAAAGTAATGCCAAAAAACAGGAGATATGAATCGCTTAATTTTTTAATGGGACTTCCCAGCAAAAAAAGTCAGCATGAAACCTTCATCAAAATTGTCAAATTGAAGGTTTTTTGAAGTTTTTATAAAGGATATTGAAACAAAAAACTGCATTTTTTTTTAATTTTTAATTTCCTGCATAAAACCTTTAAAATATCTGCATTTTCCCTCCATAATTAAAATTTGAAGTTTTTTTGCAGGTTTTTATGAAGGTGTTTCGCAGTTTTTATGAAGGACATTGAAACAAAAACCTTTAATTTGATAGATCTTCAAAAAAACTGCAGTTTTCCTGCATTAATTTCAAAATTTTTATGTAGGTTTTATGCTGCTTTTTTTGCTGGGTTCTGTCATTGTTTTCCTATGTAGATGTCCCGTTTTAAAATCAAGCGGTTCTCAACCTGTAGTACGCGCATCCCCGGAGGTAAGTAGTGGTCCTATTAGGGGTACGCAAAAAAATAGTAATGGCAAAAAACACTTAATATAATAAAATAAATATCATTAGTAAAATCTACTATTAGAGTCAATATGTCATCATTTTAAGTGGTTTGATTAAATTACCAGCTATCCTAAGAACATTGCCAAACAAACTTTTTTGTTTACAAGGATGGGTGAGAAAGGATATGAGAGATAAATGTACTCATAAATGAAAAGTTTTATTTAGGGGTACGCAAAAGAAAAAGATTAAAAACCACTAATATAGAGCAATAATACAATTTAAGGAACTTTATATCTTAATTGGTTGTTCAGTAAGCACTCCCTTTAGAAGATAGTTCGAAATGATTATTTTGATGTCGATAAACTGTTGCGATTCAAAAGAAAATGGTTTAGATATTTTGCAATAAAAGGAAGACTTTAACGTTCTTTAACCTGATGTTCTTTTAACAGATTTTTCGCTGAGGAAAGGAATTTTCGTCATCGATGCTCACTTTACGTAATGATCAACGTGACCTTCGGTATAGCATATTATTTCAAAAAAAAGAATTATTCATCCTCGAGAATTTTCGCAAGGGCACAATAGTGTATTTAAAACCCAATATATTTGTAATGTTTTATTAAACTTACATGCAATTAAGATTAATTATTATATTTTAATAAACATTCACACAATTCATTTTAAAATATATAATTATTATTAGTTATGAAGCTTGTTCTGATGATGGGTTCACATATAAATAAATCTCAATATAATGTAAAGCACTCAATAATGAGCACTTTGTAGGTCAAACTGAAACTTTAAATCATATTTAGAGTTAGATCGGTTTTGAATAATTTGGAATGATGAAAATTCCAAAATATATTTAATAATTTTTAAATAAATAGAACTCTCTTTTTTAAATTACACTATTTATTTTCCAAAATATACAATTGCCACACTTCTCAGTTCGTGTTTGCATAATTTCGAGGTTTCAATTTCATCTCGACTTCTGACAAACAAGTATTGCTTCTCCACTTATACCAAATGATCCCTGCAAGACTGTTCACTCCTGGCTGATTGAGACCGTTCATATGGCTATCTCCGCAATTGTTGAACCACCACCCCCCCGTGAATGAACTCAAACACCTTTCTTTTCTCCCTGTTTCACTGTCTCGGTCCTTAGTAGAGAACATCCTGTTGTTGTGGCGTTCCATAGAGTCACCTGCTGCAAATGAAAGAAAATTTCATGTCTGGGTTATGAAGACCAATACGTGTACTAACACTATTGAACATTTGAATGAGACACTTAAGATGCACACTAGATGCTTTTATATCCCAATTGCTGCTTTTATATCCCAATTAATAATGATGATCCTACATTCTGATTCGAATTGTTATACTTGCTAAAATATTTCTGTTGTCCATCATTGAATCGGTAAGTGACAGATTTAACTTGTCTATCCATTCTTACAATCCCAGGTAGCCGCCGATTTTCCCAGTCACCCGACTCATTGTGGGATACTTATGACTGCAGTCTTGACCCCCCCCCCCCCCGATCTATACCGAAGGTTAACGGGTATTAGCCCAATACTGCTGCGTAGTCTGACTTGGGACAATTATTAACATACATAAAAAATAGTTCTTCTCCTTGGTTAAACACTGAATATTGTGGGACTCTGCAAAGGAGAAAAAAAGGAGACGGAGGTGTGCTCAAATCCAAAATCGGCTTGCGATGTGAAGTAAGAAATCACTAAATTATCCATGGAATCATTTCTCTCATGGAACAACTCATGTCGTAAATTTCTTTCTTGAAAAAATAATAAAACGTGGTACACAATCTATTAAAGAATGCTTCTTGAAAATAACGTAGTACGCAAATATCAAATAAATCTAAATAATAATAAAAACCACGAAATCACAAAATTCAGCATTTCGAGAAAAAGAAGTAAAAGCGTGTCCAGAGTTCCACTGAAGAAAGTCCGTTGTCGAGTATCAAGAGTTCCAATTTACCCATTCCAGTAAATGACGAAGATATGCAAAGCTTGAATTTTTAAAAATACAGACGAAAAACTTGTAGATTATTGATTATTGCCGAATATGATGAGCAGAGCAAAGGCGAGATTAAAATTTATAACAAAATATTTTTAAATAACTGCAGATAGGAAGACAACGGCCAGTCACTCGGGCTGTCGCGCAATTCGAGCAATTCGAGCGTGCTCACAAGTTGAAGTTTTCGGTAGAAGAGAGACAGAAATGGCGCGAGAAAGACAGCAAGAATTGAAATCGAGCGGAGTTAAGGAGCACAGAGAATGCGTCAAACAAAATGAAATTAAATTCTGACCTATCGCGTATTTTAGCTTACAGTCTGTGAGCGAAGAAGAATATGAAAGAAATAAGTTAACTTCCAGGAATATTTAGAGGTGACAGAAAGGCACGACAAAAAATGTACTTCGACAAAGCTGTATTGCTATATTACTTGGGAAGAGTTTCTATTAGATTAGTAAGAATGAAATAAACGCAACGATAATAATTTTTCTTTATAACAATTTGCATTAGGCATTTACCACTAATTTTGAAGATATTACGGTAATGATGAATTCTTAAAGAAATTATGTTCAAATTCAATATTTTGACTCTTTATATTTTTAAAGCTTCTTTACATTTCTAATATTAGTATTGCATGGTATAGTATTTGTAAAGTTCATTTCAACGGCACCTCTTACGATGTGCTACACTTTGGTGTTCTCGGAGAACAAAAAATTCTGCTTAGAAAGCAGTACATGTACACTTTTTTTTTGCTTCATGTTTTGGTGTGTGTAATGTCATACTCTCAAAGTCTATATTATTGATCGAGTAATGTCTTCTTTTCATCTGCACAATGATACCAAAGTAAGGAGCATGGGTAGTAACGTTGCAAAGATACAAGCGATGTTAGCGTTACATGTTTCCGAAATATGATGTTTTTGCAAGCGACCCCCCCACTGACCTAAATATTTCACGTCATATAAGAATTTGGTATGTCAAAGTTTTGGTAATTTCTAAACTGGAAACCATGACCTTGTTTGCTAGGGAAGATACACACGCGCTTCACTTAAATTGATGAAGGCAAGAGTTGGCTGTTTTTTTATCGTAGAGTTTTTATAAGCGAAAGTTTACTTTGCATCATTTAGTACAATATATACCTAAATAAATATAAAAAGATTAGGTTTACTTACCGACAGTCCCATTGTAACCTCCTATCCGTAATTTAAAATCTGTTTTTTCGTCTTCAATCCAAAAAGTATCGTATTGACCATATCCAGGAATTCCTTCGGCATCTTTTAAGTCAAAGAGGATTGTGTAATTGGCTTGGGTACTGATGGCATGGATGTTGTCATTTCCTATAATATAAAATGGCATTTAATTAATATTTAAATAGCATTTTATGACATATAAATATTAAAGCAGGACACATACTTTAAAACTGCGTGTATTTGCAGAAGCGGTGCTTAAACTAACCTAGTCCTATTTCACATCATTGTACATCCACTGGAAGTGGTACTACGTCTTTATACTTATATATCTTTTATTATCTTTTTCATGTGGGTTCCGTAAAAGAAAAGTTACCCTGCCTGTAGTCTAATTCCAAAATGAAGGGAGAAAATGTCGTTTTGGGATGCAGGACAATGACGCATTGTTGATGGACAACTTTCCTTGCAATAAGAGGCGTGCAACTATCTGACGGACGAACCATTAACAATTCTTCCTCAAAGCATGAAGGATCTCAGATGGGGGTAGGATCACATAACGGGTTTGAAAAACTGAAATGCCAAGTTGCAGGAGATCTGTAGAACTGTAGAAACCATTAGTCAAGCGTCACATGTCCGAAGTCATGTAATTACCTATTCTGCCTTAAACAGCATACTTCAGACCTCACATGTCTTAAAAATTATCTCCCACCCCCTCCGTGGACAAAGTATCCCAAGCTTATTGCTAGACCTGTAAAACCTATGGAACAGATGCTGTCCCAGCCCACATGTAAAGGTCAAGGGAATTTGAAACGAATAATGATCAAAATTAAAAATAATGTTTCATTATATTTAATAATTAAACCCTAATCTTTTTCATGAAGCCAAATGTCTACATTGCATGGATTTAATATTTTACAAAGGAAAGTTTTACGGATTGGTAAAAATCAAAAAACGCTACCCTATAAAATAAAGTAATTTACGGCATTTTCAATTACCATGAATGAAGGAATTATAAGAAAATATTTTTAGCATGTTCTCAAATCAATTTAAGAAGGTAAAATCACTATTTCAGCTGCTTCTCATAAACTTGAAAATAGAACATTGATATTTTTTCTACCAAAGTACAGAAATATTTCTTTGAGAATTAAAATGTAATGCCTACCTAACCAGAATTCTTCCTTTAAGTTACCAAATCCTATTTTGTAACTGTTCCAATCCTTGTCAAAGTGCCTTTGGCGTGGAAAAGTTACCTCTTCTTTGAATGACCTAATGGGAGAAAAAACGTATACATCTAAAGTTCACTATGTATAGAAAGTTTAAGGCCTGTATTACACTATCAAAGTTCTTTTATAAAACTTTTACTCAAATTTATTTTATAAAATATCTTTAAGATCATAAATGGATTGTATTCAACTGTATAAAATATTTATAAAATATTTTATAAAAGTTTTGGTTAGTTTGAATTTACTTTCCACCGATAGAAAATATCCATGACGTCCGACATGCTGACTGCAAAATGCTAATAAAGTAGCTATGGACAAGAAGTATTTGACACATTTAGTATTTATTATAATATTTTTAATGTATTGCTGAACAACCATATAAGAATTTATATGTAATAATACTAATAAAAGCGTAACAATTAATAATTTGTACTTTCGCGCTTCCATTCATCTTTTCCGCAGGGTACTGGCTCCTCAACCCGTTATGGTTTTTTTCACATCTCCAGTGCAGTGATCCTGGAAACTATTTTTGTTTTCAAATCATGTTCTATTTATCTATAAATCAAATTATCTAAAAAATAATCCAATCATTTGTTTCTGTTTTTGTAGTAAACATGTCGGACAATTCAGAATTATCAGAAATTCGAATCACTGATATTCGTTTATTTACATCTTTGTAGCTCCCACTGACTACCTATCACTCATTTTTTAATTACTTCTTCAAAGCAAACGATTTGCTTCATAAACGATGTTTATTTGCCACAACAACCACGAATCAAAACGAGTTGAAATCTGACATGGAGAACACAGCGGAGAATGGCGGTTTAAAGCGGTCAAGGTCACTACGCAGAATGCATCAACAAAAATCTTTTATAAAACATTAGCTAACGAAGATTAAGCCGAAGATTAACTTCCTAAATCAAATACAGCAATACAAGTCAGTATATATAACTGTGTCAGTATATATAACTGTGTCAGTATATATAACTGTGTCAGTATATATAACTGTCAGTATATATAACTGTATATATAATTGCATATTATTATATAATATTATATTTAAATTTTCAATTTATCAAGAACATTCTCCATTCACAATTAACTGAACCGTCACTGCCCCACAGGCAATTTAGTCTGAATATAAAATGTTGTAATTTAGTACCGTCCATCCTCCCCCATCCTTATCCATGTCGCAATACACAGAAACTTCTTTGTCCGGCATTGTGCGACTCCTCGGCCAAATGGTGTAGACTCCGCTCGTGGTCTTCCCACTGTCAAGAATTTCGGAACAGTCCATGGGCTTCTCATTGCAAACCTTCGGGCACTCTGGCTCAGGAACCGTTGGGCACTCCGGTTCAGATAAAGTCGGGCACACTGGTTCTGGTACCGTCGGGCATTCTGGATCAGGACCTAAATAGATAGAGGACGACATCATGGCTATGTGGCTAACCACAATGAACATGAGCTGCACACATATTTAAGGGATAAAAAGTGAATTTCATTGACTTCAATATAAGAAGGTTTGACTTTAAAAAGTGGATTGCAAAAACAATTATGATATAATTGATAAAAACCATAATTGACAAATATTTTTCAATATCCTACAAAAAAAATATTTGTAATGTCATTAAAATAAATGCTTATTTTGTGCTTTCACTTTTCGATTTCATGGGGTCAAATTGTTGTAAAAATATAAGAAACTTGTTGTGTTTGAGATAATGCAAACAAATAAGAAAACTAAGGGATATTATAAACTTATGTAATTCCAAAGCAGTTTTTACGAATCGAAACATCCCGTTATATATTTTGGTACATAAATACATATAATCATAGGTATACACAATAAATATTTTAAAATTTTAAATATTAATCATTTCTGAGATGATCAGTATGTGTTAAATTAAATATTTAAAATGTATGTCTAATTCTCCTACAGGTTGTAGTAAACTTACAAGTTGGAAAGGTTTTCTTGATTCCACTTATCAAATTCGAAGCCACTTCTAAAAAGGCCAAAGATTTCTCCTTTCTTCCGCATTGCACATCATCGTCAACTAAAAAAATGTATATTATGAATCAAATATAAGAACAAAAAGTATACATTTTCACATGAAATTAAAACAATCTGTGGGCTATTTTTTCAATATTTTTAATAAACTTCCCTTTTTTAGCTGCCAATATATTTAATAAACTTCTTTAATGAAAATTTGTTATGCATTTCTTGTGAATATTGATGTATTCATAATTTAAGAACCTAACTTTAATTCCATAAAATGCTTTGAATGTTGAACCTCTGATCTATATAAAAAAGTTGGTAAGTAAGTAAACTAATTATCCCTTAAAATAACCTACTTGTATACAATGATATTCTAAACAACAAAATACATAGATCCTCAGATATAAGATTATTTATTCTGAATTATTCAGCATACAATACTTTACAGTAACGATTAGAATTCAATCTAGGTTGAATTCTAATGAAAAAATAAACTATAATGCAACATGCACAAAATGGCTGCCCAAAAGGGAGTTCAGATGACAAAACCGACTGCCCGGAGGGTGTGAAAAGTCACGCTCAGGGGGTACCAGCTGTTTTTAACCTTGTGACGCTCATGGACGTGACGTCACGTTTATGTATCTCCAGTATTTTTCTATAAATTCACCAAATTTTTAAAGTAACAAAATATTCTATTTTACCTTTTTTTTTCTAATTTCTAGGTTTGAGGTACTGTTTACGAGTTATTTCTTTACAATTAATTAAAAAATTATATAAAATATATGCAAAAGTAACTTTACTTAATTGTCCAATCAGCTGAAACAACTTTACAAAGCAATGTACCATTGCCCGGTGCCAAATAAAAGTGTTCGGCGGAGAGAATGAGAAGTCCCAAACGACTTCTGCAAAGGGCTACCGGCTGTGTTCAAACAACAATGTGCAGCTACACAGTAGGGCCAAACACTCTGCCTGACAAATCGTTAACAATACTTCCTCAAAGCAGGTAGTTTTCCATATGGTGTTAGGGTCAATTGACAGGTTGAAAAACTGAAAATCCAGATAAAGACGATCTGTAGAAATCATTAGTCAAGAGTCACATGCCAGATACCTGTTGTGTAAAGAACACCATGCTTTATTACTATACAGGGTGTTTACTCAAAAGTTAAGGCGGTGAGATATGACTTTAGAGGATGTCCTGTACATTTGCTTCATTTACTAAAAGCACTTAACCGAATTATTTAATTAGTCACTAAAAACTAATAATAGTTCAATTAAATAGAATAGTTGTAGCTATTTAATATAAAAAAAAATCATTTAATATAATAGTTTATCAATAAAACCATAATTGTTCAAGATAAATAAAATTATTATGATAAGATGAGTGAGTACCTAGAATGAACGATTGTAGAGCGTTATTCTACGGAATAACTAGTTAAATTATAGAATACAAGTGTATTCTACACTTTATTGATTATTTCATGAATTAAATGGTATTCTATGAAATAACGGATTTCATATTTTAACACTAACATATATAACATTTTAAGTGAAATAATTCAAAGTATCTGATTAGTCAAAAAATTGTCCTTCTTTGCAAATGGTCAGGAATATCTTCTAATCAGCGGTATGAATAAGGTATATATATGTTCATTCTTATATTATCAAGTACAAAAATATGTATGAGAAAATATTGAAGAGGAGTGGTTTATACTTAATCATATCTGTTATATCCAACCTTTAAGGCAGTGATTCCCAACCTTTAAATGAAAACGGACCATCGATTTAAAGTTAGACATTACGCGGGACTACTATTTTCCATTAATAGTAAAATAAATTACAAATGCAAAACATGTACGTAATTGGAATAATAAATGTAACTTACATTTAATAAAATGTAAATTACATTGATTTTTAATTTAAATTACATTTACATTTTATTGTAATTTACATTTAATAAAAATTTTAACTTTTTAACTTAATGTTTTCTCTATTTAGATAAATTTCTTTTAAAATTAATGAAAACTTGTGTATTTTATTTCAATTAATAACGATGAAATTTCCTATTTCAACAACTTTTCTATTCTTGGGTAAAACAACGTACTTTTAAAAACTGGGAGTAAACGTTAAAGATTCTTTTTCAAAGCTGCCAGTAGAAAAATTCCCCTTTTTCCAAAAAATACAAGTTTAATCTATTAGCAGATTCACAATGGAGTATTTCCTTCGACAAAATATGAAAAATATTGCATTTCCGTTTGAAATCCATAAGAATTAAGGCAAATAAAAAGGCAAAAAATTGTTGTACTAATGCCAGAACTGTACTTACTGTTTTGGAAAAGGTTTGTTTCCTCATTATATTATAGAGATTGTTTTGGCATAAAAATTAATACATTTTCAATAATGCCTGATTTAAAAAAAAAGTCCAAAAGAACAAAATAAAAACATATTGATTGGAGTAAGTTTCTACGGACCACTTTGAACCCTTTCGTGGACCACTTGTTGGAAACCACTGCTTTAAAGTAAAAGAAATCAAATATTTTTACCACATTTGTTTATAGTAAATCATAAATAATTATATCGTTTCTGACTGATGTTATGTTATTAATTTATTTTATATAAATTTCTAAACCGTTAATAAACCTTATGTTTGAAGGATATATTAAGAAACTAATATAGTCAAATAAGATAATCATTTTTATAAATGAACGGGTCTAGATGAATTGTTATTGTTGTTATGAAAGATTTTTTTTTATGAAATATCATTGACGTAAACCTTTTCACGTGAGCTCCGTTAAATAAAAGTTGCCCTGCCTGTGGGCTAATTGCTAAACGGGGGAGGGGGGGGGGGTGTCACTATCGGAGGCAGGACAAAGGGTTCCCAAAGCATTGTTGAACGACAACTTGCCCTTACAATAAGAGACGTGTAACTGTCTGACCTCGCATATCGTTAACGATTCTTCCTCAAAGCAGGTAGGTTCGCAGATGGGGGTAGGATGGATTACTTGTGAGGTTAAAAAATGGAAAAGCCCAGCTGAAAACAATTTGTGAAAACCAATACTCAAGCGTCACATGTCCGAAACCATCTAATTACATGTTCTGTAGAAAACAGTATACTTCAGACCTAACATATTTTTAAAATTCTACCCCTTCCATTTTCAACATTGCCCCATACACCTCACTAGACCTAGTAAAATCTATGGAATACACGTTGTCCGAACCCACACGTAAAGGTTAAACACTATTGTTATTGTCGTTATTGGTGGAAAACATTATTGTTGATGAAAGATCGTTGTCATCGGTAAAATAAAGAACATTGGCAAAGAAGGCAATTCTGATCATTGTTATTGGTAAAAAATAATTGTTATTGACGAAATATCCTTGTTATTGATGAAAAATAATTGTTACGGCTGACAGATCAATCCTACTTACTACAATCTGGATATAAATCCTTTGCCTTATTCATGAAATCAGTGGCGATATCCACGAGAGCGGAAGCCTTTTCTTTACCATCGCAATGCGGTTTGGAGTGCGTCGTGTTGTGCGTCACTGCGTCAGACACACAAAGAGCCACAAACACCACAGCATAGCAAAGATACTGCATACTAAGAAAATAAACACACACTCAAAAATGGCTTTTGTAAGCATCTATTTAATTCTTAAAGTAATAGGGTAAAAATCATCTGACTACCTATTGCAATCAAACATTAGACAATGAAGCAGATTTCAGTCTACCATAGATATGAAATCCAATATTAAAAATTAGTAAAATTTTGAAATCCAATTTTGAAATCCAATATTCAAAAACTAATTAAAACGCATTTAATTTTTTTTCAACGTTAAAAGTAATCGAAGCAGATATCAGTCACATTGCATAGATATGACGATATCATTTGTAAAAAAAATATTAGTTTAGAAATGGTTTATTATAAAACTTATCTATAAATAGCTTCTATGTATGGTCAGTATTGGGCAAAATCCAACATTTGAAATATAAATTAAGTTTAAAACCGTTAAAAATACATTTCCATTTTTTTAGTTTTAAAAGTAACTTATTTTTCGTTAAAGTATCCGTCAACGAAAATCTAGTTAAATACGTGTACAATAGTTACCATAAACAGAAGTATTAAGATTAGGGCACCGTCAAAACATTTACTTTGCTCCGTTTTTTTCAATTGTTTGTTTAAAATTCAGTTTTGGATACAAAATATGCTCCAAACGAAAACGTTTTTGGTTCATGTTTTGGTAAGATGAAAATGTAGATTGTGATACAAAAATACACTTGTTGCCACAATTTTCAAAAAATACTACACATAAAGGCAAACACTCCTATTTTGTTCTTTATTATGCATTGATTTATACTTATCATAGAAGTATAAATCTAGAAGTATTTATATTAATATAATTATACATACAGGTAAAACTTATATACCCTTTTTATGGTACCGAAAGGGTTAGCGTAGTTTTCTTGCCTTCTCATAAATATTTTATAACTTAAAATTTAATATAAAAAATGCGTCAGACAATGTCTTTCGTAATGCTTTACATTCAGCTTTGACAATCCATGCATTTGGTTTTATATATCATTCTAACTAAGTAAACATATTAACTAATTGGAAAGCTCAATAACAATAAAATTGTTTCCCTCATTTATGAAGGAGTCTTTACTAGTTGCAGATGGTGCTAACTACAGTTGTACGGACAATGAATTAGTTAACCATTAAATAAATCAATGTGAAATTTACTGTTAAAGTTGATGCACTTACCTGCACTTCTTTCTTAAAGGTAAAATGAATAACAATTATACTACTATTGCAGGACAAATATTTATATTTGTTTCATATCGGAATGATTATCAAGTTTTATGAGATATCAAGAACAATTAAGTACTTGAACTTTCATTTGTGATTATATGCCGTTTCACATGTTCCGAATAGAAACTGTTGATAACTGTTGATCTAAGATATAAGGAAGTTGGTTGTGAAGGGGTGTGAGTCCCGAAACACTAAAAGAAAAGTAATGCCTAAATTTTCCATTAATTTGCAGGTATATCTATCATTTGGATAAGTGGTGTGGATAATATGTCCTATAGGTTGAACAATAATGGGTTGATGTCATTCCACTAATCATTATAATCAAGTTGAGTTGCAAAATTCCAATGTTCTTCAGAAAGGAACTCTGAATTTGGACTTACACCATTTGGCACCATATGATACAGAACTTTTAAAATGCGTTGTTTTGAGTAGGCTTTAATAGATTCAGTTTTTCCCGATTAAAATGGCAGCAAAACAGATAAGCCTTTCGATTATACTGTACAAAACACATTACTTAAATAAAATTTAGGATACGTAAAACAAGTACACAAAAATTTATTAATTTTTTTATTACGGTTTTTGTTCTTAAATATACCTAAGTATATACGAAAAATTACGAAAGAAAAAGCTATATCCCAAACTTTATTTAACATAACCACTGTTAGCCCAATAGAGACGATATTACCTTGTTTAGTAAATTACGAGACATAGACCCTTGAAGAAATTTTAAATTAAAGAGAAGAATAATTAGAAATCTATTATATCAGTATTAGTATAAATTTAGATTTATCATTTAAACAAAGCAGGCTCCCTACACTGAAGTGAGAAGCGTGATTGCACTGTAAAAACAACAGTGCTTAAACATGAGTAGAACTTACTTGTTTTTTTTATTACAATGACATTGTAAATGGCGATGAACCACTCAAATTTAAGTAATCGTACTTTAAAAAAAATAAGCAGTGCGATTTAATATTGCTAATATTAACTTCTGCTTAAACCTTCTTAACAAAGCGACCTGTAAACTTAAAAAATAGTTGTTCAGAAGACGGTGTTCTACATTATTTGATGTCGATTGTTTAAATGGAAAAAGAGTTATTATAACTCAATTATCTTACTTCCCGTTTTTTTTGTACATCTTTTTAACATTATTTCTGTTTACAAGTTTTTCACGTCGCACTGGTAGCTTAACGGATAACGCTATTCACAACGGTGCCTGAAGATCTGGGTTCGATTCCCGGTAAGTCTTGGTGGTAATTGTCGATATTTATTGAGAGTTATTTATGAAGGCAGCCTATTCAGGCTAGCGTCTTCTCATTTTATTCATTTTTACTCATTGTACACATTTTTGAACAATATGTCTTTTTAACAAACAAAACTTATGTATTCAGAGACATTATAAGCATCAAACTTATTAAAAAATAGCTATATTTGACTTTTTTGTGAATACTTATTTTTAACAGTGTGTATTAGATGAGATATTCCAGTACGGTTGGTTGAATTATTGTCGTTCTAGAGCATTACAGTTGGCAATTGGCGAGGTTTCGATGTCTATTCCGAAGGGAAGACCCAGAATCACTGCCTCGAAATTCCGAGCAGTTTTGGCAGGCGAGAAATAGTTTTTAGAAGAGAGTTAGATCATAAGAGTTATTGAAAACCTTGCTAATGTTCCTATCAACGATATTATTTGCACTTTCACGAGTGACTGTCAGTGAATCTGCAGATTCACTACACTGTTAAAAATTATTACGACCTTGCACCAAAATTTGGTACCTATTTAGCTATAACCAACATTCGGGGCTTAGTTTTACCATTTTACTGTGCTACCACGGATAACATTTAGTGGTGAAACACTGCACTAAAGATCATATTTTTGCTTCACCATTTTATGGCGAAATGCGGAACCAAAATTCATGTTTTCTTGATAATATAGTAGTAACATTTTTGTAGCGCACCTGGCAACCCTAGATCACAACTTTTTTACTTTTGTTTGTAAAGTCCACCGATCAGGCTCGAACTAGGAAACCTCTGATTCATAGCTGAACGCCTTTATTCACTGGGCCAAGAAGCCCCTTGTTCGCCGTCGTCTTTCTTGACCAACGAATCTGCTTACCACAATTCTCCACTATTAAATTAGACAAGCAATAAACTTCTCATTATCATTAGAACATAGTGATAACTATATTTGAAATTAAGTAGTTTACGATTAAATGTAAGTTTTTGATATATTTATACTGTGAGGGGCTAATACTATTGTTATTGAAGCAAGATAATTTTGAGCGTATTGGTCCGTAAAGTTCCAATTGCGGCCCATGGCAACCTTTTGTCTGGGAGATAAACAATTGTTTTCTTCTTTGAGAATATGGTAACCCGGCTCCCTTCGGCCGCAATTGGGCTATTGCCTATTGGTCATGATATACCTGTACGATCATCGGTAAGTAATGTTCAGTGACTGTATAGTCTTGGGAAAGCCCAACAAAATAAAAACCAGTGTTCTGCAAAATATTTCTAATTGACGTAGTCCAATGAAATGTATTGAGAGTGCAGTTAAAGGGTAGATTATATACTGTGCAAGTAGGAAACTTTCTTAAACCTCTCTTCCGACATTTTGAAAAAAAACATCCAGGACTTTAAAATTAAATGAACAAAAACTAAAGTGATTCAATTAACTGAATTATACTTCAAATTCTAACGTGGTTCAGTAAGAAGTGTTAAATAATTAAATACACATTTAAAATATTAAAATATACTCGTACATATAAAAATTCAAAATTGTACATATGTTTTGTAGATTTTTGAAATAAAAGCATATAATTTTCAAACATTAAAAAGGAAGGTGTTGTACCTTTGACACGTTGAACATGTGACCATCATTTGATTTAGCGACATCTACTGGGAATTAGTAAATATAAAAATTCTAGTATGTGTAGAAGTCAATATTTTATTAGAATTCAAATAATTAGTTATATTTTAAATAATAATTTGTTAGAATTCAAAGAGTTAGTTATAGTTTAAATAATAATTTGTTAGAATTCAAATAGTTAGTTATATTTTAAATAACAATTTGTTAGAATTAAAATAGTTACTTATATTTTAAATTATAATTTGTTAGAATTCAAATAGCTCTACTTTAAATAACAATTTGTGTACCTTTTCATAGTGAAAAAGTCAGTATCATTTAATTTTTCTTTATCTCATATAACTTTTCAAAAAAAAATATTTAATACTGCTAAAACATAATCAATAAATGTATTTTTAGGAATAGGTGTGTTGATTTAGAGGTTGATAAGCCTAACCCTCTGACAGCGAGCAATTGTTTACTCACCTTACTCCTATCGTTGTAACTGTAATCAGCCACAGGTCGACGGAACGATAAAATTTATGCATTGTTGTGACAGGATGATAATGTGTATCAGATTGAGCATGATAACATTATATACACGCATGACGACATTTAGACAATCATAAGTTTCGGCTACTGTAAAAAGACAATATTCGCCACTTGAAGCTCTTCTACATAACAACGCTATAAAATAATGATTTATATAAAAATATGTATTGGTGAAATACTTCTGTTCAATATAAAATGTTTACATATAGTAATATAAAATTTTTACATATAGATTGTACGTTTTTAAATATAGTTTAAAAAACTCATGCCAAACCTCATTCATTGGCATTTTTCTCGTTTTTGTACTAATTGTTGTATTTCCCATTTTTTACGAACAAATAAAATAAAGTTTTTTTTAAATATAAAGCTGGATTCAGGCTTTTACTTTTATAAAAATTTGGAATAACATTGGTCATATCCTTTTATGTATTTATTTACCAACGTTTTTCTTAACAAAACCATTCTTAAGAATATACGAAAATGAAACCTCGTGTATTTATTTACGTGTTCAAAACACTTAAACGTAATTTACCACCAAAACATTGAATGCGCGCCGCATATAACTTGAACATGAACTTATATATTTTTTAATATCAGTTTATGAACTAGAAGGAAATTATTAAAATACAAATGCAACGTTAAAATACGCAATAAAAGTCCGTAATAATCCGGACATGTTTCGGGAGATACATCACCCTTCATCAGCGGAAAATGCAAAGTCTGTGTGTAATGAAATATAAATAAACCCAAGCAATCTAAAATGTTGCCAAAGACCAAAAAACTAAAAACTATTACAAACGGTTGGAGTTGGAGTATGCCAACAAGCGGGAAACATTGGGACCGCAAACGTTTCATTGACAACCGAATCAATATTGCTAAAAATATGAAACGCCTCCAGGAAGTCAAGTTCAACTGGAGATTTAGGTTTGCAAATTAAATGTGGGTTAGAAAAATTAAATATATGACCATGTTCCCAAGAGTGCTTGGCAATGGAGGACTTTATTTCTTGTTTAACAGTATGTGCTTGGTGCTCCTTGATACGATATCTTAATGCTCTCTTTGTTTGACTAATATATGACATGCCACACTGACATGAAATACTGTATATGCCCCAGTTATTAAGATCGTCAATAGGGTCTTTAAGTTGTGTGAACGTGATCTTATTGATAGGTGAAAAAATGGAACGTATGTCGAACCTACCGAGAATTTTAGAAATTTGATGGCTGATCTGGGGATAATATGGTAAAACAACTAAGGACTTAGAACACTCAGATAGACTAGAATTTTTAAATGGATTTTTTAAGTTTATGTAGGGCCTTATCAACGACGTTGGGTGAGAAACCTCGATCCACGGCGACGGCTCTCAAATAAATAAGTTCAGTCTGGAGTGAATCGGGTGTAGAACAGATGATAAGAGCACGATTAACAAAAGTGTAAAATGCAGCCATTTTTTGTTGTATAGGGTGGCAGGACTTAAAATGAGGGGGCAAAGTTTAGTTTAGAAGGAAATTAGTTTTAGAAAATTTTCAAAACAAATTTGCACAAACTTAATTTAAAAAAAAAATTCAAACATTATTTTTTGCCGTATTCTTCTATACATATAACGTTTTTAAATTATTATAAAATTTATTTAAACACATATTTATGTTTAACTGTATAGGTAAAATACTTGAATTTATTGTCTTGACTGCTAAGAGGACTTTGTTTTTTCCAAAATATTATTAAACTTAGTAATTAATACAAGTTGTGATAAAGTTTTCTAGTATTTCTATCTCTATCGATACTCAAAATATACAAATTTTATCGAAGGATTCATATTATCTCAAGCTTTAACTAACTCTCTTCTAAAACCTTAATTTTTTTTAAAAGCCATGAGTAATGATCATTGATATCTAACTGTAACTTCTGGATTGGGAAAGATGTTTTGTTGACTTGAAGTCAATTTTGGAAGCAGCCATGCTATATCCCACTTTTATCGCTAACGCTATATTTTGTATATTTTTCATGTTAAAATAAGTCGACATTTATTGCTTTATATATATTGGGTTGGAGGGAAAGTTCTGTCGTATTTGAAATAAAATATTTGAATTGATTTATAAAAAAATGTGTTTAATATTAATCAATTATATATGCTCCGTTATTTGTTACAACCTATTGCTATCTTTCAGGTAACCTGTGAATTCCTGTTTTGTAGAAGTTTTCATCCTTGGAGTTAAAATAGTCAGCAACTGCCTTAGAAACACTTTCAAAAGACGTGAATTTTTTCCCGTTAGATAATTTTGCAGTAAGATTTTTTTCTCTTAATATTCTCGTAAAGAATCCACTTTTCATCTCCAGTAACCAGCCTGTCCAAAAACGGCTCCACATTGTGTCTAATCAGATGTGATGAACACATTCTTACACGATCAGATAAATTCTTTTCCGTTAATTCATGTGGAACCCAAACACTTTGCTTTAACACAAACCCAAAAGATTTAATGTGATCTCCAACAGTTGTATGATGAATGCCAAACTCTTCTGCAATTTCTCGACTTCTTAAATGTGGATTATTTTCCAACATGGATCGCAAAACATCATTATCGATCTTGGATGGTCGGTCGTCCAGATCGATCACTTTCTTTGAGGCTCAGATCCCCGGAACGAAATTTGCTAAACAATCTTTGACAAGTACGAACATTTACACTATCTTTTCCAAATACCGCACATAAATTTTTACATGCAACCGATGCATTGCTTCCTTTTTGGAATTGATATAAAATGCAGTGTCGTAAATGCACTTTATCTACTGACATGTTTTTCACTTTAAATATCACAAGTAAATGATGAACGGTAAAAAAGGGCATCTTTTATATTATACAGCAGTCTAAAAAAACAAACGAAAATCCGATTGACTCACTAGCCAGATGTTCTTTTTATTTACAAGAAAAATCACCTGCCCATTTAAAATACGACAGAACTTTCCCTCCAACCCAATATATATATATATATATATATATATATATATATATATATATATATATATATATATATATATATATATATATATATATATATATATATATATATATATATATATATATATATATATATATATATATATATATATATATATATATATATATATATATATATATATATATATATATATATATATATATATATATATATAATGGCGAATTTTCGTCGTCGATGCTCACTTCAAGGTGTGATCAACATCACCTTCTGTATATCATATTATTTCAACGAAAATAATTGTTCATCCTCGAGAATTTTCACGAGGGCACGCTAGTATAATATAAACATAATATATGTGTAATGTTTCATTAAACTTACATAAAATTCAGATCAATTATTATATTTTAATTAACATTCACTCAATTCATATTAAACTATCTGATTATTATTAGTTATGAAGCTTGTTCTCATAATGGGTTCCAGTGTAAATAAATCTCAATATAAAGTAAAGCAATCAATAATGAGCTCTTTGTAGGTCCAACTGAAACTTTAAATCATCCTTTTTTATGTCGACGGTGTTAGGTCGTTTTTGAATAATTTGAAATGATAAAAACTCCAAAATATAATTAAGCATTTTAAAATAAATATAACTCTCTTTTTAATATTACACAATTTATTTTCCAAAATAAAGAAATGCCACACTTCTCAGTTCGTGTTTCCATAGTTTCGAGGTTTCAATTTCATCTCGACTTCTGACAAACAAGCAGTGGTTCTCCACCGATACCAAAAGATTCCTGAAAGTTCTCCCACTCCTGGCTGATTGAGACCGTTCATATTGCTAAATCCACAACTGTTGAACCACCACCCCCCTGTGTATGCAGTAGAACAATCTATATTTCGCCATTTTCCCCCTCGGTCCTTAGTAGTGAACATCTTGTTGTCGTTGTATTCCATGGAGTCACCTGCAGCAAATGAAAAAAAATATCATTTTGGTTTTTGAAGACCAATACGTGTACTAACACTGATGAACATTTGAGTGAGACACATAGGATAGACATACAGTCTGCTTTTATATCCCAATTGATGACGATTCAAATTGCTGTACTTTCGAAATCATTTCTGTGGTTCATCATTGAATCTGCAAGTGACTGTTTGACGTTGATCGGAAAGTGACAGATTTAACTTGTCTATCACTTCTTACAATCCCAAGAGGCCGCCGATTTTCCCAGTCACCCGACGCATTGTGGGATACTGCCACAAAGAAAAGAACAAGGTGGAGGTGCGCTCATATCCAAAATTGGTTTGCGATGTAAAGTATGCAATCGGCTAAACAGTATATCCCTGGCGAAGTATATGGCGCTATTCCAAAGAATAACTTTCTACCCGTAATTGGCGAACACTTATTGTGTTATTCAACTTACCTATAAAGTGGTAATAATGGAATCTTTTATTGAAGCAAAGTTTATACTGTATCCCGCAATTGCCTAAAATGGACATTTTTAAAGTTTTATACTCTAAAAAACGTATGCTAAATAATGCAGCCCTGTTGAAAACACAACTCGGTTTGTTTGGGCCTACTCCTTCAGAATGTACGGTTGCTACCTTACTTCACGTGAAATCTCGCCAGAACTCCTCCACGTTCTTTATTCCTTCGTGGATACGTCAATTGTTTCTTTATACACTAATTTTTCCTTGATCCCTTGAATCCATTCTCACTCTAGGCACTCTGGCACATATAAATATCAGTGCTCGTACGACCCCGTAGATAGTAACCAACACCCATGATCTAATAAATGACATTCAATATCACCTCAATGGCTGGTGTCCTTAATTCAACTGCTCATGACAATACATTCATAATAAATAACATTGTAAGCAAGACATGTAACTAACAATTCTCATTGAAACAGTTGTTGCAACGAAATTTCTTCCTATAAACCGTTCTCTGCTAGCTAGATTAAAGGATTTTCCCGATTATTGAGGTAACTGAGATGTATTTGTGACATTAAAAGGATACATACGCTTTCAATCATTTTAATTCATTTCGACGTGGAATCTTTTATTGATGCAAACTCTGTACATTAAAACGATGCATACACTTTCAATCTTTAAAATTAATTTCGACGTTTTGTGTAAATATTTAATTTAATATTTAATTTAAATGTGTTTAATTGCTTTTTACAACCTTTTTAGCCAATAATGATTTTATTTACTTTCATATGAATCCTTAAATAACACAAACTATAGTTGTGTGCTGATTGTGTGTTTTGTTTAAATAACGTAAATACCGAATACTGTGTTTAGGACAGACAATATTCTAATAAATATTAAAATTTGTCTTTTTATTAAACATCACTGAAATTTACTCGATTAAATTTTAAAATCATATATTATATTACAAAAAAATTAAATATATTTGTATACATAAACTAATAAAAAAACAGTGCCTACCCTTTTAATCGGGAGTTAAACCATTAAAATGGTATTATTTTGTTAAAAGGTTTAAAATAAAATTACCTTGAATGCATTTAAAGTAATCGCCGGTCAGTTGCTGAGTGATTATTTAGTCACTCAGTTGACAATGATTGCAGAGTGCAATGATCGCTCACGCGCGTCTAGCCCAACCCTCGCTGTTTTCTTATGTGTGTTTTGAATTATCATTGTGTTTTGAATAGCTAAATTTTACTTTCTATCACTTAACATAATATGTACCTAAAGAAATATGAAATTATTCGGTTTTCTTACCGACATTCCCAGTGTAACCTTTTATCCGTATTTTATAATCTGTTTTTTCGTCTTCAATCCAAAAAGTATCGTATTGAGCATATCCTGGAACTCCTTTATCATCTTTTAAATCAAAGCGGATTGTGTAATTGGCTTGGGTACTGATGGCGTGGATGATGTCATTTCCTATAATATACAAATGACATTTAATCAATAAATGAATAGTGCTTAGTGGCATATATTTTTTAATGCAGAACACGTTAAAACTGTATGTATTTGTAGAAGCTATGTTTAAAACTCCTCACTTCTATTGCGCATTATTATACATCCACTGGAAGTGGATGTATAATAATGTGCATGTACCTCTTTGTATTAATCTTTTCACGTGGGTTCCGTAAAATAAAAGTTGCCCTTCTTTTAGAGTATTTCCTAAACGGAGAGGGAAAATGACGCATTGGGAGGCAGGACAGTGAGCTCTCAACGCATTGTAGAAGGACTACTTTCCTTACAATATGAGGCGTGTAGCTGTCTGACGGACGAATCATTAACAGTTCTTCCTCAAAGAAGGTAGGTTCGCAGATGGGAGTAGGATCACTTGAGGGACTGCAAAACTGAAATGCCAAGTTGAAGACGATCTGTAGGAACGATCAGTCAAGCGTCACTTGTCGGAAACCATGTAATTACCTGTTCAGCCGCAAACAGCATACTTCAGATTTCATATGCTTCAAAAATTAACCCCCAGCCCTTTCTTCGCAGCCAACATTTTCCCAAGCTCGTTGCTAGACCTGTAAAGTTTCTGAAACAGATGTTCTCCCAGCCCACATATAAAGTTTAAAGGAAATTGGAACGAATTAAATTCTTACATGCCGAGAGGTTTCCTAACAGATTAGATTGACCACATGAATTTTCAGAAGGTGAAAATGACAACATATAAAAATTGTATTCTAATCTTTATTGCTTAATTAGTTTGTGTATTATTTGCATTTAAAATGCCTTTTAAAAAAAATTAAAAAAGTTATAAATTTTTTTTCATTTTCTTTATTACGAAATACTTACACTTTCCGACGAATCCAAATGTTCATCAATTTTAATCCTTGCATCAATTTTAATATTTCACAAAGGCTTGTGCACATTTATTGTAGAATGTTAAACATTAAAAAAAAAAAAACTTGTAAATTAGAAATTTTATGGCATTTTCAATTACAATGAATGAAGGAAATGTAAGAAATTATTTTTAGCATGTTCTCAAAACAATTCAAGAAGGTAAAATCCCTCATGCAGTTGCTTCCAAAACCTTGCAAATAGAACATTGATTCTTTTTCTGCCAAAAGAAATATTAATTTGAGTATAAAAGTTTAATGCTTACCTAACCAGAATTCTTCCTTTATGTTACCAAAGCCAATTTTGTAACTGTTCCAATCCTTATCAAAGTAATTCTTTGGCGTGGAAAATTTACCTCTTCTTTGAATGACCTAATGGGGGTTAAAATTTCTAAAATTCACTATGCATGGAAAGTTTAAGGATTGCATTACATTATCAAAATTCCTTGACGAATATCTTTTATAAAACTTTTACTCAAATTATTTTGATAAATTGTCTTAAAAATAAATAGAACGCATGCCACTGTATAAAAGTTTTATAAAATATTTTATAAAAGTTTGGGTCAGTTTGAATTTACTTTTGTTTTTCACCTGCAGTAGGTTTGAATTTCTCCATGATGTCCGATATGCTGACTGAAAACTTAGAAACAAATGTTGGATTGCTAATAAATGGATAAGAAGTATTTGACCAATTTTGCACTTATTGTAAAGGCTTTGATTTTAACATTTTTAGCTTAACAATCGTATAAGAATTGATATGTATTATTACTAATAAAAGCGTAAAAAATAATAATTTGTACTTGTGGTCTTACTTTCAACTTTTGCGCAGGTTTTCCTCAACCCAACATACTGTTTTCTAGTCAGTGGTGTACTGGAAACCATTTTCTATCAAAGCATATTCTATTTAGTTATAAGCTTCCAATCGTTTGTTTCTGTTTTGGTAGTCAGCATGTCGGGCATCATGGAGAAATTGTAATTTCTGAAATTCGTATAATTACATCTTTACAACTCCCACTGACTACCTATAACTAATTTTTTAATTACTTGTTCAAAGCAAATGACTTGCTCTAAATACCGATGACGAGTTCAAATGCAGAAAATAACGGAGGTTGGCGCTTTCCAGCGGTCAATGTCACGAAGCAGAACTCATCAACACACATATTTTATAAAACTTTAGGTGGTGAAGCTATCTTTTATAAAAGAATCTTCGCCAAAGTGCCATCTTGTATCAAAGTTGGCCATTACAATATTATATTTCTAGTCATACTTATTTTATAAAAGATCATTGCAAAGTGCTTTGATAGTGTAATACACTTACTGATATATCTAACGAGAATTAATAGTATTCTCAATTTCAATGTGAAAATACAAGTATTATTCAGTTAAACGCATGGAATCTCACCAAATGACATTTGTTTTAATATTTAACATTCAAATAAAGGGAATCCACATTTTCGGTAAAAATGACTATAAAATTTTTGATTACTATTTTCTTTTTGACCGTTACAAAAACATAATCTCCGATTGATGAGTCTTGATTTCCAAACTGCTTTCCTAATACTTCTCAAGCTGTAGTACATCGGTAAATGCAGAAATTTGGAATGCCCGTACGTTCATAGGTACGGCATTTTAAATTTTAACGTTAACAACAAGAATAATGATTATGTTACGTTAAATTAAAAATTTAAAATAAATTACTAAAACATGCATAATTAACTGTGGAAACAAATTGTATCATTGGTGAACCAATAAAAATATAAACCAAATAATTGTAAATATATTAATTTTATTAATAAACTCTGAAAATTTGATAATACTATACAGTGACTTATCTTTTACTTTGAATAAACCAAGTGCACGTGGCTTACTAAGGGACCCCAGCTCACATTTTTGATCGTCCCCTCTCCCTTCCCCTTTCCCCCGCGCATTCACTAATTTTTAAAAAGGATTGTCATTTGATACATTAGATTTTTTGGGCAACATTATTCCTGAGAAGTATTTTTGAAGAATAAAACAAGTTTATGATTTTATAGACGGGTTAAGGTATAAAGAATATACACATATTCTTATACCTTATCCCTTCTTCTCATTATATTAACATTATATATATTTTTTCCTCGAAGATTAACTTCCCAAATCACATACAGCTATACAAATTTGTATATATAACGGTGTCAAAAAATTGCATATTATTATATAATATTATATTTAAATTTTCAATTTATCAAAAAAATTCTCCATTTACAACTAACTGAACCGTCACTGCCCCACAGGCAATTTAGTCTGAATATAAAATGTTGTAATTGAATAATGTACCGTCCATCCTCCCCCATCCTTATCCATGTCGCAATACACAGAAACTTCTTTGTCCGGCATTGTACGACTCCTCGGCCAAATGGTGTAGATGCCACTCGTGGTCTTCCCACTGTCAAGAATTTCGGAACAGTCCATGGGCTTCTCATTGCAAACCTTCGGGCACTCTGGCTCAGGAACCGTTGGACACTCTGGTTCAGGCACCGTCGGGCACACTGGTTCAGGAACCGTCGGGCACACTGGTTCAGGTACCGTCGGACATTCTGATTCAGGACCTAAATAAATAGAGGACGACATCATGGCTATGTGGCTAACCAGAATGAACATGAGCTACACACATATTTAAGGGATAATATGTGAATTTCATTGACTTCAATATAAGAGGGTTTGACTTTAAAAAGTGGATTGCAAAAACAATTATGATATAATTGCTAAAAACCATAATTGACAAATATTTTCGAATATCCTACAAAAAAAAATATTTTGAATGTCATTAAAAGTAATGTGCATTTTCTGCTTTCACTTTTCGATGTCATGGGGTCAAATAGTTGTAAAAGAATAAGAAACTTGTGTTTGAGATAACGCAAACAAACTTGAAAACTATTGCCAAACGGGATATTATAAACTTATGTAATTCCAAAGTATTTTTTACGAATTGAAACATGCCGTTATATAGTTTGGTACATAAATACATATACTCATGACCATATACTCATCGGTATACACAATAAATATTTTAAAATTTTAAATATTAATAAATTATGAGATGATCAGGATGTGTTAAATTAAATATCCAAAATGCATGTCTAATTCTTCTACAGGTTGTAGTAAACTTACAAGTTGGAAAGGTTTTCTTGATTCCACTTATCAAATTCGATGCCACTTCTAAAAAGGCCAAAGATTTCTCCTTTCTTCCGCATTGCACATCATCGTCAACTAAAAAAGTATATATTATGAATCTAATTTAAGAACAAAATATCAATTTTCACTCGAAACTAAAACAACTTGTAGGCTTTTTTTTTTTCATTATAAGCTTTCAATGTTCTTAATTAACTTCTTTAATGCACATTTTTCCTGCATTTCTTGCGATTATCGATGTATTCATCATGTTTAAGAACCTAAATTTGAATCCATAAAATGTGTTGTATGTTGATACTTTTTTATTGATATAAGAAAGTGAGTAAATAAGTAAAATTATTCTCCCTTAAAAAATAACTTACTAATAAGCGATAATTAAACTAATGATATTCCAAACAATAAAATGCATACATCTACAGATATACATTTATCTACAGATATACATTTATCTACAGATATACATTTATCTACAAATATACATATATCTGCAGATATAGTATTTATTCTTCATATTGTAAAATTTTATATGTTACCATTACAATGTATAATTCAACGATCATTGTTATTGGTAAAAAATAATTGTTATTGAAGAAAAGAAATATTCTTGTTATTGATGAAAAATAATTGTAACTGATGATAGATTAATCTGTAATCCTACTTACTACAATCTGGATACAAATTCTTTGCCTTATTCATGTATTCCTTGGCGACATCCACGAGAGTGGAAGCCTTTTCTTTACCATCGCATTGCGGTTTGGCGTGCGTCGTGTTGTGCGTCACTGCATCAGACAGACGCAGCACACAAACAGCCACAACAAAACAAAGATACTGCATACTAAGAAGATAAACACACAGTCAAAAATAGCTATTATAAGTATTTATTTTATTCTTAAAGAAATAGGGTGAAATTCAGGTGACCGCACTTATTTCAATAACACATTAGACAATGAAGCAGATTTCAGAGACATAGCATAGATATGATGATGTATTTTGTGAAACATTAGCAGTTTTATATTGGTTTACTTTAAAACCTAATAATAAATACCTACTATTCATACTATCCATAGCAAAATCCAATATTAAAAAATTAGTTAAATCAAAAACTAATTGAAAGGGATTTCATTTTTTTCAGTACTAAAAGAAATATATTTTTCATTAATATATCCGTCAATGAAAATCTAATTAAATCCGTGTAATCGTTATCATAAACAGAAGTAGGGATATTAGGGCATCGTTATAATAGTTAACTTTTCTCCGCTTTTTTGAATTTTTTGTTTATACTTCAGTTTGAGGTACCTAAAATGCACCAAACGAAATTCTTTTTGCGCCTGTTTTGTTGAGATATCATAATTGAGGATCCAAAAATACACTCATTGCTACAATTTCAAAAAATTACTACAATAAAAGACAAACACTCCTACTTTGTTCTATAATATGTATAGATTTATACTTATTTACATATTTGCAATTAAAAGGAATATATCATATTTATGGTACTTACTGTAAGGTAGGATTAACATAGTTTTCTTGCCTTTATTTGAATATTTGGTAACTTCAAATTTAATAAAAAGACTGTGTCAGACAATGTCTTTTATAATATTTTACAAAACAGCTTTTATTTGACAATCCATATATTTGTATTTATAGATCATATTAATGAATTGAAAAGTTCGATGAACATTGTATCCGTTTTTTAACTGACTGAACATCGCTCCAAACAAAACTTTAAAATAAAACCACCAAAAACTTTATATTAAACCCGCCAAATCGCGCGCCAAGAAAAGAGGTTATTAATTAGTTTGTTATGTATTTTTTTAAAGTATGTTCGCGCAATATTTCGATTCATATTCAGATATTTGGATATTTTTTATTAGTGTAGTTTAAGGGTTGGCACTTGGGAGCCATTTAAAAAAATATTCGGTTATCCGGTATTTAATGTTCCTGAATTCTCAAATAACCGGACCTTCTGAAAGAAAATATTGTCTGATTTCTAAAATTCTTTTTTTTGGATAGTAAAAAATCCACTTTAGCAAAATGTGTAAAAAAATAATCGGTTATCCGGTATTTAATGTTCCTGAATTCTCAAATAACCGGACCTTCTGAAAGAAAATATTGTCTGATTTCTAAAATTCTTTTTTTTTGGATAGTAAAAAATCCACTTTAGCAAAATGTGTAAAAAAATATTCGGTTATCTGGCTGTTATATATATAGATAGATAAGTTTATTGTAGTAGGCCGTAGCCCATTTACAAAGGTTGGCAACATAATTGAACAAAATCAGATACAAAATTATATTACACAAAATACAAGATAATACATTTAAAAAAAAAATCTAAAACACAATTTGAACAAATATGCAAAAAAAGAAGAAAAAAAATTACATGATCAATTAGAATTAGGGGTTTAATCTGTTATTCCTGCAAAAGTTAGCTGATCAAGTCCTCCCGGAATTTTAAAACAGAGATTGTGTAATTATAAAAACAAAAATATTATTTTTTGTAAAATTTTAGAACGGTTGAAATGTTACTGGATTCAGTTGATGAAAAGTATTTTCGTCTGAATGCATTGTAAATTGGACAGACTAAAAATATATGATCCCAGGTTTCATTTTCTGTTGTGTTACCAAATTTACGGAACTATTAAGAAAAATGTCGAAAGAAACTCCTTTAAAAAATATACGTGTTTGATTGCAACGAATTTGTATAATAATTCTTTTAATAATGATATCTATATTTCAAATCAAACAGTCTTCGTTTATATGTGAGTTTTTGATATATTTATACTGTGATGGGATAATAGTATTTTTCATTGAAGCAAGATCAATTTGGGTGTATTGGTCATGGTATACTTATACAATCGTTGAAATGTAATGTTAAGCGACTTTATAGACTTGCGAAAGCCAAACAAAATAAAAACCGGCTGTTATATATCTCGAAATGTCGATTAACCGGAATTTTTTTAAAACTATTTATCCCATTTAAAAATATATTGACTGTTTAACAGAAGGTGTATAACAATGACATTTCGTTTAACCATCACTTATTGGCATTGATAGGGATTGTTTTATAATATACATCGTTGAAACAAAGTTCAGCACAAATTGCTACTTGGATTTCTTGCTGAATAATAATAGGAACGGAGATATGATATAATAAAATATATATGATATATTAAAATATATATGATAATTAATTATTATTCCCCAAGATAGATATGATAAATTAAAAACTAAAAAGGAAAATAAAATAACCTTTTTAAAAACAGAGAAAACCAACTTTTAAGGAAATGCGCTAAAAAGTTAAAAATAATTTTTATTTTACGACCAAGTAGAGAAAATTGAATTATTTAATATCAATTGTATACTTATTACAACTTTTTTGAAATCGGCGAAAAAATTTAGATATGATATTGTAAATTGTCACCAACTTCAAAAAGTTGTAATAAGTATAAAATTGATATTAAAAAATTCCATTTTGGTGCCGATTTAAAAAAAGTTGTAATAAGTATAAAATAGATATTAAATAATTAAATGTTTTCAACTTGGTTGTAAAGTTAAAAAATATTTTTTACATTTTAGCGCATTTGCTTTTAAAGTCGGTTTTCCTTTTTTTTAAAATGATTATTTTATTTTGAAAGGGTCTTTACTAGTTACATATGTTGTTAATTACAATTTCACGGACAATAAATACGTTAAACATAAAATAAGTGAATGCGAAATTTACTGTTAAAGTTGATGCACTTACCTGCACTTCTTTCTTAAACATAAAATGAATAATAACTCTACTTGTGCAGGATAAATATTTATATTTGTTTCCTATCAGTATGATTCCCAAGTTTTATGAGATAATAAGTACAAATAAGTACTTGAACTTTCATTTCTAGCCATATGCCGTTTTACATGTACAGAGTGGAAACTGTTGATAACTGTTGATCCAAGATATAAGGAAGTCGGCTGTGAAGTGGTGTGAGTCCCAAAACACTAAAAGAAAGTAATGTCTCTAATTTCCATTAATAGGCAGGTATATCAATCATTTGGATAAGTGGTGTGGATCCAATGTCCTGTAAGTTAAACAATAGTTAGTTTATGTTATTCCACTAATCATTATAATCAAGCAGAGTTGCAACAATCCAATGTTCTTCAGAAAGGAACTCTGAATTTGGACTTACACCATTTGGCATAAATAGGATGTAGAACTTTTTAAAATGCGTTGTTTTGAGCAGGTGTTTATATATTCAGTTTTTCCCATTAAAATGATAGCAAAACGGAGAAGCCTTTCAATTATACTGTGCAAAACACATAACTTAAATATAATTTAGGATACGTAAAGCAAGTATACAAATGTTTATTTAAAATGTATTTTTCGATTTGTTTTTATGACCATTTTGTTCTTTACTATACCTAAGTATATAAGAAAAATTGCGTAGGAAAAAGCTGTATCCCAAACTTTATTTAACGTAACCACCAATAGCCGAATAGAGACAATATCAGCTTGTTTAGGTAATGACGAGACATGGACTAGGACTATTGAAGATGTTTTACGTGGAAGATAAGGATAATTAGAAATCTATTATATCAGTATTAGTATAAAATTAGATTTATCATTTAAGCATTACTGGCCCCAAAACTTAATTGAGAAGCGTGATTGCACTGGAAAAAACATGCCTAAAAATGAAAAACATGAATGTACTCGTTTTTGTAGTACACTTGCTCTGAAAATGAGCAATGACGTACTCGAATTTATTTAATCGGATATTCTCAAAAATGAGTAGTGTGTTTTAATATTGATAATCTAAGCTTCTGTACAAATCATCTTAATAATGCGACCTAACCAACTTAAAATAGATGGTTTTCCACAATATTTCATGTCGATTGCTTAAATGGAAACTGAGTTATTAAAATTCAATGATCTTACTTCCCAGTTCTTTATAACACGTTTTTAACGTTATTTATGTTTATAACTTCTTCACGTCGCCCTTATAGTTTAACGGATAAGGCAGCATTGCCTGCAGGTTCCCGGTAAGTCTTGGTTGCAATTTTAGATATTTATTTGAAAGTGATTTATGAAGGCAGCCTATGTAGGCTAGGATCTGCCCTTTTTATTCATTTTATACATATAAAAATCCATAAAAATTTTTTTTCAAAAGATGTGTACGCGGTGTTTTATATCACAAAGAAACACACACTGAAAATACCGTTGTTATAAATATACCTACAGCAGTAAAATTGACGATATTGCAGGTAAGGACATCTGTATTCTGACTCTTCGTGGTAAGTTGATTCATTACCATCGTAATTCAAACTTCTATTAACTATTTAGAAGCAAACTGATATCAATAGACCGAGGACTCGAAACCATCCTCTCTCAGAACGATTATGGAGACTTATGGATTTTATCTGACACCCGCAGCTCTTACCAATATCTTAATAACTGTTTGCTTGCAGGTGACAAAGACCAGTACCTCTAATTTGATTATACAAAAATTGATTTCTTTAGATCATGATATCCATTTTCAATGGATTTCTTCTCATGTGGACTTATATGGTAATGAATTGGCGGATAAACTTTCCGAAGAGGGTTGCAAATAATCCATCCCCTCCTCTTCCGCCTTGACTTTCCTAGAACTTTATTCAGATGAAAAATCTAAAACTTCGGCTGTGTGGAGAAAGCCCTCAAACCATCATTGACGTATGGGTGAAACGCCAGACCTGACTCTGGACCTTCCTTGTGACAGAGGCTCCCGGTCTGCTTTTTCCAGACTTGCTAGTGGCCACATCAAGTGCCTCTCATTTATTGAGGGCAGGAAGGTCTTCGCTACCTGCTGCAAATGCCTCGACCACCTGGCTTCAGCAGAGCACCTATTGGACTGCATGGGCCTCTTCAGCTAAAATATCTATTGCGATCCTCTCCTCGAACTCGACTTCTTGAGAGTCAATGGTCTCGTGGATATTGTCTGACTCCGTCAGACTATGGAGGATAAGCAAACAACCACATAAGTTCTAATTGCAACGTTCCATTCTGATATAGAAGCAAGAGATTCTACGGAAGGTTTTATGGAATCTGGCAACATATTAAAATAAAAGTTCCTTCCGCAGTTGCCGATCGAAGAATATTTCTTATTCGAAACAGGCCAGTTACATTTCGAGTATTTCGAGTACACAATCCTTCAGACTTTGTTCCAAACATTTTATTCCTATTTTTTGTTAATATTAGTAAATAGATGGTTTTTTTTAAAGTTAAAATGGAATATAAGGATAATTAGAAATCTATTATATCAGTATTAGTATAAATTTAGATTTATCATTTAAACATTACTGGCCCCAAACCTTAATTGAGAAGTGTGATTGCACTGGAAAATGACATGCTTAAAAATGAGTACATGAATGTACTCGTTGCTTTAGTACAATTGCTCTGAAAAAGAGCAATGACGTACTCGAATTTAAGTTATCGGATTTTCTCAAAAATGATCGTATCTAAATTTCTAAAAAATCTAAGTTTCTACTCTTACAACCAAAGCCTGGTATATTGCGAATTAAATTTTTTTGCAAGATTGAGATACAATTTATTAAGCAACTTTTAAAAAAATTCTTTTGAAAACAATGAAGACTTTGGTTCAAGAACACGGCAGTTCCACTTTTTTCTTATTTACACATTTTCACTTATTCCTTTACAGAAAAAATCCTCTATCGTTCAGTTCAAGGACCAGGGAGCTCTCAGCAATAGCTATATTATATAGCTTTACAGCTTTTAAGCTGAGTTGTGTATATCTTGAGTATATTTTTAAATAAAGCATTAGCTATAAATATATAAAAGAAAAGGAGATGTACTTTGTATCATACGTTTAGTGTTTTTTGTCCTTCCCGAACAATTTTGAAATGGAGCTGCCTTGTTATGGCACCCACGTCTTCAATTCAAGTTCACACAAATGTTAAACACTCGCTGTGTGGTTCCGCGTTGCTCGGAACCTGTTAAGGCAGCGTTTCTCAACCTTTCAGTATTCGAGGCCCAGGTTTCAATCATAATTTTCATCGCGGCTCTCGCTTACAATAAAATGTATGCACCAATTATGAATATTGAGTATTTCGGATTTTGTTTTTAAATTATTTTTAACTAACTGCCAAAACAAGAATAAAAGCGAGCCAACGTTGGCGTGAAACCACATCTGGAATTTTGCCAAGTGGGCGTTGAACAGATGAAGCGAATGAAACGGGGAAAATTTAAATATTATATTTGAAATGAAGCCAAACAGGGAGATAAAGTTAAAAGAATATGAAAGTAGAAAGATTCGTTAATGAAAGTTAACCTAGACGGGGCGAGCTAAATTTAGAAACTGGGAATACATTTTTTCCATTAATAAAAGAAATAAAACAGAAGCATGACTCAACAAAAGATAAAAAAATAAGTAATGTTTGTGGAAGGGAATCCACACGACTAATTCCGTGTGAAGCATGCGCAGAGCAAATGTTTTGCCATAGGAAGAAGGAAAATGTTCGATTACACAAGTGTCAATTCCAGCCAGTCTCATACGAGTCGATCCTTCTACCGCTATCAAATCTATCGTGAAAGTGTATGTTATAAATGTTTTCGTGTTAATTGCATATCACCATATTAAATATTCACGGCAGCAGATTTATGCAGACTCATGGATAATTTTTTAAGCGGGCATTAGACGATAGTCAAGCATCAACAAGTACACAGACGAGCGTAATTCCGAAAATAAAATCAAGAAAATATTCTCAAGAATACTTAAATTTTGGGTTTACCAGTACTGAAGTAAATGAAGAAGAAAAACCCCTGTGTATCATTTGCTCAAAAATATTGGCCCATACAGCACTTATAAACTTAAACGACATTTGGAAACGCTTCATAGTGAGTTCGTCAACAAACCCAGAGAATTCTTCGAATTAAAATTAAAATCACATAAAAAGCAAAAATCATTTTTTAAAGAAACTGTGTATGTGAATTAAAAAGCTTTAATTGTATCTTACAAAGTTTCATATAAAATAGCCTTATGTAAAAAAACTCACACCATTGGTTAAATAGCTTATTTTGCCATCAGCAATTGAGATTGTAGAAACGAGGTTTGGAGATAATTTTTCAAAACAATTGCAGTCCATGCCTCTTTCAAATTATACTGTTGCTTGTCGAATTGGTGATATAGCTGAAGATGTGCAGTGTCAGCTTTTCTCGAAGTTGCGTGAAAAATTGTTTTCAATACAGCTTGATGATGCAACAGATAGTAATAAAGATGCTCATTTAATTGCCTATGTTCGATTTTGTGATTTTATGTCAGTATTAGAAGAACTATTTTTCTGCAAACCAATAGAACTCAAAATAACAGCGCTAGCACTATTTGCTATTTTAAATGATTTTATGAACGAGGCAAACATAGAATGGAAAAATTGCGTCGGAATATGCACCGATGGTGCTCGTTCAATGTCCGGAAGATTCCAAAGAATACAAGCACTTGTAAAACAAAAATCGCCTCAGTGCGTTTGGACACATTATCAACAGAAAAGCTTTGGCTTCGAAAGACATGAGTCCTGGTCTGAATATTGTGTTAACTACGGTTGTAACCGTAGTAAATTATATAAAAATGAGACCCTTGAAACCGAGAATCTCTTTCGCAGTTTGTAAAGACATGGGTTCAGTACATTCAGCGTTGCTTTTTTTATTGCGAGGCAAGATGGTTATCACGTGGGAAATTTTTGCAACGTGTTTATGAATTAAGAGAAGAAATCGCCATTTTCCTAGAAGAAGAAAACAGACCGGAAGCCAAAAATTTTGGAGATGTTTTTTTTGTGATGAAATTGAGCTCTTTGGTCGACATATTCGAGAAATTAAATAACTTGAATCTTCAACTCCAAGGAGCAAATACACATATGTTGGATACGAGTGATAAAGTTAATGCTTTTTGTAGAAAATTGGAATTGTGGAGCAGACATTTAAAGCAAAAAAAAAAACTAACAGTGTTTGCAAATGTGGAACTAAAACTTACAAGGCTGAAGATGAACATGTAAAAGTTGTTTTTGTAACCATTGAAAATCATTTAGCCATGCTGGCCAAGAATTTTAAAAAGTATTTTCTTGCTGACGACAAATTGATAGAAAGTTACGAGTGGGTTAGGGATCCATTTCATAAGACTCCCGAAGGACTCTCAATTGATAAGGCAGAAAAATTCATAGACCTCGCGACAAGTGTCGAAACCAAAAGACAATTTTGTAATAAATCACTATTTGAATTTTGGGCAGGAGTAGAGGATGATTTTTCTGCACTAAAAACAATGGCATTTCGCATTCTATTTCCTTTTTCAACATCCTACCTTTGTGAAACTGGATTTTCTGCTGTGGCTTCTTTGAAGACAAAATATAGATCTCGGCTAAATATAGAAACACAACTGAGAGTTGCTATTTCTAATATTAAGCCTTCCTTTGAAAAACTTGGCTCTGCAAGACAGGCCCAAGGAAGTCACTAATAATTATTAAATTTGTTTTTATTTTAGTATGTTTTGTTTAAGTAAGTTTTGATTTAGTAAGTTGTTTTACTTTACTTGTTAAATATATCGAAATGTATTTTGTTTTTCTATGTGTACGTGTGCTTTCCTTTCAGTCAGTTAATCATTTTTTAAAAATAATATTTTCTCTTAAATATTATCGCGCCTCCCCTCTAGTGTTCTCGCGCTCCCCAAGGGGGGGGGGGGCGCCCCACAGGTTGAGAATCGCTGTGTTAAGGCATATATATTAGAAATAGAATTGCTCCCGTCGGGAATCAAGCTCTCGACCATTTGTTCCTACCGACTAAGCTGCAAAAACTGCAATAGTTTACCGCCAGAGTTCATTTTTTCCTGATCTTTATATAGCGCATGCGCAGTTCTCCCTCACTACAGCCTTACGATTTCTAATGGTTGGAAATTTTAAATATTAATTAAAAATAAACTAACTAAAAAGTTTATATTCCGTCTCTCAGGTGCACAATCATAGTTTGAATAGGACTTACGTTTCAAATGTCAGACATTTCCGTGCAGAGGAAATTGGAATTCTGCTTTACCATAACCTCTAAATATACTAATAAGTGTGGGATTCATATCCCAATAGAACAATAGTATTGCAACTTCATGCAGCGACCACCAGGGGCACTGTTGCGCAGCCCCAATATCATTCTTGTAACGATCACACAACAGAGTGATTGGGCTGATCATAGCCGGCCAAAGAAGGCCGTTTCATCGATAATAAACGTATTTACAAAGTTAAGTAATTCTTAAATAGATACGGAGACGGCCCTACATAAGAAGTGTGTAACGTTAGAAGTTGATAGGTCTAACCTTCTGACAGCGAGGAATTGTTTACTCCTCAAACTCCTACACTATAAAAAAAGGTACTTAAAAATGAGTATCTGAACATACTTTTTTCTCTTTGAGTATAATTACATCGTAAATGAGCGATGACGTTCTCAAATTTAAGTAATCGTACTTTCTCAAAGATCAGCAGTGTGATTTAATACTGCTATTCTCAACTTCTGTTTAAGCCATATTAACGAGGCCACTTGATAAGCATAAAATAGTTTTTCAGAATAAGATTTTCCACAATATTTCAACATTTGTCGTTTGCTTAAATGGAAACTGAATTTTTACAACTCAATTAGCTTACTTCCCATTCATTTGGCACATCTTTTTAACATTTCTTCTGTTTCTAACTTCTTCAAGTCGCCCTTATAGTTTAACCGATAAGGCTCTGTGCTGCGTGCCTGAAAATCTGGGTTCTATTCCCAGTAAGTATTGCTCTTTTTATTCATTTTTACTCGAAGCACTTATTTTTAAGTACATGTTTTTGAAAGTCTAACTAAAACTAAAATAGGATAGAGGACCCCTTTTCATGTATGATCACGGAAGTCTTAGCGTATACTAGGTATGTATGTCGAATACAAATATTTACGACCAACAACAGGATCAAGACCCAACCAGGTTGGTCCAGCTAGTATCTCCTAACTATTCTCCAATGAATACCTTACTTTATTTTAAAATCCATTAACAATATTACAATTAACAATATTCACTGGGAAGTTGTTGGATATTATTATTATCTTATTCTTATATAAATAATTTTCATTTTTCCAAAAATATAGTTTTTTTTATCTTTTTTATTATTTACTTCGATTTGAGTTTGGAAATACTTTCTATTTTAATACAGATTGCTTTAAAAATTGGTTTCTAAGGAAAATTGAAAAATACTCAGTCAAAAGCACCAAATGTCAACTTAGTTGCGCACAAAAAATATACATATCAAAATAAATATATCAATAAAAGCGGTGACAGTTAGTAATCCTAAAATCTAATTGTCCAGAAGTTGCAGTTAAAAACCAGTGATAATAACATAATACGTATAACGTAAGGTTTTCTGTTAACTTTCTTGTCAAAGAATAAAATTAATTAATTTAGTTATTTTACAAAAGTCTTTACTAGTTAGTCTCTTAAAGTTGAAGTACTTTTTATTATTGTATATTATTCACAAAACAGAATATTCAAAAAACTAATTTAAATATATTATAGTTTATTTAAAAATAATAGAAATTACATTTCAGCCTATTTCTGTAGAATCAAAGTTTTTTCTAATCAAACCTTCTTCATTTTATTCTTGGAAAATACATTTTTTGGACAATACATTGTTCCAAGCAGAGAATCTTCTGACTTGCGGGTTCTTCATATACTCAATGAGCTGCGTTACCAACTTATGTGTCAAATGTAGACACTATTATACAATCTACCACTGTAACAGCCCTGCAATTACATTTTGTGTCGACAAGTGAATACCTAAAACACACACTGTAAAAAAAAGAAGCTTAAAAATCAGTACCTGAGCCCACTCGGTTTTCTTTGAGTACAATAGCATCGTAAATAAACGATGACGCACTGAAATTTAAATAATTGTACTTTCTCAAAATTCAGCAGTGTGATTTAATATTGCTCATCTCAGCTTCAGTTTAAGCCATCTTAACAAAGCGACATGACACACTTAAAAAAGTTGTTTAGAAGATGTTTCCCACATTATTTGATGTCGATTGCTTAAAAGGAGACTCAATTATCTTACTTCCTATTCTTTTGTCAGACTTTTTTTTTAACATTTCTTCGGTTTATAACTTCTACACGTCTCCCTGGTAGTAAAACGAATAAGGTACTGGACTGCAATCCCTGGGGACCTGGGTTCGATTCCCGGTCAGTCTTAGTTGTAATTGTCTATATTTTACGAAATTGATTTACGAAGGCAGCCTATGTAGGCTAGCATCTGCTGTTTTAATTCATTTTTACCCATTGTACTTATTTTTGTGTGTTTGTCTTTTTCAAAATTGAAACTTATGTATTCGGAGCTATGATAAGCATCGAATATACTCAAAAATAAGTACATTTTATTTAGTTTTGAGTACCTATTAATTCTATTTTTATGGCACACTTAAAAAAAGTGTGCCATGAGAAAAGAAAATGCTTTGTAATTAAAAACAATGCAGCGACCGTTCAAGATAAATGAAAGACATGTTTTTACAGTTACTGTAAATACACTACACAAGCAAGTGAACATTACAGAAAAATTATTTTACAACAAACTGTAAATATACAACATGTATGATTAAAAATTACTGCAAATGTGTTTTACAGCAAACAGTAAAAGTACAGCACAGGGAGTAGGCATTACTTTTACCACCACCCTGTGCTGTAATATTACTCGGAAATATTTAACAGTACGCTCATTTCACGGAACGATCAACTGTGACCTTATGATAAGCATATTATTTCAATGAAAGGGAATTTTCATGCGAGAATTCCCGCATGGTCACGCTAGTATAATTTAAACTTATATATTTGTAATGTTTTATTTTTCATTACAAACTCACAATGAATTAAGAGAAATTATTATATTTTATTTAACATTCACTCAATTTACATTAAAATATCTGATTTTTATTAGAAATGAAGCTTGTTTTCGTAATGGGTTCATGTATGTATAAAGAGAAATATAAAGTAAAGCAATTAATAATGAGCTTTCTGTATGTCAAACTGAAACTTTAAATCATATTTTTTTTATGTCAACGCTTTTAGATCATAACTAAACAGTTTGAGGGGAAACATGAATTCACGAACCTTCAAAAGATTGGATTTTCAGTTTTAGCATATGAGATTTATAATGTTATTATTATTGTTTGAGACTAAGTTTTTGAAAAAAGTCGCATATTAAGTTATATAAAATTCGACAGTAAAATTTAAACAAAAAGGGCACACGCCCCCTTTTGGAAGCAGTCACAATTTTAAAAACTTAAAATTTAATTGCTTAAAATAAAGCACCAATATTTCGTCTAGTCATTGGTCCTAAATGGCTGAGAAATATTTGCAGGGGAAGACCAAATAATCAAATTAGAATTACAAGTATTCAAAAAAAGGTCTTTTTGTATATTTTGGTTCACTTTTCTCAAAAAGTATATTTCTAATCAAAACAAAAATTTTTGAACATTTATTTTAGTATAAAGTCTACACGTTAAACCTAAATTTCAGCTGTTTTACAAGAATAAATAATAGATACTTGCAAAATATGTGTCCAAATGTAAACGAAAGTTATCTATTTTCAAAAAAATTTTGAATTTTTTTTGTCTAATCCAAAACCAAAATTAAAATTAATTTCATTAGTTTAATTATAATGTATTCTTCATAAAAATTCTATGGTTGTATATTGAAAACTGATTTAGAAAAGTGTACCCTACGAACTTATTGTCCTAAAATTCTAGAATTATAAAATTACTTTGTTCGCAAAAGGTATACTAATTGCAGAATATATTGGGATTGAATCTTGTTAAATACTGTTTTTATTGTTTTGTATGCAATATTTTATTCCAATTGAATTACTAGTATTGTAGTTGCGCTCTTTTTATAGGCGCAAAACATTGTCCAGTTTTATTCATCAGAAACTACACGGTCCGTTTAAAGTGATAAAAATGCCAAAATACCTTTAAGCCTTTTTAAATAAATATAATTCGCTTTTCTTTAATTGAACAATTTATTTTCCAAAATAAACAAATGCCAAACTTATCAGTTCGTGTTTCCATAGTTTCGAGGTTTTAATTTCATCTCGACTTCTGACAAACAAGTGTTGTCTCTCCACAGAAACCAAAAGATCCCTGAAAGATGTTTCACTCCTGGCTGATTGAGACCGTTCATATTGCTATAACCACAATTGTCGAACCACCACCCCCCTGTGTAGGCAGTCGAACAACCGAGGTTTCGCCATTTTTCCTCTTGGTCTTTAGTAGTGAACATCATGTTGTTGTTGGCTGCCATGGAGTCACCTGCAGCAAATGAAAGAAAATGTCATGTTTGGTTTTTGAAGACCAATACGTGTACTAACACTGATGAACATTTGAATGAGACACACGAGATATGCACACTAGAGGCTGCTTTTATATCCCAATGGTTGATGATGATCCCAAACTATGATTCAAATTGTTATACTTGCTAAAACAGTTCTGTTGTCCAGCATTGAATCGGCAAGTGACTGTTTGACACTGATCGGCAAGTGACAGATTTAACTTGTCTATCCCTTATTATAACACCAGGTGGCCGCCGATTTGCCCAGTCACCCGTGCATTGTGGGATACTGCCACAAAGGAAAGAATATGATGCAGGTGCGCTCATATCCCAAATCGGTTTGCGATGTAAAGTATGCAATAGGCTAAATAGTATGCCCTGGCGAAGTATATGGCGTTATTCCAAGAACTACTTTGTGCCAGTAATTGGTGATAACTTATTTTATAATTTAACTTACTTATAAAGTAGTAATAATGGAATCTTTTATTGATGCAAACTTTGTACTGCCCACAATGTTCTTCAATTGCACAAAATGGACATTTTTTAAAAAGTTTTATACTAAAACAACGTATGTTAAATAATGCAGCATTCCTTAAAAATACACTGCCAACTCAGTTTGTTTAAGCCTACTCTTTCGGAATGTAGGTTTCATACTTTACGTGAAATCTCGCCAAAACTCCTCCATTTTCGTCTTTCCTACATGGATACGGCAGTTGGTTTTTGATACACTGTTAAGTATTTGCAACATTAAAGGGATGCATACGCATACCCTTCGAATCATTTAAATTAATTTCGACATCTAATATAATTATTTAAAATAATATTTAAATTAAATAAAAAAAAATTCCTTTTATAACATATTTGACAGTAATGATTCTATTTACTTTCACATGAATCTTTAAAGAACCTAAACAATAGTTGTGTGCTGATTCTGTGTATTGTATAAATAATATAAATTCTGAATATTTTGTTTATGGCAGACAATATTTTAATAATTATTAAAATTCGTCTATTTTTTATACTTCACTGAAATTTACCCGAATAAGTTTAATATGAGATTAATTATTATTAATAATTAGATTAAAAAAGAATTAAATATATTTACATACATTAACTAATCATAAAAACAGCGTCTGCTCCTATTTTTTTTAGAATGTTATAATTCAAGATTTAATAAATGCGTTCACATTGGGGTTTTTTATTGGTCGCTAAACCATTAAATTAGTATAATTTTGTAAAAATACTTTAAAAAACTTTCTTTATACGTTAAAAATATTTTTCCAGGTAACAAATTAATGTTCTAAAAAATATGCTAATAGTTTAAATTTATTTGATTATGGTTTTACTACAGCTGCACAACAGACTGACTATGTGTAACTGGATTTCAGTACCAAACTTTATATTTGATTATTAATAGAGATTTAAAAAGCTTATTTGCATCAACATATTTTGAACTAGTGGTTTAATTTTACATTGTTGCAAACGCAATAAAACATTTCAAATTTATTTGGAGCAGCACTACAGATTTGAATGGTTTCAAGATGTGAGGAAATGAAAGGGAGTATAAATAAATTAAAGAAATGCTTTATTGAAAAGTTTTAGACTTTGGAAATTTTTCGTCGGTATTTCAGCGATTTCGAAATCTTTAAAGTAATCGCAGGGTAGTTGCTTATTGACTTTTTAATCACTCAATTGACATTTATTGTTTTAGAGCACGACAAGCCTAACACTAGATTTCTTATTATAGAGTTTTGAAATGCAAAAGTTTACTTTACTAAAAGTTTAAAAGTTTACTTTACTAAGGAAATATAAAATTATTCGGTCACTTACCGACATTCCCAGTGTAACCTCCTATCCGCAATTTAAAATCTGTTTTTTCGTCTTCAATCCAAAAAGTATCGTATTGAGCATATCCAGGAACTCCTTTAGCATCTTTTAAATCAAAGCGGATTGTGTAATTGGCTTGGGTACTGATGGCATGGATGTTGTCATTTCCTATGATATACAAATGGTAATTAATTAATGCACGAATAGCGTTTCATGACATATAATTTTTAAAGCAAGACACATACTTTAAAATTACATGTATTTGTAGAAGCTATGCTTAAAACTACTCACTTCTCATTTCCTATGATATACAAATGGTAATTAATTAATGCACGAATAGCGTTTCATGACATATAATTTTTAAAGCAAGACACATACTTTAAAATTACATGTATTTGTAGAAGCTATGCTTAAAACTACTCACTTCTATTGAGCATTATTATACATTCACTGGAAGTGGTACTACATCTTTATATTAACCTATGCACGTGGGTTCCGTGAAAGAAAAGTTGCCCTTCTTTTAGACTAAATCCTAAACGGAGGAGGAAAATGACGCCTTGGGAGGCAGGACAGTGAGCTCTCGACGCATTGTTGAAGGACTACTCGCTTTACAATAGGAGGCGTGTAAGTGTCTGACGGACGAAAATCATTCACAATTCTTCCTCAAAGCAGGTAAGTTTGCAGATGGGCGTAGGATCACTTGTGGGACTGCAAAACTTAAAAGCAAAACTGAAGAGAATACCATCAGTTAAGCACCACTTGTCCGAAACCATGTAGTTACCTTTTTTGATGCAAACAGCATACTTCAGATTTCATATGCTTTAAAAATTCTCCCCCACCCCTTTCTACGCAGCCAACATTTTCCGAAGCTCGTTGCTAGACCTGTAAAGTCTCTGGGACAGATGTTCTCCCAGACCATACTTAAAGTTTAAGGGAAATTAGAACGAATTAAATTAATACATGCCGAGAGGTTTCCTAACAGATTAGATTGTCCACATGAATTTTCAGAAGATGCAAATGACAACAAATAAATATTTTATACTAATCTTTACGGCTTAATTAGTTTGTGCATAATTTGCATTTAAGATGCGTTTTTTTAAAAAAAATTCTAAAATTTGTAATTTTTTTTTCATTATCTTTAATGCGTAATACTTACACTTTCTGATGAATTCAAATGTTCATCAATTTTAATCCTTGCATCAATTTTAATATTTCAGAAAAGCTTGTGCCCAATTATTGTAGAATGTTAAAAATTTAAAAAAAAAAAATTGTAAATAAGAAATTTTATGGCATTTTCAATTATAATGAAGGAAGGAATTGTAAGAAATTATTTTTAGCGTGTTCTCAAAACAATTCAAGAAGGTAAAATCACTCATGCAATTGCTTCCAAAACCTTGCAAATAGAACATTGATTATTTTCAACCAAAAGAAATAATAATTTGAGTATAAAAGTTTAATGCTTACCTAACCAGAATTCTTCCTTTAAGTTACCAAAGCCAATTTTGTAACTGTTCCAATCCTTATCAAAGTAATTCTTTGGCGTGTAAAATTTACCTCTTCTTTGAATGACCTAATGGGGGGGGGGGGGAAATTACATTTCTAAAATTCACTATGTATGGTAAGTTTAAGGATTGTAGTACATGATCAACATTCTTTGACGAATATCTTTTATAAAACTTTTACACAAATTAATTTGATAAATTGTCTTAAAAATAAATAGAACGTATGACACTGTATAAAAGTTTTATAAAATATTTTATAAAAGTTTGTGTCAGTTTGAAATTACTTTTGTTTTTCACCTGCTGTAGGTTTGAATATCTCCATGATGCCCGATATGCTGACTGAAAAATTAGAAACAAATGTTGGATTACTAATAAAGTAGCTATGGATAAGAAGTATTTGACCAATTTTGCATTTATTGTAAAGGCTTTGATTTTAACATTTTTAGCTTAACAATCGTATAAGAATTGATAAGTATTATTACTAATAAAAGCGTAAAAATGAATAATTTGTACTTGTGGGCTTACTTTCAACTTTTGCGCAGGTTTTTCTCAATCCTATATGTTTTTTTCTAGTCAGTGGTGTATTGGAAACCATTTTCTATCATAGCCCGTTTTATTTATCTAAAGCATCAAATCGTTTGTTTCTGTTTTTGTAGTCAGTATGTCGGGCATGATGGAGAAATTGTAATTTCTGAAGTTCTTATAATTACATTTTTATAACTCCCACTGACTACCGATCCATCATTTTTTAATTACTAGTTCAAAGCAAACGACTTGCTTCAAATACCGATAACGATGTTTATTTGAAAGAACAACCACGAACGAAAGCGAGTTGAAATCTGACATGGAGAAAATAACGGAATTTCTAGTGGTCAATACCACGGCGCAGAATACATTAATACAAATCTTTTATAAAACATTAGATGGTGAAGATAACTTTTAGAAAAGAATCTTTGACAAAGCGCAGTCTTTTATCAAGGTCGGCTATTACAATATTATATTTCTAGTCATACTTATTTTATAAAAGATCATTGTCAAAGAACTTTGATATATACTTACTGATATATCTAAGGAGAATTAATAGTATTATCTATTATAATTAATATATTTTAATGAAAAAATACAAGTATTATTCAGTTAAACGCATAGAATCTCACCAAATGATATTTGTTTTAATATTTAACATTTTAATAAAGGGAATCCACATTCTCTTTAAAAATGGCAGCAAAATGTTTGATTACTATTTTCTTTCCCACCATTATCAACACATAATCTCCGATAAGTGAGTTGTGATTTCCAAACTGCTTTTCTAATTCTTCTCTAGCAAAAGTACATCGATTATTACAGAAATGCCGAATGTCCGTATGTGCATATGTACGCCATTTTAAATTTCAATGCAAACACACACACATAACTAGAAGATAGATGATGTAAAGTTGAATTAAAAATTAATCAAAAATTAATTACTAAAACAAACATAGTTAACTGTGGAAACAATGAATATCAATAGTAAACCAATAAGAAAGTAAACCAAATAAATTAAGTTTACTGTTAAACTCTGAAACTTAGATGCCTTCGCCCTTCCCCCTTTCCCCGCATATTAACCTTTTTTAAAAATTATTGTCAGTATGTAAAATAGATTTTCTGTTCAAGATTATTCCTGAGAAGTATTTTTAAAGAATAAAAAAAGTTTATGATTTTATTGACGGATAAGATATAAAGAATACCTATTACCGATACTTTCGTCGAATATTAACTTTCTAAATCAAATACAGCTATACAAGTCAGTATATATAACGGTGTATACAAATTGCATATTATTATGTATTATAATATTTAAATTTTCAATTTATCAAGAAAATTCTCCATTCACAACTAACTGAACCGTGACTGCCCCACAGGCAATTTAGTCTGAATATAAAATATTGTAATCGAATAATGTACCGTCCATCCTCCTCCATCCTTGTCCATGTCACAATACACAGAAACTTCTTTGCCCGGCATTGTGTGACTCCTCGGCCAAATGGTGAAGACGCCGCTCGTGGTCTTCCCACTTTCAAGAATTTGGGAACAGTCCATGGGCTTCTCATTGCAAACCTTCGGGCACTCTGGCTCAGGAACCGTTGGGCACTCTGGTTCAGGTACAGTCGGGCACTCTGGTTCAGGAACCGTCGGGCACACTGGTTCAGGTACGGTCGGGCACTCTGGTTTAGGTACCGTCGGGCACACTGGTTCAGGTACAGTCGGGCACTCTGGTTTAGGTACCGTCGGGCACACTGGTTCAGGTACGGTCGGGCATTCTGGCTCAGGACCTAAATAGATAGAGGACGACATCATGGATATGTGGCTAACCACAATGAACATGAACTGCATACACATTTCAGGGATAATATGTGAATTTCACTAACTTTAATATTAGGGAGTTTGACTTTAAAAAGTGGATTACAAAAACAATTATGATATATTTACTAAAAACCATACTTCACAAATATTTTCAATTGTAATACTAAAACAATATTTTGAATGTTATTAAAAAAATGTGCTATTTTTTCGGTCACTTCCCGATTTCATGGATTCAAACTAAAAGCATAAGAAACTTTTTGTGTTTGAGGTAACGCAAACAAATCTGAACACAATTGCCAGCTAAAAGGAATATTATAAACTTATAGAATTTCAAAGCATGTTTTCCTAGTCAAAACATGCAGTTATTTATTTTGGAACATAAATGTATATATTCATGTTCATATATTTATAGGGATACACAATAAATATTTTAAAATTTTAGATATTATATCATTTCTAAGATGATCAGGATGCGTTAAATTAAATATTCAAAATGTATGTCTAATTCTCCTACATGTTGTAGTAAACTTACAAGTTGGAAAGGTTTTCTTGATTCCACTTATCAAATTCGAAGCCACTTCCAAAAACGCCAAAGATTTCTCCTTTCTTCCGCATTGCACATCATCGTCAACTAAAAAAGTTTATATTATGAATCCAATTTAAGAACAAATTATCAATTTTCACTCGAAAATAAAACAACTTGTAGTCTAATTTTTTTTCATTACAAACTTTCAATGTTTTTAATTAACTTATTAAATGCACATTTTTCCTGCATTTCTTGCGATTATAGATGGATTCCTCATGTGTAAGAAACTAAATTTGAATCCATAAAATGTTTCGATTGTTGTTTTTATCGATATAAAAGAGTGGGTAAATAAGTAAAATAAATCTACCTTAATATAACCTACTTATATACGATAATTCAAACCAATGATATTATAAACGAGAAAATGCATACATATACAGATATACATTTATCTACAGATATAGTATTTATTCTTCAAATTGAAGAATTTTATATGTTATTATTACAATGTATAATTCAGTTATTTCATAGAATACCTATTCATTTAATAAAATTACTGGTCAAGTCACCAAAAGCGTCAAACAAATTAATAACTCTAAACTTTAACTTGTTATTCTTTGAAATAACTATTAATTCTATGACATAACTAGTTATTCTATAAAAAACTAGTTATGCTATCATAAAACTAGTTATTATATGGAATAACTAATGATAGACATATTAACTAAAAATAAATAACTTGACTGAAGTATTCAGCAGACTGTAAACGACACTACTGATTAAAATTCAATTATGTTGAATTCCAATAAAAAAATATTATAATGCAATGTGCAAAAAATGGCTGCCCAAAAGGGAGTTTAAATGACAAAATCGATTGCCCGGAGGGTATGAAAAGTCCCGCTCAGGGGGTACCAGCTGTTTTTAACCGTGTGACGCTCATGGACGTGACGTCACCTACAGGTACCTCCAGGTTTTTTTTTCTCCAGAAATTCACCAAATTTTTAAATTAACAGAATACTATTCCATTTTACAATATTTAGTTTGATTTTTAGGTTTGAGATGAATCTTACGCGTTATTTCTTCATAATTAATTAAAAAATATAGAATATAAAATATCATGCAGATAAAAAAGTATTTAAATGTTCAAGCAGCTAAAACAACTTTACAAATCAATGCGCCATTGCCCGGTGCCAAACCTCCTTACTGGTTGGAGAGGAAGAGAATCCCTGTATGACTGCTCCAAGGGTTACCAGCTGTGTTTGAACAACAATGTGCAGCTGCACAGTAGGTCCAAACTATCTGCCTGACAATCGTTAACAATTCTTCAAATCAGGTAGATTTCCATATGGGGATAAGGTCAATGGATAGGTTGAAAAACTGAAAACCCAGTTGAAGACGATCTGTAGAAATCATTAGTCAAGAGTAACATGCCTGATACCTGTTCTGTAGCAAACAGCGTGCTTCATATCTCACATGTTTTCATATATATTCCAACTCCGCGGTCAAAATTAGCCCAAGCTCCTCACTAGACCCGTGAAATCTTTGGTACAAATGCGGCCCCATCCCACACGTAATGGTTAAAGACCATTGTTATTTTGGAAAAACAAAGTTATTGATGAAAGATCGTTGTCATTAGAAAAATAAAATTCATTGGCAAAAAAGGTAACAATCAACATTGTTATTGGTAACAAATAATTGTTATTGAAGAAAAGAAATATTCTTGTTATTGATGAAAAATAAGTGTTACTGGACCAATCTGAAATCCTACTTACTACAATCTGGATATAAATACTTTGCCTTATTCATGAAATCCTTGGCGACATCCACGAGAGTGGAAGCCTTTTCTTTACCATCGCAATGCGGTTTGGAGTGCGTCGTGTTGTGCGTCTCTGCGGCGTCAGACAGGCGCAGCACACAAAGAGCCACAACAAAACAAAGATACTGCATACTAAGAAAATAAACACACAGTCAAAATGGCTATTGTAAAATCATCTATTTCATTCATAAAATAATAGGGTGAACATCATGTGACCCCCCCCCCCCCCTATTTTAATAAAACATTAAACAATGAAGCAGATTCCAGTCACATAGCATAGATATGATGATGTATTTTGTGAAACATTATCAATTTTATATTGGTTTACAATAAAACTTAATAATAAATACATACTGTCCATATTCAGTATTATGGCAAAACCCAATATTAAAAATTAATTTATTTTCTTTAAACTTTCCGTCAATAAAAATCTAATTAAATCTGTGTAATCGTTAACATAAACAGAAGTTGGGATATTAAAGCACCGTCAAAATAGTTAACTTCTCTCCGCTTTTTTGAATTTTTTGTTTAAATCCGAGTTTGAGGTACCTAAAATGCACCAAACGAAATTATTTTTTGTGTAGGCTTTATTGATATATCATAAATGAGGATCCAAAAATACACTCGTTGCTATAATTTCAAAACATTACTAAAAGAAAAGACAAACACTCCTACTTTGTTCTATAATATGTATAGATTTATACTTATTTACATATTTGCAATTAAAAGGAATATATCATATTTATGGTACTTACTGTAAGGTAGGGTTAACATAGCTTTCTTTTCTTCTTTTGAGTATTTTGTGACTTAACATTTAATAAAAAGTTCCAATCCATACATTTGTATTTATTGATCATATTAACTCAGTGAAAAGTTCGATGAACATTGCATCCGTTTTTTAACTGAATGAACAGCGCTCCAAACAAAACTGCAAATAAAACCTCCAAAAACTTTAAATTAAACACGCCAAATCGCGCCAAGACGAGAAGTTATTAATTAGTTTATGTATTTTTTTAATGTATGTTCGCACAAGATTTCGATTCTAATTCAGATATTTCGACAATTTTTTTTTTGTTGGTTAAAGGATGTTTTACTTGGGAGCTTTTTAAAAAATATCCGGTTATCCGGCGTGTAACTCTCCTGAATTCTCAATTAACCAGATCTTCTGAAAGAAAATATTGTCCAATTTCTAAAATTATTTTTTTGTAGGATAAAGCAAAATCCACTTTGGCAAAATCTGCAAAAAAAATAACCGTTTATCCGACTGTTATATATCCCGAAATGTCGATTATCCTGATTTTTTTAAAACAATTTATCCGATTTCAAAATATTTTCACTGTTTTACAGATGGTATGAAACAATGACATTTCGTATAACCATCATTTATTGGCATTGATAGGGATTGTTTTACCATATACATTGCTGAGCACAAATTGCTACTTGAATTTTTTAATGAATAATAACGGGTCGAAGCTCCCTGCTTAATTAAAAACTAAAAAGGGTAACAAAATAATTAAAAAAAAACCGACTTTTAAGCAAATGCGCTAAAAAGTAAAAAATAATTTTAATTTGAGAAGTTGAGAAAAGTTGAGAAAATTAAATTATTTAATATAATAATAATTATTATTACAATTTTTTTTTATATCGGCGCCACAATTTAGATATGATTTTTGTAAATATGTACTAACTTCAAAACGTTTAAATAAGTATAAAATTGATATACAATAATTCAATGTTTTCAACTCAGTCGTAAAATTAAAAAAATATTTTTTTCATTTTAGAGCATTTTCTTTCGGTTTTCCTTTTTTTAAAAAAGGTTATGTTATTATCAAAGAGTCTTTACTAGTTTCATGTGTTGTTAATTACATCGTTATGGTCAAAAAATTAGTTATTAGTTAAACATAAAATAATTCAGCGTGAAATTTTCTGTTAAAGTTCGCACTTACCTGCACTTCTTTCTTAAACATAAAATGAATAATAATACCACTTTTGCAGGACAAATATTTATATTTGCTTCATATCAGTATGATTCCCAAGTTTTATGAGATAATAAGTACAAATAAGTACTTGAACTTTCATTTGTGGCCATATGCCGTTTCACAAGTACGGAAGGGAAAATGTTGATAACTGTTGATCTAAGATATCAGCAAGTCGGATGTGAAGTGGTGTGAGTCCCAAAACACTAAAAGAAAGTGATGACTCCATTTTCCATTATTAGGCAGGTATATCCATCATTTGGATAAGTGGTGTGGATCCTATGTCAATAGGTTAAACAATAAATAGTTGATGTCATACCACTAATCATTATAATCAAGCAGAGTTGCAACAATCCAATGTTCTTCAGAAAGGAACTCTGAATTTGGACTTACACCATTTGGCATAAATAGGATGCATAACTTTTTAAAATGCGTTGTTTTGAGCAGGTGTTTATATATTCAGTTTTTCCCACTAAAATGGTAGCAAAACGGATAATCCTTTCAATTATATTGTGCAAAACACATAACTTAAATATAATTTAGGATACGTAAAACAGGTATACAAACGTTTATTTAAAATTTATTTTTCGATTTTTTATGACCATTTTTGTTTTTTACTATACCTAAGTATATACGAAAAATTACGAAGGAAAAAAGCTGTATCCCAAACATTATTTAACGTAACCACCAATAGCCGAATAGAGACAATATCAACTTGTTTAGGTAATGACGAGACATGGACTAGGACTATTGAAGATGTTTTACATGGAAGATAAGGATAATTAGAAATCTATTATATCAGTATTATTATAAGTTTAGATTTATGATTTAAATATTACTGGCCCAAAACTTAATGGAGAAGTGCGATTGCACTGGCAAAAGACATTCTTAAAAACGGGTACATGGATATACTCGTTTTTTTAAATACAATTGCTCTGAAAAGGAGCAATGACGTACTCGAATTTAAGTAATCGTATTTTCTCAAAAATGAGCAGTGTGTTTTAATATTGACAATCTAAGCTTCTATACAAACCATCTTAACAAAGCGACCTAACAAACTTAAAATAGTTGGTTTTCCACAATATTTCATTTCGATTGCTTAAATGGAAACTGAGTTATTAAAATTCAATGATCTTACTTCCCATTCCTATGGCACACCTTTTTAACGTTATTTCTGTTTATAACGTCTTCACGTCTCCCTGATAGTTTAACGGATAAATCATCGGTGCCTACAGATGTGCTTTCGGTTCTAGGTAAGTCTTGGTTGCAATTGTATATATTTATTTGAAAGTGATTTATGTAGGCAGTCTATGTAGGCGAGCATCTGTTCTTTTTATTCATTTTATTCATACAAAAATCCAAACAAAGAAAATAAAAGAAACTTTTCAAAAGATGTGTTCGTGGTGTTTTATATCACAAAGAAACACACACTGAAAATTCCGTTGTTATAAATATACCGACGGCAGTAAAATTGACGATATTGCAGGTAGGGTCATCTTTATAAAAACTCCTCGAGGCAATTTGACTCATTACCATCGTTATTCAAACTTCTCTTCAGTATTCAAAAGCAAACTGATATCAATTGACCAAGGACTCTAGGCCATCCTCTCTCAGAAAGATTATGGAGACTTGTGGATTTTATCTGACAGCCGCAGCTCTCACCAATATCTTAATAACTGTTTGCTTGCAGGTGAGAAGGACCAGAGCCTCTATTTTGATTAAACTAAAATTGATTTCTTTAGATCATGATATCCATTTTCGATGGATCCCTTTTCATGGGGACTTACATGGCAATGAATTGGCGGATACACTTGTCAAGGAGGGTTGCATATTCTTCACCCCCTCCTCTTCCGCCTTGATTTTCCTAGAACTTTATTCAGGTGAAAATCTAAAACTTTGTAGAGAATACCCCTAAACCATCATTGACATATGGGTGAAAAGCCGGAACTGACTCTAGACCTTCCTTGTGACAGAGGCTCCCGGTCTGCTCTTTCTTTCGTGACTTGCTAGCTGCCACATCCAGGGCCTATCATTTATTGAGAGCAGGAAGGTCTTCGCCACCTGCACTAAGTGCCTCGACCATCAGGCTTCAGCAGAGCACCTATTGGACTGCATGGGCCTCTCCAGGGAGGATATCTTTAGAGTTCCTCTCCTTCTGCTCGACTACCTGAGAGGCAACGGTCTCGTGGATATTGTCTGACTCCGACAGACTCTGGAGGATAATCAAACGACATTATAAGTTCTAATTGCACCGTTTCATTCTGAAATAGAAGCAACAGGTTCTACGAAAGGTTTTATGGAATCTGGCAACATAATAAAATAAGAATTCGTTCCACAGCTGCCGATATAAGAATATTTCTTATTTGAAACAAGTCCAGTTACACTTCGAGTATTTCGAGTTCTCAATCCTCAAGAATTTGTTCGAATTATGTTATACCTAGTTTTTGTTAATTTTAGTAAATATATGTTTTTTTTATGAAAAGTCAAAATAAAACAATATGGGATTTAATATTCATCTGAATAACAAGCGTCCTATCTACATTTCTACTTCTACAAACAATGCCTGGTATATTGCATATTCATTATTTATGCAAGGTTGAGTTACAATTTATATAGTAATTGTTAAAAAAAATTCTTTTGAAAACATTGAAGACGTAGGTGCAAGAATAAGGCAGTTCCACATTTCCTTATTTACACTTTTTAACTTATTCCTTTAAAGAATAAATCCTCTATCGTTCAGTTCAAGAACCAGACAACACTGAGCAATAGCTATATTCTAGCTCTACAGCTTTTAAGCTGAGTTAGGTATACCTTGGGTATTTAAAAAAAAAACATTAGCTATAGATATATAAAAGAAAAGGAGATGTACTTTTGTATTATACGTTCAGTGTTTTTCGTCCTTCCCGAACAATTTTAAAATGGAGATGTCTTGTTATTGTACCGATGTCTTCAATTCAAGTTCACACTTATGTTAAACACTAACTGTGTGGTTCCGCGTTGCTCGGAACCTGTTAAGGCATATAGATTAGAAAAAAAATTGCTCCCGTCGGGAATCGAACTCTCGAAAATTTGCTTCTAGTTGCAACATTCTACCGATTATGCTTCAGAAGCTTCGCTAGTTTACCGCCAGAGATCGTTCCTTTCCTGATCTTTACATAGCGCATGCGCAGTTCTCCCTCACTACGGCCTTACGATTTCTATTGGATGAAAATTTTAAATAATAATTAAAAAATAACTAACTAAATTTTTTTAAATCCGGCACAGTTAGAGGTTGAATAGGACTGACGTTTAATATTTCAGACATTTCCGTGCAGGAAACTGGAATTTTGGGTGCCACTCACAGACAGAGTTTTTTTTTTATAAATTATAGATTGCTTATCAATGATATTCATTTAATCGTTTAAAGAATACAAGTATGTAATTCAAGATAAAAAAACTTAGAATTTCTCCTTAGTTACCGAAATAATTTTTTTTATTCTAACTTGGTTCAGTAAGGAATGTTAAATAATTGAACACACATTTAAAATATTGAAATATACATATACAAATTCAAAATGTTAGATATGTTTTGTGTATTTTCAAATTAAAAGTATTCGTATATAATCGTTTTCCTACATTGATCATTATAATCGTTATAATTATCACACGTTATAGACGAAGGTGTTGTACCCTTGACCCGCTGAATCTGTAACCATCATTTGATTTATCGGCATCTGCTGGGAGTTAGTATTATTAAAAATTCTGATATGTGTAGAAGTCATTAATTTGTTAGAATTCTATTATTTAGTTATAACTTAAATAATTTATGTAGTTTATAATAGTGAATAAGTAAGTATTTTTTTTAAATATTTCTTCATCTCGTATAATCTTTAAAAAAATAGTGCTGCTTTAACATAACCTTTAAATATACTAATAAGTGTAGGATTCATATCCCAATAGTACAATAGCATTGCAACTTCAAGCAGCGACCACCAGGGGCACTGTTGCGCAACCCCAATAACATTCTTGAAACGATTATGCAAATAGAGTGATTGTGCTGATCATAGCCGGCCAGAGAAGGCCGTTTCACCCATAATAAACATATTTATAAAGTTTAGTAATTCTTAAATAGATACGGAGACGGCCCTACATAAGAAGTGTGTAACGTTAGAAGTTGATAGGTCTAACCTTTTGACAACGAGGAATTGTTTACTCATCAATCCCCTACACCAGCGATTCTCAACCTGTGGGGCGCGCCCCCCTAGGGGGGCGCGAACACACCAGAGGGGAGGCGCGAGAATATACGAGAGAAAATATTATTTAAAATAAATTGATTAACTGACTGAAAGGAAAGCACACATACACACAGAAAACAAAATACATTTCGACATATTTTACAAATAAAGTAAAACAACTTACTAAATCAAAACTTACTTAATCAAAACATACTTAATTAAAAACAAATTTAATAATTATTAGGGACTTCCTTGGGCCTGCCTTGCAGAGCAAAATTTTTCGAAGGAAGGCTTAATATTAGAAATAGCCACTCAGTTCTGTTTCTATATTTAACCGAGATCTATATTTTGTCTTCAAAGAAGCCACAGCAGAAAATCCATTTAGTTTCACAAAGGTAGGATGTTGAAAATGGTAATAGATTGTTAAATGCCCTTGTTTTTAGTGCAGAAAAATTATCCTCTACTCCTGCCCAAAATTCAAATAGTGATTTATTACTAAATTTTCTTTTGGTTGCGCCACTTGTCGTAAAGTCTATGAATTTTTCTTCCTCACCAATTGAGAGTCCTTCGGGTGTCTTATGAAATGGATCTCTAACTCACTCGTAACTTGCTATCAGTTTGTCGTCGGCAAGAAAATACTTTTTAAAATTCTTTTCCAGCATGGCTAAATGATTTTCGATGGTTACAAAAACAACTTTTACATGTTCTTCTTCAGCCTTGTAAGTTTTAGTACAATCATCCACATTTGCAAACATTGTTAGTTTTTTTTGCTTTAAATTTCTGCTCCACAATTTCAATTTTCTACAAAATGCATTAACTTTATTACTTGTATCCAACATATGTGTATTTTCTCCTTGGAGTTGAAGATTCAAGTTATTTAATTTCTCGAATATGTCCACCAAGTAGCTCAATTTCCTCACAAATAAACCATCGCGAAAATTCTCAGCTTCCGGTCTTTTCTTCTTCTAGGTAAATGACGATTTCTTCTCTTAATTCATAAACCCGTTGCAAAAATTTCCCACGAGATAACCATCTTGCCTCGCAATAAAATAGTAACGCTGAATGTACTGAACCCATGTCTTTACAAAGTGCGGAAAAGATTCTCGATTTCAGGAGTATCATTTTTATATAATTTACTGCGGTTACAACCGTAGTTAACACAATATTCAGACCAGGACTCATTTCTTTCGAAGCCAAAGCTTCTCTGTGGATCATGCAATGTGTCCAGACGCACTGAGGCGATTTTTGTTTTACAAGTGCTTGTATTCTTTGGAATCTTCCGGACATTGAACGAGCACCATCGGTGCATATTCCGACGTAATTTTTCCATTCTATATTTGCCTCGTTCATAAAGTCATTTAAAATAGCAAATAATACAAAAAAAATCAGCTATATCACCAATTCAACGAGCAACATTATCATTTGAAAGAGGTATGGACTGCAATTGTTTTGAAAAATTATCTCCAAACATAGTTTCTACAATATCAATTGCTGCTTGCAAAATAAGCTCTTCACCAATGGTGTGAGGTTTTTTACATCTGGCTATTTTATATGAAACTTTGTAAGATGCAATTAAAGCTTTTTTATTCACAAACAAAGTTTCTGTAAAAAAATAATTTTTGCTTTTTATCTGATTTTAATTTTAATTCGAAGAACTATTTGGGTTTGTTGATGTACTCACTATGAAGCGTTTCCAAATGTCGTTTAAGTTTATTAGGTTTCATGCTGTCTGCGGCCAATAATTTTGAGCAAATGATACACAGGGGCCTTTGTTCTTCATTTACTTCAGTACTGGTAACCCCAAAATTTAAGTTTTCTTGAGAATATTTTATTTTCGGAACCACGCTTGTTTGTGTACTTGTTGATGCATGACTATCGTCTAATGCCCGCTTACTTACGCTTAAAAAAGTACCCATGAGTCTGCATAAATCTGCTGCCGTGAATATTTATTATGGTGAATTGCAATTAACACGAAAACATATATAACATACACATTCACGATAGATTCGATAGCGATAGAAGGATCGACTCGAATGAGACTGGCTGGAATTGAAACTTGTGTTATCGAACATTTTCCTTCTTCCTATGAGAAAACATTTGCTCTGCGCATGCTCGAGACGGGATCGGTCGTGTGGATTCCTTTCCACAAACATTACTTATATTTTTCTCTTTTGTTTAGTCATGCTTCTGTTTTATTTCTTTTATTATTCGAAAAAATACATTCCCAGTTTTTAAATTTAGCTCACCCGTTTAGGTTAACTTTCATTAACGAATTTTTCTACTTTCATATTCTTTTAACGTTATCTCCTTATTTGGCTTTCATTTCAAATATAATATTTAAATTTTCCCCTCTTTCGTTCGCTTCATCTGTTCACCGTCCGCTTGACAAAATGCCAGATGTGATTTCTCGCCAACGTTGGCTCGCTTTTGCTCTTGTTTTGGCAGTTAGTTAAAAATAATTTAAAAACAGAATCCAAAATACTCAATATATATTATTGTTGTATACATTTTATTGTAAGCGGGGGGGGGCGCGATGAAAATTATGATTGAAAACTTAACCGCGAATACTGAAAGGTTGAGAAACGCTGCCCTACACTATAAAAAAGTTACTTAAAAAATGAGTACCTGAACATACTCGTTTCTCTTTAAGTACACTGCTTCGTAAATGAGCGATGATGTGCTCAAATTTAAGTAAACGTACTTTCTCAAAGAGGAGCAGTGTGATTTAAAATTGCTATTCTCAACTTCTGTTCAAGCCAACGAAGCCCCCTAATAAACATAAAATAGCTGTTTATAAAATGATTGTCCACATTATTTCAACATTTGTCGTTTGCTTAAACGGAAACTGAATTATTAAAACACAATTTGCTTATTTTCCATTCCTTTGGTACACCTTTTTAACATTTCTTCTGTTTCTAACTTCTTCAAGTCGCCCTGGTAGTTTAACGAATAAGGCTCTGGACAGCGTGCCTGAAGATCTGGATTCTATTACCAGTAAGTATTGTTAGTAATCGTTGAATTTAATGAAATTGATTTATGTAAGCAGCCTTTGCAGACAAGCATTTGCTATTTTTATTCATTTTTACTCGAACTAATCATTTTTGAGTACATTTTTTTTTCAAAATTGAAAGCATTGAATACACTGAAACATGTGTACATTTTATTTCTTTTTGAGTACCTATTTTTGAAAGTCTAACTAAAACTAAAATAGGATAGAGAACTCCTTTCCATGTATGATAACGGAAGTCTTCCCGCCTACTAGGTATGTATACGTTTCAATTGTGTTTGAATATAAAAATAAAGAGAAGTAAAAATTCCGAAGCTAATTTCATAATTTATTTTTATTTAGCTGCTCAGTTTTCACCAAGATTATGGACACCACCATTTTATCCAACAAATGCATTTAAAATATAATACCACATTAAGAAGTTTAATTACTTTTAGTCTATTACTTGTACTATTTGACATTCATGAAAATGTTGTAATAGTCACATAAGTTAGTTGCTGCACAGGTTCTCTAACTGTATTTGATGAGTGAAATATTTCTTTTTAGATCATCATCACGCCCAAATTTAACTGCAATATTGATATTTCACTCTTAAATCAGCGTAAATATTTTTCTTTTGTTAAGCTATCTGTTTTGATTGTAACACTAAATATAAGCGGCTTATCAACATCTATAAGTAGTGCAATAAGGTTTCAAATAACTTAAAGCTATCTCGACGAGTTTCTTTTATATAATTTTTGACATCTAAAAGAATCCGTTCTGAATAAAATCCGTTCTTAAACTGATATTAAAAAAAGTTTTTATTCAAGTTATGTGTTGCACATATTCAATGTTCTGGTAAATTATGTTCGAATGTTTTGAACAAACAAATAAAAATATACACAGTTTCATTTTCGTATATTCGTAAGAATCGTTTGGTTAAAAAAAATTGGTAAATTAATACATTAACTGAGGTGCATAATATTATTCCAAATTTCTACAAAAGTAAGAGCATAAATTCAGCTTTGAAAAAAACAACTTTATTTTAATGGTTTGTAAGAAAATTATAAATACGACCATAAGCAGAAAAACGTGGAAAATGTAAATAAATGAGGTTTGATATGAGTCCTTTACATTATACTTTAAAACTAACAAACTATTTATCAAAATTGTATATTAAACAGAAGTATTTAGATAATACATATTTTTATATAAATCATAATGTTATTCTGCAGTGTAGCTAGCTACATGAATTCCAATGGACAAATGTTGCCGTTTTCCAGTAGCCACTAATGGTGTCTAAATGTCGTCATGCTCAATCTCATAAGCATTGTCATCATGTCGCATCAATGTATAAATTATATCCTTATGTCGTTTCAAATATATAATTTTGAATGGCCAAAGGTACAGATTTTGTAGCTTATTAAAGTTACAACACTAGGAGTTATATGAGTAAACAGTTACTGGCTGTCAGAAGTGTATTAAAGTAAAAAGTCGGAGAATGCAATGTTTGAATTAACATTATTTTTACGGTTAATATTAAGATTAATACATTTATTTACTTTGGCTAGATCGTATATATATAAAGATGTACATTGCGTTAAGTTTTAAGAATTAAACAACACAGACCGAGAATTTTCCTGTTGGGAAGAAAAGGCATTAAAATGCAAAAACTTAACTATAATAAAGTAAGGAACAGACAATTAACTTTCCATAAATACATATTTATTGCAATGGCCAGAGTATTTGGTAGCATGACTCACCAGACAAAGCAGGGGCTCACACACTATCCCGGGACATCTCTCTAACAGGAGATTGATTAAAAGTTTTACTTAAACATTTCGAGAGTCTCTTAAATAGGAAAAAAGGAGCAGACAAGTGCTCGTCCAAATTATGAGGGTAAGTTCTCAGTTAAAAAGTTGAAGTTGAAGTGATCTTAGAGAGTCTCAATGTGTAGAGGTTCAGTCGACGGGGGGGGGGCGTGGGTACCGGCCCTAGATCAGTCTAATTGGCTCGTAGGATCAAATAGCTCTAGTCAGCACACCCGATTCGGTAAAAACATTTCATTCACAAGATTAGGCCCCGACGAGATGAAAGGGACCCATATATTTCGTTTTCATGGGCCCTGGTTTATGGGAACTGAATCCCAAGTCGACTTTCATTTATGGCCTTTTAAATCCCCACACGACTCTCTTTGTCAAGGATTTCTTTTCGGACGTTTTATGACACCTAGACTGGCGCCCCAATTTGCGTGGGAACACAGGTGGAGTGGCAGATTTAATTGCCTCACCACAAGAAGGTTGAGCTTATTAATTTCTAACTCAACACACCTGTTCCTTATAATATATTTAAAGGTTATGTTATAGCATTATTAAATAATATTTTTTTTTTGAAAAGTTACATGAGGTAAAGAAAAAAATAAATAATACTGACCTTTTCACTATGAAAAGGCACACAAATTATTATTTAAAATATAACCAACTATTTGAATTCTTACAAATTATTGACTTCTACACATACTAGAATATTTACATTGACTAACTCCTAGTAGATGTCGTTAAATCGAATGGTGGTCACGGGTTCTGTCGTAAAGTTGGTCACGACTCCATCTGTCGTAACGTTGAGGTTAGTACATTTTATTTTGCGTTGTGTTATTTTTTTGTTTAGTTTCATTATGAATAATGTTGGTGTGGAAGAAATACATGACATACACATAAACTTTAAGCGGTGCTTTATTAATAAATTAAGTTCATTATGTCAGTAGAAACTTAGGGTTGGGGGGTTACGTGTAATATTAGGCTAAAACTGACTCTTAAGTGAACTGGTGAGGAGAGCTACCGTCTGCGTGGATTCATTGGTCTCCAGTGGCTCGTTAAGGTCCGGCTTTCAGGGGCGTTGCCGTTCGTTGTTCATGGAATCATGGATCTTCCGTCTTGGGTCATGGCATCGGGAATTTTCCTTCGTTGCGCATGGAATCGGAACTTTTCGGTCTCCAGTGGCTCGTAGAGGTCCGGCTTTCAGGGGCGTTGTCATTCGTTGTTCATGGAATCATGGATCTTCCGTCTTGGGTCATGGCATCGGGAATTTTCCTTCGTTGCGCATGGAATCGGAACTTTTCCGTCTCCAGTGGCTCGTAGAGGTCCGGCTTTCAGGGGCGTTGTCATTCGTTGTTCATGGAATCATGGATCTTCCGTCTTGGGTCATGGCATCGGGACTTTTCCTTCGTTGCGCATGGAATCGATGCAGTAAAATTCACTCGTCTTTCATGGTCAAAGGCAAAGTCGTAAGTGGGGTGGAAAATCTTGAATTTCCCACGGTGGTCTCTTGGGATGGGGTCTGAAATTCTGCATGAATTACCATACCCACCAACTCAGATTAGATCCGCCCTTCTGGATAACCCCTCCTAACCAATCCTGGTGTGGTCATAAAATAGCTCAGTGACGTAACTCTCCCCACATTGTAACACAATAATAAAACCGGCGACAGTCAGTCTAGCCAACTAAACAAAATGCACAAAGTACAGTATAGGTCAAATCCCTATATAAAAATTGCAACGTGTGACAACACACTGTCACAGGTTCAACCGGTCAAAGGTAACACACCTTCCCTTACAAATGGTTGCAATTTATATAAATCTAGGAAAACGACAATATAAGAATGCTTTTAATTCGAAAACCCACAAAACATATGTACAATTTTAACTTTTAATATGTATATTTTAATATTTTAAAAGTGTGTTTAATTATTTCACACTTCTTACTGATACACGTTAGAATCTAAATTATAACTCAATTCATTGAATCACTTTAGTTTGTGTTCATTTAAGTTTAAAGTCCCATATATATCTTTTCAAAATGTCGGATGAGAGGTTTGATAAAATTTGGCACGCACACGCACGTACACGCACGCACACGCATGCACACGCACCTACACGCTCACACACACACACATATATATATATATATATAACTTAAACTTTATCTGCACTAACAATGCATTTAATTATGCTATATCTACTAGAAATATTTTGCAGAACACTGGTTTTCATTTTGTTTGGCTTTCCCAAGACTATAAAGTCGTTGAACAGTAATTATCAACTATTGTACAGGTATATCATGACCAATACACCAAAACTTGATCTTGCTTCAATTAACAATAGCAATAGTATTAGCCACTGACAATATAAATATATCATAAGCTTACATTTAATCGTGGACTACTTAATTTCGAATATAGATAACACTACGTTAAAATGATAATGAGAAGTTTATTGTGAGTTTACAATGTTAAAAATAGGTGCTTATAAATAAGTAAAGTGTATTAATTTTTTAATACATTTGATGCTTACCATAGCTCCGAATACATAAGTTTCATTTTTGAGACAGACATATGCTAAAAAATGAGTAAAATGAATTAAAAGAGTAGTTGCTTGCCTACATGGGCGGCCTTCTTAAATCATTTTCTACAACTAGAACCAGGATTTACCGGGAATAGAACCCAATCCGTCTACCTGAAGTAGTCCGCACCGAAGTCCAGGGCTTTATCCGTTGTTCTATCAGACTCGCTGTCAGAAGGTTGGGATTATTAACTTCTAACTCAACCCACCTGTTCCTTATAATATATTTAAAGGTTATGCTATAGCAGTATTAAATAATATAAATAATTTTTTTTTTTAAAGTTACATGAGATAAAGAAAAGAAAATAATACTTACTTTTTCACTATGAAAAGATACACAAATTATTATCAATACTTATATATAAGAATGGAGTGTCTGTCTGTGGAATCGAACAAAACACCACATTTTGAGTTTTCTTCACGAATTCGGATACACAGATTCATAAAATCACATTAATTTTTTTGTCTGTCTGTCAGTCTGTCTGTTTGTCCGGATATAACTCAAAAACTACTTCACGGATTTTTATCAAATTTGCACCATTTAAACAATATTTTCTTAGTTTAAAATCTGCACTTTGTTTCATGTGGATATCTGCAAACCATTCAAAAGTTATAGAACTTTTTCGATTTTCTTTAACATTACTCCTATGGGAAATTTACATCTCGATCTTCCCTTCATAACATGATTGTTAAAAATCACTTTGGCTACCAAAAATATTTTTCTACAATACCGGGATAAAAGATTCATTTTGATTGGCTGATGAGTAAATGTCGTCAAATGAATAGTGAGGAAGTTGGGGTTCAAAATGTTCCCTTTGTTAGCCAATGCAGTAAGACAATTGACTTGTAATTTAGTTTCAAAACGTGCAATATTTAAAAAGTGCGGGGGCAACATCCGAAAAAAGCGCCCCTTTCCCCCCCCCCCCAACCGAATCGCCGGCCACTGTATGGAGATGTTATCGTCACTGTAACTGAAGATTCACTAGGGCCAAGACGTGTAAGTGTGAAAATGGTTTGATTTCACACATGCGCTTGTGAATCTTACGATTTCCTACAATGTTAAAATTTTTATTTCAACGATGTAATATATCTTGGTGCAAAACTGATGTCTGCAGCAAATTACGCCATATTATGGTAGATAATAGGTTGAACCAAAAACCTTTATCGGAAAAAAAGCGGAGGTTTCACCGATAATTGGTTTAACCTCTTTAACTGCAACCGACATTTTCGCTTTCGCTACATCAACAAACCGGAGACCCTCCCCCCCCCCCCCCCGGAATATATTTTGAATACGTTCGATGCTTATCATGGCTCCGAATACAAAAGTTACAATTTTGAAAAAGACATGTACTTAAAAATGAGTATAATGGTTAACAATGAGTAAAATGAGCAGATGCTAACCTACAAAGATTGCTTTCAAAAATCACTTTCGATAAATATCGACAATTACAGCAAAGACTTACCGGGAATTTCAGATCTTCAGACACCGCTGTCCAGATCCTTATCCATTAAGCTACCAGGGCGACGAGAAAAAGTTGTAAACATAAGTATTGTTAAAAAGGTGGGAACAAAAGAATTTAAATAAAATAATCCAGTCGTAATAACTCAGTTTCCATTTAAGCAATCGACATCAAATAATGTGGAAAATCATCTTCTGAACAGTTATTTTAAGTTTTCAGGTCGCTTTGTTAAGAAGGTTTGCACATAAGCTGAGATTAGCTATATTAAATCACACTGCTCGTTTTTGAGAAAGTACGATTACTTAAATTTGAGTACGTCATCGCTCATTTACTGTGCAATTGTACTAAAAAATAAGTACGTTCATGTACTCATTTTTCAGCACTGTTTTTTACAGTGCAACCACACTTCTTACTCAAGATTTGGGGGCCTGCTATAATTAAATTAATTATAAATCTAAATTTATACTAATAATGATTTCTAATTATCCTTATCTTCCATTTAAAATGACTTGAAGCATAAAAGTCTGGAAATTAACTAAAAGAGATGATATAGTTAAATATCGTTAATAAAAATCTTTAAATATCGTTAAATAAAGTTTGGAATATAGCTTTTTCGTACGCAATTTTTCGTATATACTTAGGTATAGTAAAGAACAAAAATGGTCATAAAAATGTGAATATAAGTTTTAATAAACGTTTATATACTTCTTTTAGTTATCCTAAATTATATTTAAGTTATGTGCTTTGCACAGTATCCGGCCGGAAAGGCTTATCCGTTTTGCTACCATTTTAGTGGGAAAAAACTGAATCTATTAACACCTGCTCAAAACAACGCATTTTAAAAAGTTCTGTATCATATGGATGCCAAATGGTGCAAGTCCAAACTCAGAATTCCTTTCTGTAGAGCATTGGAATTTTACGATTCTGCTTCATTATAATGATTAGTGGAATGACATCAACCCATTATTGTTCAAACTATTGACATAGAATCCCCACCTCTTATCCAAATGATAAATATACCTGCCTGATAATGGAAAATGAAGTCATCACTTTCTTTTAGTGTTTTGGGACTCACACCGCTTCACAGCCGACTGACTTATATCTTAGATCAACAGTTATCAACAGTTTCCATTCCGTACTTGTGAAACGGCATATGGCCAGAAAGGAAAGTTCAAGTACTTATTTGTACTTATTATCTCATAAAACTTGGGAATCATACTGATATGAAGCAAATATAAATATTTGTCCTGCAATAGTGGTATTATTATTCATTTGATGTTTAAGAAAGAAGTTCAGGTAAGTGCGAACTTTAACAGTAAATTTTACATTGATTTATTTTATGTTTAACTAATTTATTGTGCATAACGATGTAATTTACAACACATGCAACTAGTAAAGACTCTTTCATAATAAAATAAACTCTTTTAAAAAAAGGAAAACAAAGTTTAAAGAAAATGAGCTAAAATGCAAAACATATTTTTTTAAATTTTACGACCGAGTTGAAAACATTGAATTATTTATTATCAATTTTACACTTATTAACACATTCTGAAGTTGGTGCATATTTACAAAAATCATATCTAAATTTTGCCGCCGATATCAGATTTGTAATAATAATTATAAAATGATTTTAAATAAATAATATTTCTCAACTTGGTCGTAAAATTAAAATTATTTTTTACTTTTTAGTGCATTATCTTAAAAGTCGTTTGATGTTTCCCATTTTAGTTTTTAAGTTAGCAAGGGGCTTCGGCCCCGTTATTATTCAGCAAGAAAGTCAAGTAGCAATTTGTGCTGAACTTTCTTTCAACAATGTATATTTTAAAACAATCCCTATCAATGCCAATAAATGATGGTTAAACGAAATGTCATTGTTGTATACCTTCTATTAAACAGTGAAAATATTTTGAAATCGGATAAATTGTTTAAATTAAATTCCGGTTAATTGACATTTCGGGATATTTAACATTCGGATAAACATTTAACATTCGGATAAACATTTAACATTCGGATAAACATTTAACATTCGGATTTTTTTTGCAGTTTTTGCCTAAGTGGATTTTGCTGTATTCACCAAAAAAGAATTTACGAAATCAGACAATATTTTTTTTCAAAAGGTCCGCTTAATTGAGAATTCAGGATAGATATTTGCCGGATTACCGAATATTTTTTTAAATGGCTCCCAAGTGAAACATTCGCTATCCAACAAAAACAATGTATAAAAATCTTAATTAGAACCAAAATCTTGCGCGAACATACATAAAAAAGAACATAACAAACGAATTGATAACATTTCTCCTTGATGCACGATTTGGCGGTTTAATTTAAAGTTTCTGGCGATTTTATTTTATTTTAAAGTTTTGTTTGGAGCGATGTTCAGTCAGTTAAAAAACGAATACAATGTTCATCGAACTTTTCACTGAGTTAAATTCATCCATAAATACAAATGTATGGATTGTCAAGTGAAAGCTGTTTGTAAAATATTATAAAAGACGTAGTCCGACACAGTCTTTTTATTAAATTTTAAGTTACAAAATATTCAAATGAAGGCAATAAAGCTATGTTAACCCTACCTTACAGTAAGTACCATAAAAATGATATATTCATTTTAATTGCAAATAACTTAATAAATTTAGTTCTATACATTTATAGAACAAAGTAGGAGGGTTTGTCTTTTCTTGCAGTAATTTCTAGAAATTGTAACAACGAGTGTATTTTTGGATCCTCATTTATGATATCTCAACAAAGCACACACAAAAAATTATTTCGTTTGGAGCATTTTAAGTACCTTAAACTGAAGTTTGAACAAATAAATTAAAATAAAGCTGGGAAAAGTTAACTATTTGAACGATGCCCTAATATCCCTACTTCTGTTTATGTTAACAATTACACGGATTTAATTAGATTTCTTTAAGTACTGAAAAAAATGGAAATCCCTTTTAATTAGTTTTTGATTTAACTAATTTTTAATATTGGATTTTGCCATAATACTGACTATGGACAGTAGGTATTGATAATTAAGTTTTATAGTAAACCAATATAAAAAACTGATAATGTTTCACAAAATACATCATCATATCTATGATATGTGACTGGAATCTGCTTCATTGTCTAATGTTTTATTGAAATAAGTGCGGTCACCTGATTTTCACCCTATTGCTTTAAAAATAAAATAGATACTTACAATAGCTATTTTTGACTGTGTGTTGGTCTTCTTAGTATGCAGTATCTTTGTTTTGTTGTGGCTCTTTGTGTGCTGCGCCTGTCTGACGCAGAGACGCACAACACGACGCACTCCAAACCGCAATGCGATGGTAAAGAAAAGGCTTCCACTCTCGTGGATGTCGCCAAGGATTTCATGAATAAGGCAAAGGATTTATATCCAGATTGTAGTAAGTAGAACTATTTGACTCCACGAAATCGAGAAATGAAAGAAGAAATAGCAAATTGTTTTACTGACATTCAAAATATTTTTTTTTAGGACAATTGAAAATATTTGTCAAATATGGTTTTTAGTAAATGTGTCATAATTGTTTTTGTAATCCACTTTATAGAGTCAAACTCCCTTATATTGAAGTCAGTGAAATTCACATATTATCATTTAAATGTGTATGCAGCTCATGTTCATTGTGGTAGCCAGATAGCCATGATGTCGTCCTCTATCTATTTAGGTCCTGAGCCAGAATGCCCGACGGTAATTGAACCAGTGTGTCCAACGGTACCTGAACCAGTGTGCCCGACGGTACCTGAACCAGTGTGCCCGACGGTACCTGAACCAGTGAGCCCGAAGGTTCCCAATGAGAAGCCCATGGACTGTTCCGAAATTCTTGACAGTGGGAAGACCACGAGTGGCATCTACACCATTTGGCCGAAGAGTCGCACAATGCCGGACAAAGAAGTTTCCGTGTATTGCGACATGGATAAGGATGGGGGAGGATGGACGGTACATTATTCAATTACAACGTTTTATATTTATTCAGGCTAGATTAACAGTGGGGCAGTGATGGTCTCTTTGGGTGTGAATGGAGATTTGTTTTTTTATAAATCCAAAATATATAAATAAAACATATTACATAATCTGTTTATTGACATTATAAAATATACTGATTTCTATAGCTGTATGCGATTTAGGAAGTTGATCTTCAATGAAATGAAAAGGATTGGGGGGGGGGGAGGTAATAGGTATTCTTTTTTTTCTTATCCCGTCAATAAAATCATAAACTTGATGTATTCTTCAACAATACTTCCCAGGAAGATTGTTGCCCAGAAACTCTAAGGTACCTATTGACAATCCTTTTTAAAAAGTAGTGAATACGCAGGGAAAAGGGGAAGGGAGCGATCAAAAATGTGAACTGAGGCCCGTTAGTAAACCACGTGCACTTGGTTAATTCAAAGTAAAAGATAAATCAGAGAATATCACCTTATTTTTCAATAAGGTATAATGAGTTTAACAATAAAATTAATATATTTGCAATTATTTGGTTTATTTTTTTATTGGTTTACTATTGATACTATTTGTTTCCACAGTTAATTATGCATGTTTTAGTAATTTATTAATTTTTTTAAATTCAATGTAACATAATCTATCTTCTTGTTGTTAACATTAAAATTTAAAATGTCGTACCCATGGACATGCGGGCATCCCAAATTTCTGTATTTACCGATGTACTACAGCTAGAGAAGTATTAGAAAAACAATTTGGAAATCACGACTCATCAATCGGAGATTGTGTTTTGGTAACCGTGGAAAAGAAAATAGTAATCAAACATTTTGTAGCCATTTTTACGAAAATGTGTATTCCCCATACTTGAATTTTAAATATTAAAACAAATGTCATTCGGGCAGATTCCATACGTTTAACTGAATAATACTTGTATTTCATCATTGAAATATATTAATTATAATAGATAATACTATTAATTCTCCTTAGATAAATCAGTAAGTATGTTACACAATCAAAGTTCTTTGACAATGATCTTTTATAAAATAAGTATGACTAGAAATATAATATTGTAATAGCTGTAGCGTTTGTTGAGTAAAACCAAAGCATACTTGTTAACTTCGATTTATTTTGCACAGAAGGCAAGAACAGAACAGAGCATTACGAAGAACTAACAGAACAGCAGTAAAACAGAATACAGAATCTGGACGATCTGTCCAGTCGTTTAAATAATAAAGCATACATGCCGCCCTCTCGTGGTGGCGGTTAGAAACCTGGATTTACATAATCTCTCCTCCCTCGCGGCAGCAATGCTTAATATGACGTAAGCATCACTGTCGCGCAAAGGAAAGATCATGCAAACCCATGAGGGAACATACTCTCCCCAATTTTTAATATTTTAGAAATAATTAATTTATGAAAATTAAAAATTAAACAATTTTATGCAATTAGTAATATTGCGTTTGAACAGTCCTTTGAGAGTTTTCAGTTGTACAACTCGTACAACTCCATCGTCTCCAGGGAAGACTTTGATCACTTTCGCCAAAGGCCAGATGCCTGGTGGAAGATTGGTCTCCTTCAGCAATACGATGTCCCCGATAGACAGGTTCTCCTCACGTCCTCTCCAGCGTGATCTTTGTTGTAGGGTATTCAAATACTCCTTATGCCAGCGATTCCAAAAGGACTTGAAAAGATTCTGCAACAGGCTCCAACGGGTCGAATGACTGGTTACAACATCTGACTGGTCTGGAAGGGAAGTAATTAGCTCACCTACAAGAAAATGAGAAGGAGTTAAAACATGAATTGAATCAATATCCCCTTCGCTAACTGGAGACAGAGGTCTGGAGTTCAGCACCGCTTCGATCTGAGTGACCAAAGTGGTCAATTCTTCGAATGTTAGTAGGGTGGTACCCATCAGTCTCTTCAGGTGGTACTTAGTGGCTTTCACTCCACCTTCCCACAACCCGCCGAAATGCAGAGAATAAGGTGGGATCATGTGAAAAGAAATATTATGTTCATTGAAAAAATGTGCGACAGATTCACAATTGATCAAAGAGTGAAGTTCTTTAAGTTCATTCAGTTTGTTGCGTGCGCCTATGAACGTGGTGGAATTGTCACAATAAATGTTAGCAGGAGCACCTCTGCGAGCTGAAAATCTTCGAAGAGCAGCTATAAATGCATCAGCAGTCAAATCACTAACTACTTCGAGATGCAGAGCTTTTGTAGAGAAACAGATAAAAAGTGCAATATAAGCCTTGGATGTTTTAACGCTTCTACCTCTACCTTTGGTCTTTATGGTAATTGGTCCAGCGTAATCTACTCCACTGTTGATGAATGGTCGACCCATCTTGACTCTAGGTTCTGGCAAATCGCCCATCATCTGAGGTCTAGAGGAACTTCGATACCTGAAACAAACTAAGCATTTATTTACACAACGGCGTATCAACTTCTTTCCGCCAATTATCCAATAAATTTGCCTCAGAATATTAGATAACAAAGTGGGACCAGCATGTAGATGTTTTATGTGAAAGTCTTTAATCAGCAAAGAAGCTATTGAATGTTCTGAAGGAATTATAACAGGGTGTTTTGCTGAATAATTTAAGTCCGATTTGACAATCCTTCCTTTTACACGCAATAAACCTTCGCTGTCTAAAAAGGGAGTCAGTGAAACTAATTTACTTCTTCGCGGTAAATCTAATCCTTTTTTTACACAATCGATCTCTTGTCCGAAATGTAGGTTCTGCACCCAAGTAAGAACTGAGGTTTTCGCGCGCTCTATCTCCGAAGAAAGTAGAGGTTGGAAGTGGCAGATTGTTTTAGGGTCATTCGCCTTTGTGATTTTACAGTTGTTTAAAAATCGTTTGCAGTATGCAATAATGCGAATTATTTTCGTAATCGAGGAAAACTTTTCAAACAAGTTTTCAAACGTGTCGTTAGTAGAACTTATGTGAAAGTTAAAGAGGGGATCCTTTCTTTTTTCTTTTAGTACATCTGATGTTTGATCTTCTACGAAACTATCTTTTGGAAGATCTTCAGTGCTGTGTAGAAATTTAGGACCTCTTAACCACAAATCGCACTGTGACAGTTTATTCGGTTGCAGTCCGCGTGATGCGATATCAGCCGGATTTAGACGGGAAGGGACATGGTTCCATTCTAGGTTTGGGAGGGTTTCTAGTATATCCGCTGTGCGGTTTGCTACAAATGTCTTCCATTTTCGAGGATGCGAAGACAGCCATGATAAAACTACTTTAGAATCAGTGTAAGCAAACAGTTTGACATTAGGATGATTTAGAGATTTTAGCACAACCTTGAAAAGCTTAGTTAATAGATGTGCGCCGCATAGTTCGAGCTTGGGAATGGATATTTGTTTGATTGGTGCTACCCTAGCTTTAGCGACAAGCATTTCAACTTTGACCTCGTTGTTGTGCTTTTGTTGACAATAAATTATGGCTGAATATGCCAATTCTGAAGCATCGCAAAATCCTACCAGATTTAAGGGATCTATTAAATTTGCGACAAATCGGGGTACTTTTACTTCCGAAATACACTTAAAGTTATCTTGAAACTCACGCCAGGATTTAGCCAATTTTTCGGGAATTTCACTGTCCCAATCACCTTTAGCCATCCACAAGCGTTGAAAGAATATTTTAATAAGAATTGTACTAGCTGTGAGAATGCCTAGGGGGTCAAAGATTTTAGATGCACAAGAAAGAAATTTTCGTTTGGTTAACGGAGGGTTAACCTCTAGTAGACCTTCAAACCTAAACGAATCAGTGTTTGAGTTCCATAAAATACCTAAAACCTTGTCTTCACCTCTGGGCCATTGAAAGTCCTCCAAATGGGATTCTTGACCCAATTTGGTTAAGAACTCTTCCTTATTGGACTTCCATTTTCGTAAATGAAATCCTCTTGATTCGAGTATAGATGAAAGTTCTGTACATACCGTGACGGCTTCGTGCACGTTGCTTGCTCCCGCTAGAAGATCATCCATGTAGAATCGTTCTTCTATTAACTGGGCAGCTACAGGAGAAGTAGAATATGCATCCATTGAAACTTGCTTCAGGCACCTAGTGGCAAGGAAAGCTGAAGAAGATAAACCATATGTTACAGTCTTTAATTTATATTCTTGTATTGGGCTTTTAGAATCATAGCGCCACAAAATTCTCTGGTAATTTTGGTCTTCCGGATGTACTTCGATTTGACGGTACATCTTTTCTATGTCAGCCGTAAATGCTATTTCGTGCAACCTGAAACAAAGCAAGGTAATGAATAAATCAGGTTGTTGCTTAGCACCCACACCCAAAATTGAATTCAAAGAAACGGAATTGCTTGTTTTACAACTTGCATCAAAAACTACTCTTAGTGCACTAGTGGAGCTGGTAGGTTTTAATACACAGTGATGAGCTAAGAAATATTTATTTTCATCTGAAATATATGTAGAAGGCTCAGCTATCTGTAGGTGATTTAACCCTTCGTACTCCCTCATGAAATCCTTATAATGCAATTCTAAATCTGAATTTAGAGCGAATTTTCTTTCCATACCTTTTAGTCTGGATTGTGCAGTTGAATAAGAATTCCCCAATTTTAAATCACTACGATAAAAAGGTAAGCGTACTGCAAATCTTCCGTTCGCATTTACAGTATAATTTTCTTTAAAGTGATTTTCACAAAAATCTTCCTCTTCATTCAGAGGGTTAATTTTATCAATAGGAATATTTTCTATTTCCCAAAACCTTTTGAGTTCCTGATCCACATTTTGACCCGAAATTGCATAACAAACAGTGGATAAAGCTGGTGTGTTAGCTACGGAGCTTTTTCCAGAAATTATCCAGCCGAATTTAGAATTTTGAGCAATGAGTGTGGTGGATTGATTTACTATTTGCCCTGGGTGAATAATTGATAAGAAATAATCAGCTCCAATTATTAAATCAATATGTCCAGGAGTCATAAAAGCTGGATCTGCCAATTGAATATTGAGCAAGTGTGGCAAGTTTTGAACGTCTACTGCCGCAGAGGGTAGCGGAGCAGTTAATTTGTTCAAAACATATGCTTCCATTGAAACTTTTAAGTTTGCATCATATTTTGATGACACTAGCAAAGAGACTAGACCTTTTGTAATCCCAGCCTTTGAATCGGCCAGCCCAATTACTGATAATCTAGCATTTCTTCTTTTTAAACCTAACCGTTTAACAAATTCTTCAGAGATGAAAGTTTGTTCACTCCCTGAATCCAACATAATTCTCGCGACTTGGTTTTTCTGCGAAGAGTCGCGAACAAAAACCGAAGCTGTTGGTAGCAATCCTTGACCTTGACCTACTTGCGCTGAGTGAAGCGATAAAGCAGGTGCAGCTACCGAATGATTCGACACCGAATTTTGCATTTCGGACTCGTTGCTCACGGGTGTCGATAAATTGTGATTAAAGGTGGTTTGGTGCAATAAGGTATTGTGCCTTTCTTTACATGACTGACAGACAAAGGTGGAAGGGCAATTTCTAACCGAGTGCTTGTCAGATAAACAATTGAAACAAAGTCCTTTGCGTTGCACAAAGTTTTTACGAGCGACTACATCTAGATCTTTAAACTTTACGCATTTGAACAAATAATGATTTCCTTTACAAAATAAACACTTAGTATTAAGATTAGATGAATCTCTTTGGGTTCTAGGTTTATTGAAGACTTTCTCTTCTTTATTTCTAGGGATTGAGATTTCTAAAGCATAGCTACGATTGTTTAGAAATTCAATGAATGAGTCTATGGTAGGAAAATCCTCATCGGCTTTTTTTCCCGCCCATATCTGACGAGTTTCTTGGTCGACCTTTTCGAGTAGCAGGTGTATTAACCAAGGATCGCGGGAATCCGCTTTTTCGTGCAACGACTTTAACCCTCGAATGACGACGTCTGAAGTGTCCGCCAGTTTGCGTAAAGCACTTTCGGTCGCATTGGTTATTTTTGGTTGCGAAAGAAAAGTTGTAATTAGGGACGTTACAATTTTCTTTTTCTTATCGTATCTTTCTAAGATTTTGTTCCATGCTGCGTCATAACTTGATTCAGCCATGGGCAAGTGTCGAATCAACGTGGCTGGCGTTTCAGCCAACAAACCCTTTAAATACAGGAATTTTTGAATCTTAGTTATGTTGGTGTTGTCGTGAACCACCGCACAAAATAAGTCCTTAAAGGAAGGCCATTCTAAAAATTCCCCAGTGAATATTGGGATGTTTAATCTCGGCATTTTGATATCCGCGATTGAGCGTTGACTGATATTTAGAATTTGAGATTCTAATTGATTTTGTCGCAAGGACATATCCGTTACACTGTCCGTTGTGTGTGGATGATAGCTGTTTATTAGCTTACGTAAAGCTGCTTTAGTTTCAAAAAACTTAGTTTCAAATTCTGCCAAATCCGACGATTCTTCGGGAAGTGCAGAATCGTGTTCGTTAAAGCTTGTCCAAATATCGTCTAATTTTTCTAAACGGACTTTTAACTCTTCTAAATCATCTTCTATAACTTCGCCGTCTAGGGTTTCAACGAAGTTTGCGATCCGCGTTAGTGAAGCTTTTTCTCGGCCGCGCAGTCTAATGGTTTCGCTATCGTCAGCCATTTTAGAAAACGGCAGCGTTTTGAAAAGAATCAAATTGCACTTATCTGGATCGGTATTCCTTGAAGATCTCGTCGGTGCCTCCAAATTATGTAGCGTTTGTTGAGTAAAACCAAAGCATACTTGACCAAAGCATACACTGAGTTAAATTCATCCATAAATACAAATGTATGGATTGTCAAGTGAAAGCTGTTTGTAAAATATTATAAAAGACGTAGTCCGACACAGTCTTTTTATTAAATTTTAAGTTACAAAATATTCAAATGAAGGCAATAAAGCTATGTTAACCCTACCTTACAGTAAGTACCATAAAAATGATATATTCATTTTAATTGCAAATAACTTAATAAATTTAGTTCTATACATTTATAGAACAAAGTAGGAGGGTTTGTCTTTTCTTGCAGTAATTTCTAGAAATTGTAACAACGAGTGTATTTTTGGATCCTCATTTATGATATCTCAACAAAGCACACACAAAAAATTATTTCGTTTGGAGCATTTTAAGTACCTTAAACTGAAGTTTGAACAAATAAATTAAAATAAAGCTGGGAAAAGTTAACTATTTGAACGATGCCCTAATATCCCTACTTCTGTTTATGTTAACAATTACACGGATTTAATTAGATTTCTTTAAGTACTGAAAAAAATGGAAATCCCTTTTAATTAGTTTTTGATTTAACTAATTTTTAATATTGGATTTTGCCATAATACTGACTATGGACAGTAGGTATTGATAATTAAGTTTTATAGTAAACCAATATAAAAAACTGATAATGTTTCACAAAATACATCATCATATCTATGATATGTGACTGGAATCTGCTTCATTGTCTAATGTTTTATTGAAATAAGTGCGGTCACCTGATTTTCACCCTATTGCTTTAAAAATAAAATAGATACTTACAATAGCTATTTTTGACTGTGTGTTGGTCTTCTTAGTATGCAGTATCTTTGTTTTGTTGTGGCTCTTTGTGTGCTGCGCCTGTCTGACGCAGAGACGCACAACACGACGCACTCCAAACCGCAATGCGATGGTAAAGAAAAGGCTTCCACTCTCGTGGATGTCGCCAAGGATTTCATGAATAAGGCAAAGGATTTATATCCAGATTGTAGTAAGTAGAACTATTTGACTCCACGAAATCGAGAAATGAAAGAAGAAATAGCAAATTGTTTTACTGACATTCAAAATATTTTTTTTTAGGACAATTGAAAATATTTGTCAAATATGGTTTTTAGTAAATGTGTCATAATTGTTTTTGTAATCCACTTTATAGAGTCAAACTCCCTTATATTGAAGTCAGTGAAATTCACATATTATCATTTAAATGTGTATGCAGCTCATGTTCATTGTGGTAGCCAGATAGCCATGATGTCGTCCTCTATCTATTTAGGTCCTGAGCCAGAATGCCCGACGGTAATTGAACCAGTGTGTCCAACGGTACCTGAACCAGTGTGCCCGACGGTACCTGAACCAGTGTGCCCGACGGTACCTGAACCAGTGAGCCCGAAGGTTCCCAATGAGAAGCCCATGGACTGTTCCGAAATTCTTGACAGTGGGAAGACCACGAGTGGCATCTACACCATTTGGCCGAAGAGTCGCACAATGCCGGACAAAGAAGTTTCCGTGTATTGCGACATGGATAAGGATGGGGGAGGATGGACGGTACATTATTCAATTACAACGTTTTATATTTATTCAGGCTAGATTAACAGTGGGGCAGTGATGGTCTCTTTGGGTGTGAATGGAGATTTGTTTTTTTATAAATCCAAAATATATAAATAAAACATATTACATAATCTGTTTATTGACATTATAAAATATACTGATTTCTATAGCTGTATGCGATTTAGGAAGTTGATCTTCAATGAAATGAAAAGGATTGGGGGGGGGGGAGGTAATAGGTATTCTTTTTTTTCTTATCCCGTCAATAAAATCATAAACTTGATGTATTCTTCAACAATACTTCCCAGGAAGATTGTTGCCCAGAAACTCTAAGGTACCTATTGACAATCCTTTTTAAAAAGTAGTGAATACGCAGGGAAAAGGGGAAGGGAGCGATCAAAAATGTGAACTGAGGCCCGTTAGTAAACCACGTGCACTTGGTTAATTCAAAGTAAAAGATAAATCAGAGAATATCACCTTATTTTTCAATAAGGTATAATGAGTTTAACAATAAAATTAATATATTTGCAATTATTTGGTTTATTTTTTTATTGGTTTACTATTGATACTATTTGTTTCCACAGTTAATTATGCATGTTTTAGTAATTTATTAATTTTTTTAAATTCAATGTAACATAATCTATCTTCTTGTTGTTAACATTAAAATTTAAAATGTCGTACCCATGGACATGCGGGCATCCCAAATTTCTGTATTTACCGATGTACTACAGCTAGAGAAGTATTAGAAAAACAATTTGGAAATCACGACTCATCAATCGGAGATTGTGTTTTGGTAACCGTGGAAAAGAAAATAGTAATCAAACATTTTGTAGCCATTTTTACGAAAATGTGTATTCCCCATACTTGAATTTTAAATATTAAAACAAATGTCATTCGGGCAGATTCCATACGTTTAACTGAATAATACTTGTATTTCATCATTGAAATATATTAATTATAATAGATAATACTATTAATTCTCCTTAGATAAATCAGTAAGTATGTTACACAATCAAAGTTCTTTGACAATGATCTTTTATAAAATAAGTATGACTAGAAATATAATATTGTAATAGCTGTAGCGTTTGTTGAGTAAAACCAAAGCATACTTGTTAACTTCGATTTATTTTGCACAGAAGGCAAGAACAGAACAGAGCATTACGAAGAACTAACAGAACAGCAGTAAAACAGAATACAGAATCTGGACGATCTGTCCAGTCGTTTAAATAATAAAGCATACATGCCGCCCTCTCGTGGTGGCGGTTAGAAACCTGGATTTACATAATCTCTCCTCCCTCGCGGCAGCAATGCTTAATATGACGTAAGCATCACTGTCGCGCAAAGGAAAGATCATGCAAACCCATGAGGGAACAATAGCCAACCTTGATAAAAGACGACAATTTATCAAAGATTCTTTTATGAAAGAGAGCTTCATCTAATGTTTTATAAAATATTAGTGTTGATGCATTCTGCGTCGTGGCCTTGACCGCTGGAAAGCGCCAACCTCCGTTATTTTCTGCATTTGAATTCACTTTGGTCCGTGGTTGTTTTGGAAAATAAACATCGTTGTCGGTATTTAGAGCAAGTCATTTGCTTTGAACAAGTAATTAAAAAATGAGTGATCGGTAGTCAGTGGGAATTATAAAGATGTAATTATAAGAATTTCAGAAATTACAATTTCTCCATGATGCCCGACGTGCTGACTACAAAAACAGAAACAAACGATTGGATCCTTATAGGTAAATAGAACATGCTTGGATAGCAAATGGTTTCCAGTACACCACTGAATAAAAACATATCAGGTTGAGGAGCCAGTACCCTGAGCAAAAGTTGAAAGTAAACCAACAAGTACAAATTATTAATTTTTACGCTTTTATTAGTAAGAATACGTATCAATTCTTATACGATTGTTAAGCAAAAAATGGTAAAATCAAAGCCTTTCCAATAAATGCAAAATTGGTCAAATACTTCTTATCCATTTAAAAGCAATCCGCCATTTGTTTCTAATTTTGCAGTCAGCATATCGGACATCAGGGAAAAATTCAAACCTACTACAGGCGAAAAACAAAAGTAAATTCAAACTGACCATAACTTTTATAAAATATTTTATAAACCTTTTATCAAATTAATTTGAGTAAAAGTCTTATAAAAGATATTTGTCAAAGAATTTTGATAGTGTAATACAATCCTTAAACTTCAATACGAAATGAATTTTAGAAATGTAAGTTTTAACCCCCATTAGGTCATTCAAAGAAGAGGTCAATTTTCCTCGCCAAAGAATTACTTTGATAAGGATTGGAACAGTTACAAAATTGGCTTTGGTAACCTAAAGGAAGAATTCTGGTTAGGTAAGCATTAAACTTTAATACTCAAATTAATATTTCTTTTGGTAGAAAAGGAATCAATGTTCTATTTGCAAGGTTTTGAAAGCAACTGTATGAGTGATTTTACCTTCTTGAATTGCTTTGAAAACACGCTAAAAATAATTTCTTACAATTCGTTCATTCATTGTAATTTAAAATTCCCTTAAATTACTTATTGATAAGGTAGTTTTTTTTTTAATTTTTAACTTTCTACAATAATTGGGCACAAGCCTTTGTGAAATATTAAAATTGATGCAAGGATTAAAATTGATGAACTTTTGGATTTATTGGAAGGTGTAAGTATTTCGTATTAAAGATAATGAAAAATTATTTATAACTTTAAAAAAAAAAAATTTAAAGGCCTCTTAAATGCAAATAATGCACAAACTAATTAAGCAATAAAGATTAGTATAAAATTTTTATTTCTTGTCATTTGCACCTTCTGAAAATTCACCTGGCCAATCTAATCCGTAAGGACCTTCTCGGCATGTACACATTTGATTCGTTCAAATTTTTCTTAAACTTTACATGTGGGCTGGGAGAACATCTGTCCCAGAGAATTTACATGTCTAGCAATGAGCATGGGAAAATTGTGGCTACGAAGAAGAGGGTGGAGGAGAATTTTTAATGATTCGACCGTCAGACAGTTACACGCCTCATATTGTAAGGCAAGTAGTCCTTCTACAATGCGTTGAGAGTTCACTGTCCTGCGTCCCAAACAGACGTTTTCTTCCTCCGTTTAGGAATTAGTCCACAAGAAGGACAACTTTTCTTTTACGGAACCCGCGTGAAAAGTTTAATATGAAGGTGTACTTATACTTCCAGTGGATGTGTAATAATGCGCAATAGAAGAGAGGAATATTAAGCATTGTTTCTACAAGTACATGCAGTTTTAAAGTACGTGTCTTGCTTTAAAAGTTATATGCCACGAAGCGCTATTCATGTATTAATTAAATGCCATTTGTATATTATAGGAAATGACAACATCCATGCCATCAGTAACCAAGCCAAATACACAATCCGCTTTGATTTAAAAGATGCTAAAGGAGTATTTGGATATGCTCAATACGATACTTTTTGGATTGAAGACGAAAAAACGGATTATAAAATATGGATAGGAGGTTACGACGGGAATGTCGGTAAGGGAACCGAATAATTTCATATTTCTTTAGGTACATATTCTAAATGATACAATGTAAATTTTAAGTATTCAGAACACCCTGAAAAGAAAGCAGCGAGTGTTGAGCTAGCAGTGCATGAGCGATCATTGCACTCTGCGATAATTGTCACAAGCGATAATTGTCAACTGGGTGACTAAATAATCACTTAGCAACTGACCGGCGATTACTTTAAATGCATTCGATTCAGAGCTGCCCTGTTTCAAATTTCGAAATCGCCGAAATACCGACGAAAAATTGCCAAAGTATAAAACTTTTCAATAAAGCATTTCCTTAATTTATGTATACTCCTTTTCATTGCCTCACTTTTTAGAACATTTAAAATTTGTAGTACTGCTTCAAATAAATTTTAATTGTTTTATTGCCTTTGGAAACATGTATAATTTAACCACTAGTAAGAAAAAAACCACCACTTTAGTAAGAAACTAGTAAGAAATAAACCACTAGCTTTGTAAATCTCTATTAATAATCAAATCTATGGCTTGATACACTTCTCAATGGAATCCAGTTACATATTTTCAGTCTGCTGTGCAGCTGTAGTGAAACCATAATCAATTAAACTGAAACTATTAACGTATTTTTTAGAAAATTGGTGTGTTACACAGTAGAATAATTTTAACGTACAAGGTAAGATTTTTAAACCTTTTAACAAAATAATACCATTTTAATGGTTTAGCGACCGATCAAAAGGGTTGCTGTTTTATTAGTTTATGTATACACATATATTTAAATTTTTTGCAATATATTATATAATTTTAAAATGTAATCAAATAAATTTCTGTGAAGTTTAAAAAAAAGACGAATTTTATTATTTATTAGAACATTGTCCCATCGTCTAAACCCTAAATTCGGGGGGGGTATTAGTGTTATTTATACAAAACACACAATCAGCACACAACTGTAGCTTATGTTTTTTAAGGATTCATATGAAAGTAAATAAAATAAAATCATTATTGACTACAAGGTTATAAAAAGCAATTAAGCACATTTAAATTAAATAATAAATTAAATATTTAAACAATACGTCGAAATTAATTTACACGATTGAAAGGGTACGCATCCTTTTAATGTCACAAATACATCTCAGTTACGTCAATTTTTCCGTCAGATTACGTGAAAATCTTTTAATCTAGCTAGCAGAGTACGGTTTATACGAAGAAATTTCGTTGCAACAACTGTTTCGTTGAGATTTGTTATTTACATGTGCTGTTTATAATGTTATTTATTATGCATGTATAGTCATGAGCAGTTGAATTAGGAGCACCAGTCATTGAGGCGATATTGAATGTGATTACTTCGATCATGGGTATAGGATACAATCTACGGGGTCGTGCAAGCACTGATATATATATGGACCAGTGTGCCAAGTGTGAGAATTCATGGGATGAAGGAAAATTAGTGTATCAAGAAACAAATGACGTATCTACGTAGGCATGCAGAAGGTGGAGGAGTTCTGGCGAGATTTCACGTGAAGTAAGGTAGCAAGCGTACATTCAGTGCAGTGTGTTTTCAATAGGGTTGAATTATTTAGCATACGTATTTCAGAGTATAAAACTTTAAAAATCTCCTATTTATGCAATTGCGGGATACAGTACAAAGTTTGCATCAATAAAAGATTCCATTACTTCCACTTTATAGGTAAGTTAAATTATAAAATAAGTTTTGGCCAATGACGGGAACAAAGTAGTTATATGGCATTGCGCCATGTACTTTACCAGGGTCACACTGTTTAGCCGATTGCTTGCTTCACATCACAAACCGAATTTGGATTTGAGCGCACCTCCATCTTCTTCTTTCCTTCGTGGCAGTATCCCACAATGCGTCGGTGACTGGGAAAATCGGCGGCCACCTGGGATTGAAAGAATGTATCGACAAGTTAAGTCTGTCACTTGCCGATTCAATGATGGACCACAGAAATGTTTAAAAAAGTATAGCAGTTTTAATCATAATTTGGAATCATCATCAGTTGGGATATAAAAACGGCTTCTAATGTGCATCTTATATGTCTCATTCAAATGTTCATCAGTGTTAGCACACGTATTGGTCTTCAAAAACAAAAATGATATTTTTTTTTCATTTTCTGCAGGTGACTCCATGGAAGACGACAACAACATGATGTTCACTACTAAGGACCAAGAGGAAAAATGGAGAAATATAGACTGTTCGACTGCCTATACAGGGGGGTGGTGGTTCAACGATTGTAAATTGAGCAATATGAACGGTCTCAATCAGCCAGGAGTGAACCATCTTTCAGGGATCTTTTGGTATAAGTGGAGAAGCAATACTTGCTTGTCAGAAGTCGAGATGAAATTGAAACCTCGAAACTATGGAAACACGAACTGAGAATCCTGACATTTCTTTATTTTGGAAAATAAATTGTGTAATTTAAAAAAAAAAGAGTTCTTTTTATTTTAAAATGCTTAAATATATTTTGGAATTTTCATCATTCCAAATTATTCAAAAACTATCTAACAGCGTAACACATAAAAAAATATGATTTAAAGTTTCAGTTTGAACTACAAAGAGCACATTATTGATTTCTTTACTTTATATTGACATTTATTTATACGTGAACCCATTATGAGAACGAGCTTCATTACTAATAACAATCAGATATTTTAATATAAATTGAGTGAATGTTAATTAAAATATAATAATTTCTGTTAGTTGTATGTAATTTTAATAAAATATTACAAATATATTATGTTTAAATTATACTAGCGTGCCCTTGCAAAAATATTTGAGGATGAATAATTCTTTTCATTGAAATAATATTGATTACGCTAGGCAAATCCCTCGTCAGAAGCGATACTTTAAAATCAGACGAACAAGGTTAAAATCGACATCTACTTTTATTTGAGAAGAAACTAATTAAAACAAACTGATAAATTAAGACATTAGCAATGCTTGAGCGGGACATCTCCGCGAACACTCGTCACAGACTGAACAGCAGTCTAAAAGCAATAAAGATAATTAGCATAACTCAAAAAAGATTACGGCGAACGGTATATCCAGGCTGCCCCAGACGGCACAAAGCGCAGCGCACAAAGGGCCAAGCATGAATGTGTATTCATGGAGGTCGAGCAAGAATGTATTCATGGAGGTCGTAGCGCTATGAATGGCTGCTACATTGGGAAAGTAAGTACCGTCCGGATAGGTCCGAACAAATATGCTATACAGAAGGTCACGTTGATCATTCCGTGAAGTGAGCATCGATGACGAAAATTCCTCTCCTCAGTAGAAAATCTGTGAAAAGAACATCAGGTTTAAGAACATTCATTTTTTCCCTTTATTGCGAAATATCTAAACCATTTTTCTTTGAATCGCAACAGTTTATCAACATCAAAATAATCATTTCGCACTATCTTCTAAAGGGTGTGATTACTGAATAACCAATTAATTTATAAAGTTTCTGAAATTGTATATTACTATATATTTGTGGTTTTTAACCTTTTTTCTCTTGCGTACCCCTAAATAAAGCTTTTTATTTATTACCTTTATCTCTCATATCCTTTCACACCCATCCTTGTAAAGAAAAGAGTTTGTTTGGAAATGTTCTTAGGATATTTGGAAATTAATCAAACGACTGGAATTGATGACTTATTGGCTTTTATTGTAATTATTACTTATTACGTTTTTTTTATTATATCAAGTGTGTTTTGCCATTACTATTATTATTTTCGCGTACCCCTAATAGGACCACCTCGTACTCCCAATAATGCGCGTACCACAGGTTGAGAACCTCTTGATTTTAAAATGGAACTTCTACATAGAAAACCTTAACAAAAATCCGATTAAAAAATTAGGCGATACGTAATTGCTGTTTTTTGGCATTACTTTTTAAAGTGTTCCGCAATCTTTTCTAGTGGTACTTATGAAGACCCTTTCATACAAATTGTTTATAAAGTAGGTTCTTAAACATATGGAATTGTTTCGAAATATTGTATTAAATACCATTCGAATTTAAAGGTAATAGTAATTATTATTACGCTTAAGTCATAGATAATGGTTAAAAGAGTGCATATTAAGTATAAAGACGTTGGTCGAAAAAATCCGTAAATGCTTAAAACGCTATATAGTTTCGTAAACGTAATGAAATAAACATCTTTACATATCTACCAAAAAATCTGCTCACTGAATAAAAATCGATAAATGTCAGCCTCGTAGATATTAAACAATTATCAGAATTTCAAAAGTCAATATTTTAAAGAAATATTGCCTTTTCATATATTTCAATTAAAACTATTGTTAAGACGATTTCATCGCCCAAACTGCAACAATACAACAAAACTATATTTTAAATTTTTTTTTGCAACTCTCTAGTTTTTCAGCGTTTTGAAAATACGACTCGTCACTGGTCCAAGATATTCTCTTTCTTTTTAGACCTCACTTGGTAGGATTCGCTACATGCAAGAGGCGGAAAAGGGATCTATACTACCGAAATAATTTACAGGATAATAAACTACGGAATTTGTCTATTATTTTTCAATGCGATTTCGAAAGTTGATTTTCATATTCTTTGAGTGCTTAGGAACATTATAGGTGTTTCGTATACATCGATGGATACATGTGTAAGTGCATCCCATAAAAAAAATCAGCGAAAACATTTTTAAAAATTCTGCATAAAATCTGTTTATAAATTCTTTATAAAAATTGCATTTTTTTTGTTTTAATGTCCTTCAAAATCTGCATAAAAGTTACAGTTTTAATAAAGAAAAACCTACAATTTTCTGTACATTTTTTTTTGCAGCAAGTCTGCATAAAATCTTTATAAAACCCTCATTAGAACTGCAGTTTTCATGCAGTTTTTTGAAGGATATTGAAACAAAACTGTAGTTTTTATTAAGATTTTAAAGTTTTATGCAGATTTTGATGAAGGATTTTTGAAGGACATTGAAACAAAACTGCAATTTTTATTAAGATTTTATAAAAGTTATACGCAGGTTTTGACGAAGGTTTTTTTAAGGATATTGAAACAAAACTGCAGTTTTATTGAGGTTTTATAAAGGTTGTGATGAAATTTTATGTAGGTTCTTTTAGCAGAGAATACTGTTTTATAATAAGAGGTTGCAGACAAAATTTTGCTTTTAGGATATCCGTTTTGCTATTTTAAATAAATAAAAACTTGGTATATTTGACATTTAAGTTGTATTTAAATATTTTTGTAATCGTTAGTTTTAAATTTAGAATATAAAAATATTAAAACTTCTTAAAAACAGATTAATAATATAATAGGTCATATTTCCTTGTTAAATACCTATAAACAAAATTGTATTAAACTCTATAAATGCATCAAAAAATTAAAACTGCATAATTTGTAAAATCATTAGAAAACAAGTGTAAAAACTTCCAAAACATAAGTTATTTTATGTTTTACTAATATAATAAATATAGAATAATATTTAATAAAATATGAAAATAAAAATCAAGACAGATTACAAATATTTAAAATGGCAATATATAAAATAATTTCGATCCAAGCAATTTTGGCACTAGAAGACAGTGAAAATTGTAGTTCCAAAATGGTAACTTCCTGTATTTTAGGAAGTTCATTACCATTGAACTGTCACCATAACTTCTACAAGGCTCAAAACTTGTTTCCTCTGTGTGCGCGTTGAAACCAATGTGGAAGCAGACATACTGTTCCTCAACATTTTTTTTTTTAAATAATCATTTTTAAAAAAAGGAAAACCGGACTTATCTATAGAATATGCACTAATAAGTACAAAATAATTTTACGACCAAGTCGAAAAAATTGAACTATTTTATACTTATTAAAAATTTTCGAAATCGGCGCCAAAAATTATGTATGATTTTTGTAAATTGGCACCAACCTAAAAAAGTTGTAATTAGTATAAAATTGATATTAAATAATTAAATTTTTTCATCTTGGTCGTAAAATTAAAAATAATTTTTTTACTTTTTAGCGCATTTTTCTTAAAGTCGGTTTTCTTTTTTTTAAAAAAAGATTATTTTATTTCCCCCTTTTTAGTTTTTAATTTAGCAATTTAGCAGGAGGCTTCGCCCCTTATTATTATTCACCAAATAATTCAAGTAGCAACTTCTTCTCAACAATGTATGTTATAAAATAATCCCTGTCATTACCAATAAATGCTGGTTAAACGAAATGTCATTGTTGCACAACTTTTGTTAAACAATGACAACATTTTGAAATCGTATAAATTGTTTAAAAAAAACTCTGGTTAATCGACATTTCCGGATATATTACAGTTGGATAACCGAACATTTTTTTTCTTCAGATTTTGCCTAAGTGTATTTTTCTCTGTCCAACAAAAGAAAAATTCGAAATCGGACAATATTTGTTTTCAAACGGTCCGGTTAATTAAGAATTTCGGATAGTTAAATGCCGGATATCAGGATATTTTTTTTATATTTGCTCCCAAGTGAAACATGCCTTATCCAACAATAAAAATTGTGCAAATATCTGAATTAAAACTGAAATCCTGCGCGAACATACATAAAAAAATATAAAATATACATAACGGTCGATTTGTTAAATTATCGACTTGGCGCGCGATTTGGCAGCTTTAATTTTAAATTTCTAGAGGTTTTATTTTGGAGTTTTGATTTACGTGCTGTTCAGTCGGTTAAAAAGTGATTTAGTCGTGTTTTTAATACTATAGCATTGTAGAAATATTAAATGTATATAAATATTATATGTTCTTCGTATAGAATTAATTTTTATATTACCAAACCAATAGTTTTTGTACTTGCTTTTCAACTACTTCGACTTTGACTTGCGAATGACTTTCTATTTCAATAGCACATTCCATTTAAATGGGTTTCAAAAGAAAATATAAAAAAAAATCAGACAAAAACAATGCATGTCGACTTATTTTAACATGAAAAATCTACACGAAATATAGCGTTAGCGATGAAAGTGGGGTACAGCATGGCTGCTGCCACATTGATTTCAAGTCAACAAAACGTCTTGCCCAATACAGAAGTTACAGTTAGAGATCAGTGATCATTGCTCATGGCTTTAAAAAAAAATTAAGGTTTTAGAAGAGAGTTAATTAAATCGTAAGATAATATGAATCCTTCGATAAAATTCGAGTATTTTGAGTATCGATAGAGATAGAAATACTAGAAAACTTTATCACAAATTGTATTAATTACTATGATTACAGTAGACACTCGTTTTTACGAACTCGTAGGGAGCAACCAAATTGTTCGTAAAATCGAAAGTTCGTAAAATAGAATATCATAAAAAGTAGATAAATTTTAGGCTTATTTTTATTAAACTGTGTTCTCTTTATAAATAAAGCATTATTTAGAGATTATATTAGGAAGTAAAGTTATATATAGTTATTCTATATAAGAAACAATTGTAAAATAAAATAGTTAAATAAAAAATAATAAGTATACTTTTATTGATGAAAAATTAAGCATCAGAATATTAGCTAGTTTTTCTGTTTTAAAAAAAACATTTTGGAAAATACATGTTTTCATTTTATTGATGTTTGAAAGCATTTCACTATTGTCCTCCTGAAAAGAGGCCTAGTCTTGATAACCATTCAGTTTCTTGAAGCTCAAACCGTGTCTGGATTTAAATTTTTGCAGCCAACCGTCCGATGCCTTGAAGTCTTAGAGGTTGAGCTTTAAAACAAAGCAGTTCAATTGTTCCTTAAGCACATTACATTAATCGGAATGTTCATTCCTATAATGTTCCTCATTCAAACAAGCAATGCTTTTTCCAGTTTGGGAAAAATTTTGCTGCTCTAAAATATTTTCGAGAGGGACGTTCTTGCTGGTCTTGTTTGCATATCCAACAGTTTTTTCTCTTACTCTTAAAATTTTCTTTTTTGCCTCAGCAGATAAACGGGTGCGTTTCTTCAACTGCAACATGACAAAATATCCTCAACTAAAACTGGCTCAGACTCTCTTTGGACTCACACGAAACTTTAGACATTGAAGGTCCAGATGAAACTAACCAGCTACAAAACATAATCTTTTAACAAAGCACCCCTTTCCCCGCTCGACATTGACACATGCTTATGAATGTAAGGGAGGGGTAAAGATTGACGTCAAAGTGCCACTCTCCAATCACATGCCTTCTATCCACCTGCTGTTGGCCCCTGTAATTTTTCTCAGAATGGCCTTGAAATGTTTGTATGTGTTGCTTTGTTACTCCCTAAACATATGAGCTTTTAAATTTTGTCTGATGTCAGGTAAACGCGAGCGAAGTATGAAAATGAGTTCGCAAAAAAGAGATTTTTCAAAATTTTAGTTCGTAAATGGGAATTAAAAATAACATTATGCCTATGGGACCATGTTCGGGACCAGACACTAGTTCGTAAAATCGTGAGTGTTCGTAAATTAGAGGTTCGTAAAAACGAGCGTCTACTGTAATATTATTTTGGAAAAAAACAAAGCCCTTTTAGCAGCCAAGACTTTAACTCATGTATTTTACCTATCCAGTTAAACATATATATGTATTTAAATATATTTTATAATAATTTAAAAACGTCATATGTATACAAAAATACGGCACAAAATAATGTTTGAGATTTTTTTTTTTAAACAAAGTTTGTGCAAATTTGTTTTAAAATTTTTCTAAAACTACTTTTCTTCTACTTCTTAAACTGATATTAAACAAAAATATAAGTTCATATTCAATAGGGCGGGTCGAAAAAACATTTTTTTCGATATCGTTATTCTAATAGTGCGGAAAGGGTGACCAGTGTGGTCAATAAACAGGATGTAAAATATATTTTTTTGATCGGATAATCTCTTCTGCCTCCTCATCGCACTTGAATTTTCGAAATTTGGGTAAAAAATGGCTTTTTTCGCTTATTATAGGAAAAATAATATTTTCCGAAATAGTTATCCTAATTGCACGGAAAGGGTGTCTAATATGATCAATAAACATGATGTAAAATATTTTTTCGATTAGATATCTTCTGCCTCCACATCGCACTTGAATTACCGCTATTTTTGTTAAAAAGTGCACTTTTTCATGTGATAAAAATATGGGTCGAATACTATTTAATAGATGCACTTACACAAATACACTTACAGATGACTAGTTTACAGATGTTTGAATTCATTCTTATGTTTAAATTCATTGGCAGATCTAGTGAGGAGGGACACAAGGGCCCGTGCCCCCCCCCCCCCCTCTCCACAGACAGGCCCACTTATTTTTTTCCTTATGTAATCGTGGAAGATTTCGATTTATGTAACAGATGTTGTGTGATTATTTCAAAGGAGAGGGGGATCACTGCACGATATATTTATTTAGTGGTTGTTGTCCAAAGGTTGTTAATGCTTGACTTTCTGATTTTGTAGGCAAAAACTGTGCTAAGTTGTTGTATATGCACTACAACTTCGACTTGTATATGTACTACAACTTCGACTCCCATGTCTTTGTAATTCTGTGTGTTGTTCCATGTACGTAATGTGTTTGGTTGTGTCGTTCTGTGATTATTAAAAATGCATGTTTGAGTTCAGATACAGTGTACTCATTATGGACTTACAAATACAACACTTTTGGCGACGAGTAATTCGAACCTACTACTGACGGATTCTACTCTACATTACATCGTTCTTCTGAAATTTAGTTTCGATTACAATCGAACATGGCGACTTTCGGAAGAATTGAAGTTTTCGATCCTGCACTTGAAAATTGGTCACATTATGTAGAACGTTTTGTACATTACATTAACGCAAACGACATAACTGACGAAAATAAGAAAAAGTCTATCTTTTTAACTGTCATTGGACCAACAGCGTATACTCTTTTACGTAGCTTGCTGTCGCCGAATACAACGGCGAATACGAAATATGACGATTTAGTTAAATGTTTATCAAACCACTACAGCCCAGCACCATCTAAAATTGTTGAACGTTTTAAATTTAATTCCCGGATTCGCAAGCCAGACGAAACAGTGTCAGTTTTTGTTTCGGAATTGCGTCGACTTTCCGAATTCTGTAACTACGGTGCTAGTCTGGATATGATGATTCGTGACAGACTGGTATGCGGGATTCAGGATACCCAAATACAACGCCGATTGTTATCGGAAGGAAGTCTGACACTTAATAAAGCGCTCGAAATGGCCGTGTCGATGGAAGCAGCTGCTCGTGATTCAGCGAACTTACAAAGTTCTAGTTCTGCTTTTCAATCAGTGAATAAAGTGAACGTGCCAAAAACGAAACTACGTACTTCGAAAATTCCAAAAAACTTTCGCGAGTGCATACGTTGTGGAAATTCCGATCATATGCCTAAAAATTGCCCTTATTTGATGTCTACATGCCATTCTTGTGGTGTAAAGGGGCATTTGTCAAAGAAATGCCTAAAATCAAAGAAAACTGAACTGTCAAACCGAAAGGGTTTTAAAGCAAATCCTAAAAAAGTTCATCAAATACACACTACACCAGAGTCTATTGATGCTGTAGAGCAAGATATGTTACAAATATCTGTTGACCCAGAATACAATATTTTTCATACGGTTTCAACAGCCGAGAAGAGTGCACCTAGACCAGTTACAGTAAATATTGAAGTAAACAATCAAACTATCAACATGGAATTGGATACAGGTGCTGGTTTAACCCTGATCACCAAAGATACATACAATAAAATGAAGTTGCCGCCCTTGCAACCAGCTAAAACCGGTTTAGCCACGTTTACAGGTCAACCCATTCCTGTTTTAGGAACTATTACAGTTGAAGCAAAATTCAAAGAAGAATGCCAACAGTTACCTTTACTGGTGGTAGATAACAAAGGTCCAAATTTATGCGGCAGAAATTGGATTATGTCATTGCAAATTTTAGAAATTCATACAAATTTTGTTAAAAGTGATGACATAGAATTGAATAAGTTATTAGCTGAATACAAGCATATTTTTGAGAATACACTTGGACACTTAAAAGGATATAAAGTCAGTTTGATTAGGAAACCAGAAATGCAACCCAAATTTTACAAAGCTCGTACCTTACCTTTTGCTATGAGAGAAAAAGTGAGTGAGGAACTTAGTCGATTACAGAAACTTGGTGTAATACAACCAGTTCGTTTTTCAAAGTGGGCTGCACCCATCGTTCCTGTGCTTAAAGCAGATAAATCGTCAGTACGAATTTGCGGCGATTTTAAGTTAACTGCAAATACTGCCATTGATACAGATCAATACCCCTTACCCAAAGCAGAAGACATTTTCGCTACTTTGGCAGGAGGTCAGAAGTTTACAAAACTGGACCTCAGGGATGCTTATAATCAACTTGAACTTGATGAGGAATCCAGAGAACTTACGGTTATAAATACTCATAAAGGACTTTTTCAGTACATTCGATTACCCTTTGGCATCTCTTCAGCACCAGCTATTTTCCAGCGACAAATGGAAATACTAATGCAAGGTATTCCAGGTGTTGCTGTGTCATTGGATGACTGTATCATCACCGGTACCAGTGATGCTGAGCACATGTCACGATTGCGAGAAGTGTTCAAGAGATTTAGTGATGCAGGTCTACGACTTCGACAAGAAAAATGTCAATTCTTCTGCAAAAGTTTGACCTTTCTTGGTCATGTGATTGATGCTGATGGAATACATCCTACAGATGAAAAGATTAGAGCAATTCAAGAAGCTCCTGAACCTAAGAATCTTACCGAACTGCGTTCCTTCTTAGGACTGTATTATGCTAAATTTTTACTTCACATGAGTACAACTTTAGCACCGCTGTATAAGTTGTTACAAAAGAATACGCCTTGGCAGTGGTCTTCAGAAGCTGATTCAGCTTTCAAAAAGGCCAAATCAGCACTGTGCAGTTCTTCATTATTGGTACATTTTGATCCTAAAAAAGAACTTCTTCTAGCCTGTGATGCCAGTCCATATGGTGTGGGAGCAGTATTGTCTCACAATGTGTATTCAGAGGAGTTGCCCATAGCGTTTGCTTCACGGACCTTAACGTCTGCTGAGAAAAACTATTCTCAATTACAGAAAGAAGCATTGGCGCTAATTTTTGGAGTCACACGATTTCGAGACTATTTGCTTGGTCGAAAATTTACTCTCATTACAGACCATAGACCATTGGTAACTATCCTTTCTGAAAAAAAACCTGTTCCACCGATGGCAAATGCCTGAATACAAAGGAGGGCACTTACGCTTTCAGCTTTTGATTATACTGTTCGTTACCGTAAAGGAGAAGATAATGCAAATGCAGATGCTTGTAGTCATCTTCCTGTACCTGTACCTCGAGTTAATCCTCCGTTAGCAGAAGAACTTGTGCTGGAGATGGAGGGACTACATGTCGGACCAGTTACAACTGATGACATTCGACAGGCTACTAAAGATGATTCCATATTACTTCAATTAATTAAAATCACCCTGGAAGGTTGGCCAGAAGTTATCAAGCCAGAAACTGTACCTGATATGAATAGTACAGATATCCTCCCATACTTTAAAAAACGCATGGAGTTGACGGTTGAGCAAGGTATTCTGCTCTGGGGAAACAGAGTCGTGATTCCAACTTCACTTCGCTCTAGTATTCTACATGAGTTACACGCCACTCATCAAGGAATGACAGGAATGAAAAGCATTGCCAGATCATTGTTTTGGTGGCCCAATTTGGATGCAGATATCGAGGATACTGTCCGCTATTGCACCACTTGTGTACAGAACATGGATATGCCTTCTAAAGTTCTTCAAGCATGGCCAACTTCTAAAACACCGTGGTCCCGGATCCACATGGACTATGCAGGACCGGTTGATAATCACATGATTTTAGTAGTTCAAGATTCCTACTCGAAATGGATCGAGGCATTTACTATGAAAAAAAGTACATTTTCAGCAACCATTGAGAAGTTGTATGAACTATTTGCAAGATTTGGATTACCTAGTTGTATTGTCAGTGACAACGGAACAGCTTTTACGTCAGCTGAATTTCAAGCTTTTGTGCAGCGTAATGGCATACGACACTTGTTTACAGCTCCATATCATCCTTCGTCAAACGGACAAGCGGAAAGAGCTGTGCAATACATTAAAAAACAGTTAAAGAAAGTGCACGATGATACAATTTCAATCACACTTGCAAGAATTCTCATGAATTACAGACATACACCATTGGCTCTGTCAGGTTTGTCACCAGCTGAATTGCTTTTTGGCAGACAAATACGCAGTAGATTGGATTTACTACATTCGTCTAATCCTACTGAAGTAATTGCAAAACCATCTTTCAAGGTAGGAGACCTTGTATATGCCAGGAATTTTGGCAAAGATGATAAGTGGTTACCAGGAGTCATTTATTCACCTATAGGGAATAGTATGTTTCGTGTATTATTCCCTGATGGTACTTCAGTACACAGACATGTAGATCAAATTCGACAGAGAAGAGAGCAGTTACATTCGCACAAACCAGATCTACAACTACCCCCTCCGATAGAAACAAACCCTATTCCTTCTCCAGTGATTCCGATGTCAGCTTCTACAGTTCCAGAGTCACCCTCTACATTTCCTCCAATAAACCAGGAAGCAAGCCCCTCCAGTCCAAACATTCCTAATTATGGACATTCCCCCAAATTCCCAGACATTACTGCTGATGGACATGTGTTAACAACCCCACAAAGCAGTGTGCGACGTTCTGCTCGTGTTAGGAAACCTCCTAATAAATTAGACTTGTAATTTTCTATTAGGGAGAGAAAAGTGTTGTATATGCACTACAACTTCGACTTGCATATGTACTACAACTTCGACTCCCATGTCTTTGTAATTCTGTGTGTTGTTCCATGTACGTAATGTGTTTGGTTGTATCGTTCTGTGATTATTAAAAATGCATGTTTGAGTTCAGATACAGTGTACTCATTATGGACTTACAAATACAACATAAGTTTTTTACCTACATTAAATCTTTCACGATTACAGAAAGAAAAAAAATACTTACAGATGACTAGATTACAGATATTTGAATTCATCCTTATGGTCAAATTCATTGGCGGATCCAGTGAGGGAGGACAGGGGCCCGTGCACCCCCCCCCCCCTACCCTCCCAGACCGGTCTACTTCTTTTTTTTCTTATGTAATTGTGGAATATTTAAGGGGGGAGGGTAGGGTGTTGAACACCAATTTTAGATTTATCATAATTATGCTTCTACTACTCAAAAGTTAACACAATTTTTATGATATATGTATTATGTTATTATTGATAACTTTTGAAATTTTTGAAACCCAATCTCTATTTAGAGTTGAGTTGTAACAATTTTAACATTTTAAATTAAAAAAGTTTAAGGTACACTTTTCTAGTAAACTATTATGAATATAAAGAAACTTTTTTCTGAAATACAAATTAGACTGCATGTTCAACTTATGGAACCTCAAAAAATAGACAATATGTATACTGAATGTTTTTAAAAAATTTAATTTACTTTTGTTTACATAAATTGTTTTAGTTATAAAATGTATATATGTTTTAAATATATTTACCCATACAAAAATTTAAATTTTGTTGGTTCCACAAGTTGAACATGCAGTCTAATTTGTATTTCAGAAAAAAAATTGTTTATATACATTATAGTTTACTAGAAAAGTGTACCTTAAACTTTTTAAATTTAAAATGTTGAAATTGTTACAACTCAACTCCAAAAAGAGATTGTGTTTCAAAAATTTCAAAAGTTAACAATAATAACATAATACATATATCATAAAAATTGTGTTAACTTTTGAGTAGTAGAAGCATAATTATGATAAATTTAAAATTGGTGTTCAACACCCTACCCTCCCCCCTTAAATGTAGGTAAAAAATTTAGCACAGTTTTTGTCTACAAAATCAGAAAGTCAAGCATTAACAACCTTTGGGCAACAACCACTAAATCAATATGGTGTGCAGTGATCTCCCTCTCTTTTGAAATGATCATACATCTTAACATAAATCATATCACTGATTGTGATCAGAACGTTGTTCTGATGAATTCGTTCAACTGCCTGTACGTGAGATGGGAAGTGAACTATAAGTCCCATTTCAAGTTAGTTTTATCTCTCACAAAGGACCAAAATATGTCAGTGGATATATCATGGAGCATTGGAAGAGAAACCTAGCACACTATCGCATTCGCGCTGTATGACACAGCAAACAGGCGGTCTATGTATTATGTATGCATTAGTATGTCTACGATTATATGTCAGTTCTCCACACACATAGTTAAGTTTTTTATGAGAGTTTACACGTCAACATGGATCGACATAAAATCTACACGTTCCTAAAACATGGTTATAAGCCTGTTTGGATAGCTATCTCTAGATCAAAATATATTAGTTAAAACTAAAAAATGTCGTTGATGCAGCAATTTATCGCCACCCATACTCCGCGCATCCTTAGAACCTTTTGCTGATAATGCTGATGGACAGAAAATCGTACATTAGTGATCTTTTTGCTGGGTAATTAAGGTAAAAGTGTCACCTTCCAAAGCTGATGCAGAGAAGGGTGTGCGTTTATTTCTACCAGCAAAGCTGAACTTTGAAACTGATAACTGTACTGAAAGGATTGACTGGTCATCTACCACTGTTACTCCTCGTCCAATGATCCGTTCACTGACATATTCTGGTTCATTTGGAGAGATAAAAACAACCCGAAATGGGACTTATAGTTCATTTCCCATCTCACACACAGGTAGTTGAACGATGTGTAAAGTTAGTAACAGTAACAGAAGCATCTGCTAAGGTTTATGTGGGGCTGACAATAGAGATGAATTCATTAGAACAACGTTCTTATCAAATTCAGTAATATAAGTTATGTAAAGATTTTGTGTGATTATTTCAAAGGAGTTGGAGATCACTGGACGATATATTGATTTAGTGGTTGTTGTACAAAGGTTGTTAATGCTTGACTACCTGATTTTGTAGACAAAAACTGTAAAATAAAAAAAGTTTTTTACCTACATTATATCTGCCACGATTACATAAGGAAAAAAGAAGTGGGCCTGTCCGAAAAGGAGGGGGGGGGGGCACGAGCCCCTGTGTCCCCCTTCACTGTATCCGCCAATGAATTCGACCACAAGAATGAATTCAAACATCTGTAATCTAGTCATTTGTAAGTGTATTTGTGTAAATGCATCTATTAAATAGTATTCGAACCGTATTTGTATCACATGAAAAAGTGCACTTTTTAACAAAAATAGCGGTAATTCAAGTGCGATGTGGAGGCACAAGATATAATCTGATCGAAAAAATATTTTACGTCGTGTTTATGGATCATATTAGATACCTTTTCCGTGCAGTTAGGATAACTATTTCGGAAAATATTATTTTTCCTATAATAAGCGAAAAAAGCCATTTTTTTACCCAAATTTCGAAATTTCAAGTGCGATGAGGAGGCAGAAGATATTATCCGATCAAAAAAATATTTTACATCCTGTTTATTGACCACACTGGTCACCCTTTCCGCACTATTAGAATAACAATATCGAAAAAAATGTTTTTTCGGTAAATTCGGTAAATTACGTTTAAGTGTTTTGGACACGCGAATGAATATACGAGGTTTCATTTTCGTACATCCGTAAGAATGGCTTTGTTAAGAAAAACGTTGGTAAATAAATACATAAAAGGATGTAGCTAATGTTATTCCAAACTTTTATAAAAGTAAAAGCCTGAATCCAGCTTTATATTGGAAAACAAACTTTATTTTATTTGTAAGAAAATGACAAATACAAGAATTAGTACAAAAACGTGGGAAATGTCAATGAATGAGGTTTGATATGAGTTTTTTAAACTATATTTAAAAACTTACAAACTAAATATCAAAATTTCATATTGAACAGAATTATTTAAACAATACATATTTTTATATAAATCATAATGTTATTTTATAGCGGAGTTAGGTAGATGAGCTTCAAATGACAAATATTGTATTTTTCCAGTGGCCACTAATGTTTGTCTAAATGTCGTCATGTGTGTATATAATGTTATCATGCTCATGATACACATTATCATGATACACATTATCATCCTGTCACAACAATGTATAAATTTTATCTTTCTGTAGTCCTGTGGCTGATTACAGTTACAATGATAGGAGTAAGATGAGTAAATAATTGCTCGCTGTCAGAAGGTTAGGATTATCAACATCTAAATCAATACACCTATTCCTAATAATACATTTATCGATTATGTTATAGATGTATTAATTTTTTTTGAAACGTTATATGAGAATAAGAAAAATTAACTGATACTGACTTTTTCAGTATGAAAAGGTACACAAAGTGTTATTAAAAGAATAACTATTGAATTCTAACAAATTATTATTTAAAATATAACTCACTATTTGATTTCTAACAAATGTTTATTTAAAAATATAAATAACTATTTGAATTCTAACAAATTATTATTTAAAATAAAACTAACTATTTGAATTCTAATGAATTATTGACTTCAACACATACTAGAATTTTTATATTTACTAATTCCCAGTAGAAGTCGCTAAATCAAATGATGGTTACACGTTCAATGTGTCAAAGGTACAACTCCTTCCTTTTACTGTTTGAAAATTATATGCTTTTATTTCGAAAATCCACAAAACATATGTACAATTTTGAATTTTTATAGGTATATTTTAATATTTTAAATGTGTGTTTAATTATTTAACACTTCTACTGAACCCCGTTAGTATTTGAACTATAATTTAGTTCATTGAACCACTTTAGTTATTGTTCATTTAATTTTGAAGTCCTGGATATTTTTTTTCAAAATGTCGGACGTGAGGTTTAATAAAGTTTGCTACTTGCACAGTATATAACTTACCCTTTAATTGCACTATCAGTACATTTCATTGGACTACGTCAATTAGAAATATTTTGCGTTACACTGGTTTTTATTTTGTTCGGCTTTCCCAAAACTATACAGTCACTGAACATTACTTACCGATGATTGTACAGGTGCATCATGACCAATACGCCCAAAATTATCTTGCTTCAATAACTATAGTATTAGCCACTCACAGTATAAATATATAAAAAAAAAACTCACATTTAATCGTAAACTACTTAATTTAAAATATAGATATCACTATGTTATAATGATAAGGAGAAGTTTATTGCTTGGTGAGTTTAATAGTGGAGAATTGTGGTAAGCAGATTGGTTGGTCAAGACTTCGACGAAGATTGAACATAGAAAGTGATTGAAACTTGCGATTATGACAAATACAACTAAAGAAGGCCGGTGAATAGGATGATACAAGGGTGGTTGCAATCCAGTAATCCAGATTAGCTTTTAATTGAATAAAATACCAATATTCAACTAATTTTCCACATTATTTGCTATTGATTGTTTAAGTTTAAAACTGAGTAAGTACAATTCAATTATCTAACTTCCCCTGTTTTTGCACACCTTTTCAACATTACTTCTGTTTATAACTTCTTCGCGTCGCCTTGATAGCTTAACGGAGACAGCGGTGCCTGGGGTTCTGGGTTGGATTCCCGATAAGTCTAACATGTTATTGTTGATATTTATTCAAGGTGATTAATGACTCATTTTGATTTTTACTCATTTTGCAGTACATGTGTATTTCAAAAATAAAACTTTTTTATTTGGAGCTTTGATAAGCATCGAATGTATTCAAAAATCAGTACATTTTACATATTTTTGAATACCCATTTTTAACAGTGTAAACCAGCGATTCTCAACCTGTGGGGCGCGCCCCCCTAGGGGGGCGCGAGCACACTAGAAGGGGGGCGCGAGCACACTAGAAGGGGGGCGCGAGAATATCCAAGAGAAAATATTATTTAAAAAATTGATTAACGATGGGGGGGGGGGATTACCTCATCGGTATGAAGTTTTAAAAAAAATTAATACAAAAATAATACTTTTTTCCCCAATTAATATAATTTTCCAAAACAAAACAAAAAGTTTAGAAAAATACAAACGTTTTTTTTTCATTTAAAAGTGTGTGTGGGGGGGGGGGGGGATCTCGTATTATCTTTCCTCTTTTTCCAACAGACAGACAGCTAACAGCCGTTTAGGCGCCTTCCCATTTCCATCATTACAAAATATTCATCGTTTGACAGGAAATAAAAAGAAAATATAAAATAAACAAAAAGCAACTTGTTTCTATTTTAGAGGGCGGGAACAATTTTGGCGCCGATATATATCTACGTTGAAAATTTAATAAGTCAATACGAAGTATTTTTTTTTCAATAATAAATAAAATATCCCATTTTTTTTTTTTTTTTTTGTGGTTTAGAATATTTTGTTTCAAAAAATTGGTTGCCGGTATCATTTAGAATATATAGACATCTTGTAAGTCATGTAGTGTAGAAGTAAAGGATGACTAAAATAGTCAAGTCAAATATAAAGGTCAAATGAAAAGATGTTTTGAACAGTTTCTACTTTTTGTACTCCCGAAAATTGGACTTTAGTTTTTGAGGCCTTTTATTTGTTTAGTATTTCTGAGAGTTATGTTGCTTTGTTTTGCCTTTTAAAGCCAAAATGAAACATGTATCAGATGATTCTGTTAAATTATTTTCTATAAAAAAAAGTTGTTTTTTTTCTTTAAAAAAATGCGAAGGAAAAGACAACCCAACGAAACAATCAGGAAAGGTGAGATTATTCCATATGTGTTTTTAAAAGACTTCATTCCTATTGTCAGTTCCCATGCATACTGATTTAGAAGAATTATAACATTTGTACTGCTTTTACTTTAAAATTCAATTGCTAAAATACAAATGACTTATATGTTGTGCAAACATATGCAATTTTTTTAATGTATGTGAAAAACAATGGCAGATTCTGTAGGTGTTTTAGCAAAGAAATAAACACACGAGGGTAGACAGGACATTATTGAAATATATTTAAACTTTAGGTTCAAGCTAAACTAATATTTAAAACGGAACATTTAAGTGGATGCCTACGATATTGACCCACTGAGACGAATACAGGACCGATCACATGAAGATTGTAAACATGAATGAATAGGGTGTTGCCACCACTAGGTTACAAGTTATATGCTTGGGCTGTTCCATTACAAATAAGCAGGGGTGATGGGAAAATGGGCATTGATATCCAACAGATTCGTAAGTATGAAAATTAATTGGGCCCGAATGACAAGTAAACTCAAGCATAATAATCAATAGTTAATGTGAATAAAATAGAGTATAAAATAATCTTTTTTTCAAAATAAAAACTGGCTTTAAAATAAGCTCTAAAACGTTTTTTTAAAAATAATTATTAATTTAAGAAACAAAAGTGGATTTTTTAAAAATATTTAAGTATTAATTTTATGGTCATTATCACTTTTTGAAATTGGCTCTAAAATTTATGTGTGGTTTTTTTGTGAATTGGCACGAATTTTTTAAAGAGTGGTAAAAAGTACAAAATTAATTCTAAATTATTATTTTTTTTCCACTAGTCCCTAAATTAAAATTTTTGTACTCTGTAGTATTTTATTTCTTAAAGTATATATATATTTTTAAATCTCTTTTCAGTTTATAATTTAAGCCCTCCCCCTTCTATTATTCAATCAATATATATATATATATATATATATATATATATATATATATATATATATATACACGTGTAAAGTAATCTGACGATCAACCCCCCCCCACCCCTCCTTATAAGTTTCCTGCGTACGCCACTGGCTCGAGATGACTTTGGACGTGTGGATTCCCTTCCACAAACATTACTTATTTTTTTCTCTTTTGTTTAATAATGCTTCTGTTTTATTTCTTTTATTATTCGAAAAAATGTATTCCCAGCTTCTAAATTTAGCTCACCCCGTCTAGGTTAACTTTCATTAACGAATTTTTCTACTTTCATATTCTTTTAACGTTATCTCCCTGTCTGGCTTTCATTTCAAATATAATATTTAAATTTCCCCCGCTTTCATTCGCTTCATCTGTTTACCGCCCGCTTGGCAAAATGCCAGATGTGGTTTCACGCCAACGTTGGCTTGCTTTTACTCTTGTTTTGGCAGTTAGTTAAAAATAATTTGAAAACAGAATCCAAAGTACTCAATATACATTATTGTTGTATATGTTACCGTGAAAGACAGAAATTGGAGAATGTATAGACGTATGTACCCGACATCTCCCGAAGGATATACGCGTATGTGGAACCGCAGGTTCGGCCAGCAGAGCAAAGCCACCCCCCACGGAATCACCACCAAACGCCAACTTTATTATTTTCCATAATATGCATGCTTTACAGAATTTTACAGTTTGTGAGTTTACAGTAGAATTTTCTTCATACATTTTGTACTTCTTATTATCTGACAGAATAATAATCCGAAATTGGAGAATGTCGACATTCACCGGTGAATGTCGACATATACCAAATACGTCGGTGAAAGATCGAATATTTTATTACATTGTTGTACATTTGGACTCTCACCGGTGTATGTCGACAATAGCATATATGGTCTGGTGGAGGTCGAAAAGAGAGGAGCCGAGGTGTCGAAAGGAGCCGACAAAGAGGCGACTGGCTGTCTCCCGCCAAATCCTATGTTCTGCTGAGACTAGCATCTCCATGTAGGATCGCCTGTGCGTGGAAAATCATATTGGCGCGATAATTGTTCCAGCTTTGGCGATATTGATAAGTTTAGTATTTCGCAACCCTGTGGAAGGAATGTCTATTCGACATTTTGACTGACATTTTTTGTTTTGTTTTTTAAATGGCATTGTAATTATAGCATGGAGAAGAGCTAGTTTTTTCGCAATAAATTGCGACCATGGTAACTTCACGATTTAAGAACATGCATTCGATTTATTGATATAATTTTTTTATTATTTATTTATTTGATTGTAATTCGCAATTTTAATATTTTTGTAATTATAAAAATGCTTTTATGAATATCTAAGAAATTATATTATACCATAGGTGAGCCGCGTCAACCAGGTTGGCCATTTATTCATCCCCGAGACCTTTGTAACGTTAACTTTGTTATATTAAAAGAATATAAATTTAGTTTGCTTATAATAACAGAAAATGAGAGTTATTAATTATGAAAATGAATGCTTATGAATAAAAAATACAAATTCTTTATTTCTTTATAAACATTCGTTATGTATTTCAAATTAACCTTATATTATTGTTATAAAAAAACTTACAACTTTCACTTTGTTAGAACTTTAATTAATATAAAAGTAAATTTACTTTGCTGCATTTATTTATCTTCCATAAATTACTTGCTTTTTTTCTATTTCTTATTCTTAATTTTTTTCCACAGAATACTTAATTACAAAATATTAAAAATATTATACTTTGTTTATTAGTTCAAATTTTTAATGTTCTGTAAGACTATTTTTTTTAATAAATACTACACTTTATTTCAAGCGCCCACTCTTTCCTCATTAATAAGCAGAAAATTCCCCCCTCCCCCCACACATCTACGCCAAACAGTTGAATATCAATAAAAAAAACATCAATTTAAAACAACCATATGCTGTAAGCTTGAATCTCCCGGGGAAGGGAATAAATGCGATACAAGGTTGCAACATTTGGCAATTTATCCCCTCACCGCCAAACAATTATCGCGCCAAGATGATTTTCCTCGCACAGGTGATCTTACATGGAGATGCTAGTTCTGCTGGGAGTCAGTCAGCTTTGCCAGTCTTATGCAAGGTTTGATGGTGCGATCAACGTTTTCTTAATTTTTTTTCTCCGATACCCTAATTTATATTGAATGGATAATGCAGTGAATCGTGATAATTTTCTTGAAAAATTAAATGCATTAATTGTGGGTAAACGAGAAGACAATTGTGTTTATTTTTCTCAAGAAAAGTACTCTAAAATACTTTCTTAGTAAGGTGTAATTCAGAAATATATATATATATATATATATATATATATATATATATATATATATATATATATATATATATATATATATATATATATATATATATATATATATATATATATATATATATATATATATATATATATATATATATATATATATATATGTATATATATATATATATGTATATGTAATATATTTTACAACTCTTCCCCCCTTTAAAATGTATTTTAATTAACTTTCTTTAACTTTGTATATCGCCCCTTTTCCCATTACAAATTTATCCCTCATGTGACTGCTTTCCCTCCCACGCCACTTCAAAATCCCGAACCCAAACCTAGAAAATGCGAACTAAAACTGAGATGAACCAATCAGAGGTGGCCACGGTCCATTCTCTTTCTCAAAGTATTCCGTATTATCTACAGATTCACGATGTAACCTCGAGCTATCAAATCGGGCTGTGAAGTCCGGAGAAATAAATGTTGTGAACTTGATCTTTCGGCCTTTAGTTTATAACTGCATCATGGAACTTATCATAAAAAAATAACGACTGCAACTATAAATAATAAACATTACATATATATATATATACATATATATACACACACATATATATATATATATATATATATATATATATATATATATATATATATATATATATATATATATATATATATATATATATATATATATATATATATATATATATATATATATATATATATATATATATATATACATACGCGAAAAAGTTACGTCACCCTTGTGACGTTTTATCGCGACTGAAATACGGAGAAGAAAATATAAATCTAACACATATTCAACATTCACCATTAGTGCATGGTGAATGTCGACATTCGCCGGTGTAAGTCAGAAATAAGGGTATTTAGCAAATATTTCGGACATACACCAAGCGACTATGTGAATGTCGACATTCACTGGTGAAAGTCGACATTCTCCAGATTTCGGTCTTTCACTGTAACATGTACATTTTATTGTGGGGGGGGAAGGGGCGATCAAAATTAGGATTAAAAACTGGGCCGCGAATACTGAAAGGTTGAGAATCGCTGGTGTAAACCAATCACATATATGTCGACGCACAAATGAATATATTAGAATATCTGGTGAAGGCAAGGTGGAAGATTTTGAAGAGTGAACACCTCTTGAAGACAGGAAAGTGGAACTGGGATAATCAGCACACGATATGGAGATGTTATCGTCAATGTGCTAAAATCACTGTAACTGCAGATTCACTAGTGCCAAGATGTGTAAGTGCGAACAATTGTTTGAATTCAGACATGCACTAGTGCACTATGCACTTACGATTTCCTACAGTGTTAAAAATTTTATTTCAATGATGTACTATAGCTTGGTGCAAAACTGATGTCTGCAGCAAATTACACCATATTATGGCGGAATCTAGGTTGAACCAAAAATTCTTTATCGGAAAAAAGCGGAGGTTTCACCGATAATTGGTTCAAGCTTTATAACTGTAACCGAAATTTTCGCTGTTGCTACATCAACAAGCCGGGGAATTCCCCTCAAGAAAGACGACGACGGCGAACAGGGGCCTCCTTGGCCCAATGGATAAAGGCGTTCACCTATGAATCAGAGGTTTCCTAGTTCAAGCCTGATCGGTGGACTTTACAAACAAAAGTAAAAAAGTTGTGATCTAGGGTTGCCAGCTTCGCTACAAACATGTTACTACTAAATTATCAAGAAAACATGAATTTTGGTGCCGCATTTCACCATAAAATAGTGAAGCAAAAATATGATCTTTGGTGCAATGTAGTCACTCGTGAAAGTTCAAATAATATCGTTGATCGGAACATTAGCAGGGTTTTCAATATCTCTTACGATGTAACTCTCTTCTATAAACTATTGCTCGTCTGCCAAAAACGACTGCTCGGAATTTCGAGGCAGTGTTCCTGGGTCTTTCGTTCGGAGTAGACATGGAACCCTCGCCAATTGCCAATTGTGATGCTCTAGTACGACGATATTCAACCAACCGTACTGGAATATTTCATCTAATACACTGTGTCAAAAATAGATATTCAAAAATAAGTAAAATGTACCCATTTTTTAATACGTTCGATGCTTATAATGGCTCCGAATACATAAGTTTCAATTGTTAAAAAGACATGTACTTGAAAAATGAGTACAATGGGTAAAAATGAATAAAAAGAGCAGACGCTAGTCTGCATAGGCTGCCTTCATAAATAACTTTCAATAAATATCGACAGTTACCACCAAAACTTACCAGGAATCGACCCCAGATCTTCAGGCACCGTTGTGTAGAGCGCTATCCGTTTAGCTACCAGGGCGACGTGAAAAAGTTGTAAACAGAAGTAATATTAAAAAAATGTGCCAAAAGAATGGGAAGTAAGGTAATTGAGTTATAATAACTCTTTTTCCATTTAAGCAATCGACATCAAATAATGTAGAGCACCATCTTCTGAACAACTATTTTAAGTTTGCAGGTCGCTTTGTTAAGAAAACTTGAACATAAGCTGATATTAGCAATATTAAATCGCACTGCTTATTTTTTCGAAAGTAAGCAGTACTTAAATTTGAGTACGTCATCGTCATTTACGATGCAATTATACTAAAAAAACCAAGTACGTTCTACTCATATTTAAGCAGAATTGTTTTTTTTAGTACAATCAGGCTTCTCACTTCAGTTTAAGGGGCCTGCTTTGTTTAAATGATAAATCTAAATTTATACTAATACTGATATAACAGATTTCTAATTATCCTCCTCTTCAATTTAAAACGTCTTTAAGGGTCTATCTCGTCATTACCTAAACAAGTTGATATCGTCTCTATTCGGCTATTGGTGGTTACGTTAAATAAAGTTTGGAATAAAGCTTTTCCTAACGTAATTTTTTGAATATACTTAGGTATAGTTAAAAACAAAAACGGCAATAAAAAAATTAAAAAAAGATAAATGTTTGTATATTTTTTTTACGTATCCTAAATTTTATTTAAGTTATGTGTTTTCTACAGTATAATTGAAAGGCTTATCTGTTTTGCTACCATTTTAATCGGAAAAAACTGAATCTGTTAACACCTACTCAAAACAACGCATTTTAAAAAGTTCTATATCATATGGATGACAAATGGTGTAAGTTCAAATTCAGAGTTCCCTTCTGAAGAGCATTGTAATTTTGCAACTCTGCTTGATTACAATGATTAGTGGGATAACATAAACTAATTATTGTTCAACCTATATGACAAAGGATCTACACCACTTATCCGAATGATAGATATACCTGCAAGTTAATGGAAAATGGAGTCATTACTTTCTTTTAGTGTTTCGAGACTCACGCCACTTCACAGCCGACTTCCTTATATCTTAGTTCAACAGTTATCAACAGTTTCTATTCTGATCATGTGAAACGGCATATAATCACAAATGAAAGTTCAAGTACTTAATTGTTCTTAATATCTCATAAAACATGAGAATCATTCTGATAAGAAACAAATATAAATATTTGTCCTGCAATAGTAGTATAACTTTTATTCATTTTATGTTTAAGAAATAAGTGCAGGTAAGTGCATTGACTTTAACAGTAAATTTCACATTTAAATACTTTATGTTTAACTAATTTATTGTCCGTACAGCTATAATTAGCACCATATGCAACTAGTAAACACTCATTCATAAATGAGGGAAACAGTTTTATTGTTATTGAGCTTTCCAATTAGTTAATATGTTTACTTAGTTAGAATGATATATAAAACCAAATGCATGGATTGTCAAAGCTGAATGTAAAGCATTACGAAAGACATTGTCTGACGCATTTTTTATATTAAATTTTAAGTTATAAAATTTTTATGAGAAGGCAAGAAAACTACGCTAACCCTTACGGTACGATAAAAAGGGTATATAAGTTTTACCTGTATGTCTAAATCTATTATTCTCGATTTATACTTCTATGATAAGTACAAATCAATGCATAATATAGAACAAAATAGGAGTGTTTGTCTTTAGATGTAGTATTTTTTGAAAATTGTGGCAACAAGTGTATTTTGGATCACATTCTGCATTTTCATCTTACCAAAGCACGAACCAAAAATTATTTCCTTTAGAGCATATTATGTATCCAAAACTGAAGTTTAAACAAAAATTGAAAAAAGCGGAGCAATGTAAACTTTTTTGACGGTGCCCAAATCTCCCTACGTTTGTTTTTAGTAACTATTACAAGTATTTAACTAGATTTTCGTTGACGATACTTTACAGAAATATAAATTACTTTTATTACTAAAAAAAAGGAAATGTATTTTAAACGGTTTAATTTGTTTTTAACTAAATTAATTTCGAATATTGGATTTTTCCCAATACTGATCGTAGATAGAAGCTATTTATAGATAAATTTTATAAGAAACCATTTTTAAACTAATATTTTTTTTTTACAAATTATATCGTCATATCTATGCTATGTAACTGATATCTGTTCCAATTACTTTTAACGTTGAAAAAAAAATTAATTTGCGTTTTAATTAGTTTTTAAGGTAACTAATTTTTAATATTGGATTTCATATCTATGGTAGACTGAAATGTGCTTCATTGTCTAATGTTTTATTGCAATAGGTAGTCAGATGATTTTTACCCTATTACTTTAGGAATGAAATAGATGCTTACAATGGCCATTTTTGAGTGTGTGTATATTTTCTTAGTATGCAGTACCTTTGCTATGCTGTGGTGTTTGTGGCTCTTTCTGTGTTGCGCCTGTCTGACGCAGTGACGCACAACACGACGCACTCCAAACCGCATTGCGATGGTAAAGAAAAGACTTCCGCTCTCGTGGATATCGCCACTGATTTCATGAATAAGGCAAAGAATTTATATCCAGATTGTGGTAAGTAAGATTGATCGGTCATCCGTAATAATTATATTTCATCAATAACAAGGATATTTCGTTAATAACAAGGATATTTCGTTAATAACAATTAATGTTTTCCAATTACAATGATCATTGTTACCTTCTTTGCCAATGTTCTATATTTTACCAATGACAACGATCTTTGATCAACAATAATGTTTTCCTCCAATAACGATAATAACAATAGTCTTTAACCTTTACGTGTGGGTTCAGACAACGTGTATTCCATAGATTTTGCAGGTCCAGTGAGGTGTTTGAGGCAATGTTGAAAACGGAGGTGGTAGAATTTTAAAAATATGTGAGGTCTGAAGTATGCTGTTTTCTACAGAACAGGTAATTACATGTTTTCGGACATGTGACGCATGAGTAATGGTTTTTGCTATCGTCTCAGCTGGTTCTTTCAGTTGTTCAAACCTTCAAGTGACCCTACCCCACTGAACTCTAATAGGGTTGCTGGAAGGCTGAAAGCCAGTTTCGCCAACAGGGGAATTGAAGGTATGGCGGCCGTCGCCAACTGTTCCCCTCAATTGGTCGGTAGATGGGAGTTTCAATGGTAAAATCGCTTTTTTTAAAAAATTATTGCGCTCTAAATATAGCATTTTTGATAATGCTGTAAATTACAATAAAACAAGGTAATATTGTAGATTATGAGAAAAAATGTTGTTTGCGTTGCTTTTAAAGGGAAATATTAATATTTAGAAGTTTTATACAACCACATGTGTTGTCATAATTTTTTAACTTTTAACGCTAATTTTTGTTATTTTATGGTTTTAATGCCTTAAATATTGCCGTAATTAAAATACTATATAATGCAATTATTATATAAAACAACGTCAAGCGTTGTGAAAGTTGAAGCAAAATCCAAAGCAAGCGATAAATGTCATCAATCTGGCAGCCATATACCCCGTTCTTCCCAGTTTCTCGCCAACTCTACCCCGTTTTCTCGCCCTTGCAGGCTTCATCGGCTTCTCTACCCTTCCTCCTTCTAGGTCTTTATACATTTCTATGCCCTACCCCCATCTGCGAATCTTCCTGCTTTGAAGAAGAAGTGTTTACGATATGTCAGTCAGACAGTTACACGTCTCTTATTGTAAGGACAAGTTGTCGTTCAATGTAGCTTTGGGAACTCTTTATCCTGCCTCTAAAATTGGCACCGGGAAAAGACACATTGCATTGTAAAGTTGTTTCAGCTGCTTGGACAATTAAGTAATGTTTCTTTTGCATGCTATTTTATATAATTTTTTTTAATTATTGTAAAGAAATAACTCGTAAGCTGTACCACAAACCTATAAATTAAAAAAAAATATTGTAAAATAGAATATTTTGTTACTTAAAAAAATTGGTGAATTTCTAGAAAAATACTAGATATCTAGACGTGACATCACGTCCATGAGTGTGACACGGTAAAAAACAGCTGGTACCCCCTGAGCGGGACTTTTCATACCCTCCGGGCAGTCGGTTTTGTCATCAAACTCCCTTTTGGGTAACCATTTTGTGCATGTTGCGTTATAGTATATTTTTGCATTGGAATTAAACGTAGATTGAATTCTCATCGTTAATGTCAAGTACTATAGGCTAAATAATTCAGAATAAATCATCCTATATCTGAGGATCTATATCTTTTTATGTTTTGAACATCATTGTATACAAGTAGGTTACTTTAAGGGATAATTATTTTACTTACTTGCCCACTTTTTTATTTAGATCAGGGGTTCAACTTCGAAAGCATTTTAGGGAATTAAAGTTAGGTTCTTAAACAATGAATACATCAATATTCACAAAAAATGAAAAACAAATTTTCATTAAAGAAGTTTATTAAATATATTGAAAAAAAAAAGCGCACGAATTGTTTTAGTTTCAAGTGAAAATTTATACATTTTATTCTTAAATTAGATTTATAAAATTATACTTTTTTAGTTGACGATGATGTGCAATGCGGAAGAAAGGAGAAATCTTTGGCCTTTTTGGAAGTGGCTTCGAATTTGATAAGTAGAATCAAGAAAACCTTTCCAACTTGTAAGTTTACTGCAACATGCAGAAGAATTAGACACACATTTTGGATATTTAATTAAACACATCCTGATCATCTCACAATTGATTAATATTCAAAATTTTAAAACATTTATTGTGTATACCTATGAGTATATGTATTTATGTAACAAAATATATAACGGCATGTTTCGAATCGTAAAAAATGCTTTGGAATTCCATAAGTTTATAATATCCCTTTTAGCAATAGTTTTCATATTTGTTTGTGATATCTCAAACAAAACAAGTTACTTATACTTTTACAACTATTTGACCTCATGAAATCGAAAAGTGAGAGCAGAAAATGCACATTTCTTTCAATGACATTTAACATATTTTTTTTGTAGGATATTTGAAAATGTTTGTCAATTATAGTTTTTAGCAATTCTATCATAATTGTTTTTGCAATCCACTTTTAATAGTCAAGCCCTCTTATATTGAAGCCAAAGAAATTCACATATTATCCCTTAAATATGTGTGCAGGACATGTTCATTGTGGTTAGCCACATAGCCATGATGTCGTCCTCTATCTATTTAGGTCCTGAGCCAGAATGCCCGACGGTACCTGAACCAGTGTGCCCGACGGTGCCTGAACCAGAGTGCCCGACGGTACCTGAACCAGTGAGCCCGAAGGTTCCCAATGAGAAGCCCATGGACTGTTCCGAAATTCTTGACAGTGGGAAGACCACGAGCGGAATCTACACCATTTGGCTGAAGAGTCGCACAATGCCGGACAAAGAAGTTTCAGTGTATTGCGACATGGAAAAGGATGGGGGAGGATGGACGGTGCGTTATTCAATTACAACATTTTATATTCAGACTAAATTGCGTGTGGGGCAGTGACGGTTCAGTTAGTTGTGAATGGAGAATTTTCTTGATAAATTGAAAATTTAAATATAATATTATATAAAAATATGTAATTTATTGACACCGTTAAATATACAAATTTGTATAGCTGTATGAGATTTAGGAAGTTAATCTTCGGCTTAATCTTCGTTAGCTAATGTTTTGTAAAAGATTTGTGTTGATGTATTCTGCGTAGTGACCTTGACCGCTTTAAATCGCCAATCTCCGCCATATTCTCCATGTTAGATTTGAACTCGCTTCGGTTCGTGGTTGTTGTGCCAAATAAACATCGTTATCGGTATTTGAAGCAAGTCGTTTGCTTTGAACAAGTAATTAAAAAATGAGTGATAGGTAGTCAGTGGGAGCTACAAAGATGTTATTAAACGAATATCAGTAATTCGAATTTCTGATAATTCTGAATAGTCCGACATGCTGACTACAAAAACAGAAACAAATGATTGGATTCTTATTTAGATAATTAGATTTATAGATAAATAGAACATGATTTGAAAAAAAAAATAGTTTCCAGGATCACCACTGGATATGTGAAAAAACTCATAACGGGTTGAGGAGCCTAAGGAAAAGTTGAGGAGTAGCGAAAAAGTACAGATTATTAATTGTTACGCTTTTATTAGTATTAATACATATAAATTCTTTTATGGTTGTTAAGCAATATTTTTTAAATATTATCATTAATACAAAATTGGTCAAATACTTCTTATCCGTAGCTACTTTACTAGCAATTTGCAGTCAGCATGTAGGACATCATGGAGATCTTCTATCCGTGGAAAACACAAGTTATTTCAAGCTAACCAAAACTTTAATAAAATATTTTTTAGAGTGGATTACAGTCTATTTATAGTCTTAAAGATATTTATAAAATAAATTTGAGTAAATGCTCTATAAAAGATCTTTGTCACAGAACTTTGATAGTGTAATACACACCTTGAACTTTCTTTACATGGTGAATTTTAGATGTATACGTTTTACCCCCATTAGGTCATGCAAAGAAGAGGTAACTTTTCCACACCAAAGGATTACTTTGATAAAGATTGGAACAGTTACAAAATTGGATTTGGTAACTTAAAGGAAGAATTCTGGTTAGGTAAGCATTAAACTTTAATACTCAAATTAATATTTCGTTTGGTAAAAAAATCATCAATGTTCTAATTGCAAGGCTTTGGAAGAAACTGCATGAGGGATTTTACCTTATTGAATTGCCTTGAGAACACGCTAAAAATAATTTCTTACAATTCGTTCATTCATTGTAATTGAAAATGCCCTTAAATTACTTATTAATAAGGTAGTTTTTTTTTTAATTTTTAACATTCTACAATAAATGGGCACAAGCCTTTGTGAAATATTAAAATTGATGAACATTTGGATTCATCGGAAGGTGTAAGTATTTCGTAGTAAAGATAATGAAATATTATTTAAAAAAATAAAATAAAAAAAGGCATCTTAAATGCAAATAATGCACAAATTAATTAAGCAATAAGGATTGATTAGAATACAATTTTTATATGTTGTCATTTGCACCTTCTAAAAATTCATCTGGTCAATCTAATCCGTAAGGAAACCTCTAGGCATTACACACTTAATGCGTTCCAATTTTCTATAAACTTTACGTGAGAAATTTAAATGATTCGTCCGTCAGACAGTTACACGCCTCATATTGTAAAGCAAGTAGTCCTTCTACAATGCGCTGTGAGCTCACTGTCCTGCCTCCCAATGCGTCATTTTCCCCCTCCATTTAGGAATTAGTCCAAAAGAAGGGCAACTTTTCTTTTACGGAAACCACTTGAAAAGATTAATATAAAGATGTAGTACCACTTCCAGTGGATGTATAACAATGCCCGATTGAAGTGAGGAGTTTTAAGCATCGCTTCTACAAGTACATGCATTTTTAACGTATGTGTTCTGCTTTAAAAAATATATGCCACGAACCGCTATTCATGCATTTATTAAATGCCATTTGTATATTACAGGAAATGACATCATCCATGCCATCAGTACCCAAGCCAATTACACAATCCGCTTTGATTTAAAAGATGATAAAGGAGTTCCTGGATATGCTCAATACGATACTTTTTGGATTGAAGCCGAAAAAACCAATTATAAAATACGGATAGGAGGTTACAGTGGGACTGTCGGTAAGGGAAGCTAAATTATTTTTTTAGGTATATATTGTACTACGTGATACAAAGTAAACTTTAGCTATTCAAAACACTATGATAAGAAAACAGCGAGTGTTGAGCTAGCCGCGAATGAGCGATAATTGTCACAAGCGATAATTGTCACAAGCGATAATTGTAACAAGCGATAATTGTAACAAGCGATAATTGTAACAAGCGATAATTGTCAACTGAGTGACTAAATAATCACTCAGCAATTGCCCGTCGATTGCTTTCCCATATAGCACAACTTCTTCCTCAAGATGTCTTAGGGAAAAATCGCGATCTTCCGCTAGGCATCTTACAGGAAACGAAACGACATCGCTAAGAGTTCCCATGGAACCGAAAATGTCCGCCCTAAAGGATCGTGAGGAACGACTTGGGGAGCTCCCGGTCACCCCTCTTCCGGAAGAATTCAGGAAGGCTTGCGGAAATTTAGTAGGAGGAATCAAGATAAAAGTTTCACATCGTGGCGCCATCTAGTGATGTTCTTTCTAACTACATAGGGAATTAGAACGGGAATATTTTATGAAGAACTTACCCCAGTCGAGGATCGAACCCGGTACTATTCGATTCCAAATCGGTTACGCTATCCATTAGGCTATGGTGGCTGTTGGAAAGATCTGCTTGTTACGTTATTTGTTTTTGTAATAAGATTATTTCGAGATTTTTTTTTAATTAATAAGATGAATTGTTATTTATTATAATGAAAAATAAAGTTTATTAATATATTTTTATTTTACATTAAATAATTTGTTTTTCCTTTTTTATATTATTTAAATTTTTATCTGTTATATATAGTTATTTTAAGATTTTTTTTATGTTATTTTTATATTCTTGTTTATATTTAATTTGTTAATTCATATTTTATATTACTTTTTATATATTATTTGATATTTTATATTGCATTTTATATATTTTAAGTTTTTTGGATAGGTTATTTATTTATTATTAAATAAGTTATTTATTTATTTTAAAATTGATTATTTTCATTTTATAATAAGTATATATATTTTTATTTTACTGTAAAAGTATTCAAGAAGTTTTTGGAAGTTTACTGGAGGAATATATGAAAATTAAACAAACTTTGTGCACAAGTGACCTTTGTGATTTATCCTTGGTACTCTCGATTAAAAGACGCGCGCTATTCGCTAGGCTACCGGCGGTCATTCTACAGGTTGGATATTGTATGGAAGGAAATGTGTAATATTTATTTTTAAATATTTATTTAAATTAATATTTATTTTATATTATATTCAATTAATTATTTGTAATTTAATTAAAAATATATTTTTTATTTTAACTATTTATTTTATATTATACATTTTCTTATTTCACTTGCGTGTTTTATATTATTAATTTCCCTATTTTAATTATTTGTTTTATATTACAAATTTTCTTAATTTAAATATTTATAATAAATTTTATATTTTTATGTTATATATCTTTTTTTATTATTTTATAAAATATGTTTTAATTTTTTTTCATATATGTTTTATAATTTTTTTTCATATAATATGTTTTATAATTTTTTTTATTATATATATATTGTTATATTTATTTAGTATTTTTATTTTATATTGTATTTATTTTACATATATTTGTTTAATTGTTATTTTTTAAGTAAATTATTTTATTACATTTACTTTATACAAATTTTTATTGACACATGCCCCCATTTCTCGACGGTCAAACAAAATCCCCCAAGTTCTCCTCCATGGGAGGATCGGTAGAAGGGCTTCCATTTGACTATCCTCCATAGAACATCTTGGAGAACTGACTCCCCAAGACCTCGTTAAAACCCCTTCCCGAGGAGCTCCGCAACAAGTCATCTTTGTTGTAGGAGGAATTTGAGAAGAATTGGTGCGCCAGTGGAGCTCTCTGGGATGTTTTGTGCTATATGGGATATATATATATATATATATATATATATATATATATATATATATATATATATATATATATATATATATATATATATATATATATATATATATATATATATATATATATATATATATATATATATATATATATATATATATATATACACTCAAACCTGTTTTTGTGCGCTCTTTTCTTGTAAATTTTTTTTTGTGCGATTTTTTTTGTGTGGTCTATGAAAATCTTAATCAAATTGGAACATAATTGACGAATAATTCATGATTTAAAATGCAATGTCAGGAGAATATTGTTCCGATATGATTCATCAAAATTTTTATAAGCGAAATAACTTTTTAATTTTAAATTACCGTTTGTGTTTCAGAATATTTTCTTCAAAAGATTAGTGTACAAAAATATTCGCAACTTTAAACACTGTAATTTAAAAAAGCAAAAAAATATTAACTACACAATGAACAGAAATCCTGACCCTAATATGTTTTTAAAACAAAGTTTGCCTGCTTCAAGCAATAAAATCGAAAAAAGTTGACTTTCTAACAGTTAAAAAAATGAAACATGATTCATATTATAAAAACCGTTTTATTATTCTACTCCAAAAATCATCCATTCCAAATCGTTTGCAATTCCATTTGAGTTTTAATATAGGAATTATTTTAGTGTGCAAATGTATTTTCGTTATGTTTGACGCTATCTATATTAGGATACTTTAAAAGGTAAAGTTTCTTGATTTGAGATATATTTTTAAAAGTGTCTTGATTTAAAAGGGAGAGATTCCAAGTAGCTGCCAAGCCTCGCGTCTTGATTTCGTTCCTAGTTATTTCGTAAGGTTTTGAGTTATTTTCTACGTGATACTTTTTTTATGCGGTCCCTATCCACCGCATAAAAAATATTTTTTAACTGTGTTGCGAAAACTACTTTTTATAGCTACTCGCGAAGTTTTGTGCAATTTTTTTTATGCGGTCCCTATCCACCGCACAAAAACAGGTTTGACTGTATATATATATATATATATATATATATATATATATATATATATATATATATATATATATATATATATATATATATATATATATATATATATATATATATATATATATATATATATATATATATATATATATATATATATATATATATATATATATATATATATATATATATATATATATATATATATATATATATATATATATATACATATATATTAATGTTTAATATACAAAACACACAGTCCTCACGCAACTATAGTTTCTGTTTTTTAAGGATTCATATGAAAGTAAATAAAATCATTTTTGACTAAAAGGTTATAAAAAGCAATTAAACACATTTAAATTAAATAATAAATTAAATATTTATGCAAAACGTGGAAATTAATTTACACGATTGAATGCGTATGTATCCTTTTAATGTCACAAATACATCTCAGTTACCTCAATTATCGGAAAAATCCTTTAATCTAGCTAGCAGAGTACGGTTTATACGAAGAAATTTCATTGCAACAACTGTTTCATTGAGAATGGTTAGTTACATGTCCTGTTTACAATGTTATTTATTATGAATGTGTAGTCATGAGCTGTTGAATCAGGGACACCAGCCATTGATGCGATTTTGAATGTCATTACTTCGATCATGGGTATAGGTCCCAATCTATGGGGGTCGTGCGAGCACTGACATTTGTATGTACCAGTATGCCAAGAGTGAGAATTCAAGGGATCAAGGAAAATTTAGTGTATCAAGAAACAATTGCCCAATCCACGTAGGAATGAAGAATGTGGAGGAGTTTTGGCGAGATTTCCCGTGAAGAAAGGTAGCAACCGTACATTCAGAAATAGTAGGCGCAAACAAACTGAATTCTAAGTGTGTTTTCAATAGGGTTAAATTATTTAGCAAAATATTTTAGAGTATAAAACTTTAAAAATTTCCATTTTATGCAATTGCGGGGTACATTACAAAGTTTGCTTCAATAAAAGATTCCATTCTTTCCATTTTATATTTAAGTTGAATTATAAAATAAGTTTTCGCCAATTACGGGCACAGAGTAGTTCTTTGGAATTGTGCCATGTACTTCGCCAGGGTCATACTGTTTCGCCGATTGCTTGCTTCACATCGCCAACCGATTTTGGATTTGAGCGCACCTCCATCTTCTTCTGTCCTCCATAGCCGTATCCCACAATGCGTCGGTGACTGGGACATTCTTCAGTAACCTGGGATTGTAAGAAGGGATACACAAGTTAAATCTGTCACTTGCCTATCAGTGTCAAATTGTCACTTGCCGATTCAATACTGGACCAGAAATGCTTTAGCAAGTATAGCAATTTTAATCACAATTTGGGATCATCATCAATTGGGATATGAAAGCAGCCTCTAGTGTTCATTTTATGTTTCTCATAATTCAAATGTTCATCATTGTTAGTACACCTATTGGTCTTCAAAAACCAAACATGACATTTTCTTTCGTTTGCTGCAGGTGACTCCATGGCTGCCAAAAACAACACGATGTTCTCTACTAAGGACCGAGACAATGAAAAATGGAGAAAACTAGATTGTTTAACTGCAGTCTCAGGGGGGTGGTGGAACAATGATTGTGAATATAGCAATATGAACGGTCTCAATCAGCCAGGAGTGGACAGTTTTGCAGGGATCAATTGGTATCTGTGGAGAAACGCCGTTTGTTTGTCAGAAGTCGAGATGAAATTGAAACCTCGAAACTATGGAAACACGAACTGAGAAGTGTGGCATTTCTTTATTTTGGAAAATAAATTGTGTAATTTAAAAAAGAGAGTTCTATTTATTTAAAAATGCTAAAATATATTTTGGAATTTTCATCATTTCAAATTATTAAGTTACGATCTAACATAAAAAAATATGATTTAAATTTCAATTTTGACCTACAATGAGCTCATTATTGCTTGCTTTACTTTATTTTGAGATTTATTTATACGTGAACCCATTATATGAAAACAAGCTTCAAAACTAATTAAAATCAGATATTTTAATATAAATTGAGTGAATGTAAAATAAAATATAATTTATCTTAATTGTATGTAAGTTTAATAACACATTACAAATACATTAGTTTAAATTATACTAGCGTTCCCGTACGAAAATTCTCGAGCATGACCAATTCGTTTCCTTTAAATAATTAAGAAGGTTTCTATTAAGAAGGTCACGTTGATCGTTCCGTGAAGTGAGCATCTATGACGAAGATTCCTATCCTCATTGGAAAATCTGCGAAAACCACATAAGGTTCAAGAACGTTCATTTTTTCCCCTTAACGGCAAAATACGAGTATTTACTAAATTTTCTTTCGAATCGCAATAGTTTATCGACATCAAATAAGCATTTCGAACTATCTTCTGAAGAGAGTGATGGCTGAACAACAAATTAAGTTATAAAGTAGCTTAAATTGTATATTGCAATGTATCAGTAGTTCTTAATCTTTTTTATCTCGCGTTCCTCTTGATAAAACTTTTAATTTATGAGTACCCCCTTCTCTCATAGCCTCTCTCACCCATACTTGTAAACAAAAAAGTTTGTTTGTCAATGTTCTTAGGATAGCTGTAAAATTAATCAAACGACTAAAATTGATGACTTATTGGCTTCTATATTAGATTTTACTTAGTACATTTATTTTATAATATTAAGTGTTTATTGCCATTACTATTATTATTTTCGCGTACCCCTAATACAGTTCCCCGCGTAACAGAAATTCCACAAAAAAATTAGACGATTCCTATTTGCTGTTTTTTGGCATTAATTTTTAAAATGTGACGCTATTATTTTTAGTGGGACTTTGGCAGATCCTTCCATACAAATTATTTATTAAGTAGATTATTAAACATATAGAATTTTTTTCGAAATATTGAATTAAATACCATCCGAATTTAAAGGAAATGGTACTCAATATTACGCTTAAGTCATAGATAGTGCGGAAAGGGTGACCAGTGTGATCAATAAACATACTGTAAAATATTTTTTTAATCGGATAATATCCTCTGCCTCCTCATCGCACTTGAAATTTCGAAATTTGGGTAAAATTTGTCTTTTTTCACCTATTATAGTAAAAAAAATTATTTTGTGAAATAGTTATCCTAATAGCACGGAAGGGGTGTCTAATATGATCAATAAACTGGATGTAAAATATTTTTTAGATCAGATAATAACTTCTGCCCGTACATCGTATTTGAATAATGGCTATTTTTGTTAAAAAGTGCAGTTTTTCATGTTATAGAAATATGGTTCGAATACTATTTAATACATGCACTTACACAAATATACTTACAGATGACTAGATTACATATATTTAAATTCCTACTTATGGTCAAATTCATTGGCGGATTCAGGGAGGGGGGGGGGGGGCAGAAGGGCCCGTGCATCCCCCCCCCCCCCTCAGACCGGTCCACTTCTTGTTTGCGTTATATATTCCTGGAAGATTTATGTTAGGTAAAAAACTTAGCAAATTTTTTTGTCCTATTCAACAAAATCGGTAAATTTATGTCCATGGGTCCAAGGGTTTTCAGGCATGAATTATGAAGATAGATTAAGAAATTTGAATATGTATACTCTGGAAGAGAGAAGAGTTAGGGGAAATTTGATTCAACTATTTAAATTTATCAAACAAGGGGATGTGGTGAGTTTAGATTTCAATATGAGTGATAGTACGAGAAGTCATGGGTTTAAATTAAACAAATCCCATTTTAATAGGGAAGGGAGAAGACACTATTGCTATAATAGGGTAATAGACAAATAGAACAACTTTAAAGTGAATATTGTTAATTGTACAGGAGTAAAGGATTTTAAGAAGTTAGATTTAGATTTTTCAACTGAATAAAGTTCTAGGAAAGTCAAGGCGGAGGGGATGGAGAGTCTGCAACCCTGCTTGGCAAGTTTATCCGCCAATTCATTACTAAGTAAGGCCACATGAGAAGGGATCCACTGAATATGGATATCATGATCTTCAGAAATCATTATTTGTTTAATCAAAATGGAGGTATTGGTCCTTGTCACCTGCAAGCAACCAGTTATTAAGATGGTGGAGAGAGCTGCGGCCGTCAGATAAAATCCATAAGTCTCCATAATCTTTCTCAGAGAGGATGTCCTCGAGTCCCTGGTCTGTTGATATCAGTTCGCTTCTGAATACTGAACAGAAGTTTGGATTACGATGGCAATGAGTCAAATTACTTTGCAGGAGTCAGATAAAAATGCCCCTACCTGCAATATCGTCAATTTTACTGCAGTTGGTATATTTATAACAGTGGCATTTTCAGTGTGTGTTTCTTTGTGATATAAAACACCGCTATGCACATCTTTTGAAAAGTTTCTTTTATTCTTTTTGTATGTATAAAATGAATAAAAGAGCAGATCCTAGCTTACATAGGCTGCCTTCATAAATATCTTTCAAATAAATATCGACTATTGCAAGCAAGACTTACCGGGAACCGAAAGCACATCTGCAGGCACCACTGCCTTATCCGTTAAACTGTCAGGGTGACGTGAAGAAGTTATAAACACAAATAATGTTGTATATGTAATTGTAACTGTATCACAACAAAGTTAACTGTGTTTGTAACTTGACAAGTGTAACCGCAACCGTAATGGTTTGCCATGACTGTAATCAGAAATAGACAATAAAACATGGCGCAGTCGCACGTGAAACGTGGTAACGAACTTGTTTAAAAATGAACGAAATCGTTTGAAATATTCGTCTTGCTGACTTAAGTCAAGGACGGGAATCGAAATTGTTGACGCCGTTTCGTCTAGGAAGAAATGGAATCCAATAGTGGTTGCAAAACACCGAAGTGTTTGAGGCTAGACGGAAATCTGAGTGAGGAATGGCGCCGATGGAAACAAAACTTTCTCATATTTATGAAGGCCGCCGGTCATGGAGAAAAAACCAAAGAAGTGCAGCTAGCCATTCTGCTTAATGTGATTGGTGAGGAAGCTGTTGAACTTTTTAAAACATTCGAGTTATCTGAAAACGATAGGAATGACTACGACAAAGTACTTGCAGCATTCGAAGAATATGCAGCTCCACGACGGAACGTTGTGGTTGAAAGGTACTTATTTAACAGTAAATGTCAAGGAGAAGCTGAAAGTTTTGATTTATTTTTTACGGAACTGAAAAAACTAGTTCGGAACTGTGAGTTTGGTGAGCAGACTGACAGCGTATTACGAGACAGAATTGTCTTGGGTGTTCAGGATAAATCGCTTCAACAGCGGATGCTGCGTGAAAAGGAATTGAACTTAACTAAGGCCTGTGAAATAGCTCGAGCAGCGGAATTAAGTAAATCTTAAGCTGAAACTCTACAAGGAAGCAGAACTGTGAATGCTAATAAACCAAAAGCAAAACAGAAGCCTAGCGATTCAGACCATAATGGGATAAAGAAACATTCGGAAAAAAACTGGACTAACTATCGTTATTTGTGCAAGAAGTGCCTCGGAAAAAAACTGGACTAACTATCGTTATTTGTGCAAGAAGTACCATACAAGTCACGAAAAAGCCAATTGTCCAGCTTACTTAAAAATATGCAGGAACTGCAATGGTGTGAATCACTATAAAATCGGATGCCCGTTACCGGTTAAAGTAAAGAAGAAAAGCTTCAAAAGGGTTGCTGAAGTCCAAAATGAGGCTTCAGTGAGCTCTGAGAACCAAGACAGTGGTCAAGTGTTCTACATAGGAAGCGTAAATAGTGGTAAATCTAGTGTAAAAGAGTGGACTTAGCTTGTTGAAGTTGGAAATAAACAGGTGTTATTTAAGTTGGATACCGGTGCTGAGGTAAATACCTGTTCAATAAATATGTTGGATCTTAATGATGTTAAATTAAGTGCTAGTAACATTATATTAGAAGCATATGGTGGTACTAAAATTAGGCCTTTAGGTACTGTAAAATTAAAGTGTAAAGTAAATAATGTAGCTAAAATTTTAAATTTTGTGGTAGTTAAACCAAAAATTTGTAATAAACCTCTATTAGGGTTACCTGGGTGTATAGACCTAGGTTTGGTAAACAGAAATGTTGTGCATAATATAACCGATCCTAAAGATGGGTTTATTAATGATAATATTGATGTGTTTGATGGAGTTGGTAAATCTAACATGAAATGTGTAATTAAAGTAGATGAAACTGTCACGCCAGTTGTTGGACCTCCAAGAAGGGTGCCATAAACTTTAAAACTTAAGTTAAAATATAAGTTAGATCAACTGGTTCAAAGTGATATAATTGCTAAAGTAGACTATCCTGAAGGATGGGTCAGTAATATTGTGTTAGTAGAAAAAACAGATGGGTCTTTAAGATTGTGCTTGGATCCACAAGATCTAAATAATGCCATAAAACGTGAGCATGTTTTAATACCAACTGTTGAAGAATTAATTCCAAAATTGAGTAATAAATCTGTTTTTACTGTTCTTGATGTAAAAGATGGATTTTATCATGTAGAATTAGAAGAAAATTCTAGTGAATTGTGTAAGTTTAGTACACCTTTTGGTTGCTATAAATTTTTAAGACTTCCATTTGGTATTAGAAATGCTCCTGAATACTTTCAAAAGTTTAATGAAAGAAACTTTGGTGACATTCCTGGTGTATTGGTTTATTTTGATGATTTGTTAATTGCAGGTGTGTTGGATGAAGTTGGCAACGACTGTTTATTTTCTGTATTTAGTTCTAGTATGTGGCAACGTTATATCTATTATTATTGTAACTCAAGAAAAGTAAAAATGTGTTCGTAGGTTTTTCAAAGCGTGTTTATTATTGAATATAGTTCTGTCTATCTCACACTGTTCCACTTATGTTCTGCGAACAGGTTATGTAGCCCAGCGTATGTTGCCTAGTATAATTTAATTTAGTGGTATTCTTTTTATTCGTCAAACGAAAGACGTAGGTAAAGAAACTGAATTAATTTTTGTTCAAAATGGCGGATCTTGTGAGAGTAGGCATTGATAAGTTGAATAACGACAATTATCAATCATGGAAATACGAAGCAGAACTGATTCTTAGAAGAGAAAATACGTGGTTTGCTGTTACTGAAGAAGCGCCATTAATTTCGGATGAAAAAGCGCATAAAGATTGGAAAACAGCAGATAGCAAAGCTATCGGAACTATTGGATTGCTAGTGGAGAAAAATCAACATATTTTGATTCGAACGGCAATTTCAGCTAGACTTGTGTGGCAAAAACTAAAGGAGCACCACGAAAAAGCGACTTTATCAAGTGCTGTACACATGTACAGAAAACTCGCAAGTATGAAGTTGGCTGAAAATGGAAATGTCGAAGAATTAATTCATGCAGTTCAAAGTATTTCTGATAAGCTGGTTGCGGTTGGCGAACCATTAACAGAACGTTTTACAATGGGTATGATGCTTGCTAATTTACCTAATACTTATGGTACATTGATTACTGCTTTGGAATGTCGCGCAGAAACTGATTTAAATATCGCAATGGTACGCGAGAAAATTCTTGGCGAATACGGGCGACGGAAAGAGAGTGAAAGTCTCTATTCAGTAACGGAACCCGGGGAAACTGTTTTAAAAGTTAAAAATGATAAATCTTCTTACAAGAATAAAACAAAGGCTATTTGTCACTTTTGTAAACTGCCAGGACATTTTAAAGCAAATTGTTATAAGTTTAAGGCATTTCAGAAGGAAAAGCAGCAAGTTGCTAAAATTACTACACAGACGACAGTGAGTGATTTGGAATCTGAAGTTAATATGCAAATGGAGCATTATTGCTTTCAGACACAGTTTTCTGAGAAAAGTAAATGGTATATAGATTCAGGAGCTACTTGTCATATGACAAATTCCGATTTGTATTTGGAGAATATCGATATGAGTAAATCTGAGATTATAAGAGTTGCAAACGGAGAAACTCTTAGTACCAAAGGCATCGGAAATTTATGGCTGAATTGTGAAACCAGTTCTGGACAATCGCACAAAGTTTTAGTTACTGGTGTTAGATATGTTCCAAATCTAAATGGAAATTTACTTTCAGTACGTGCATTAATTAAGAATGGACTTTCAGTGAGTTTTAATGAAAATGGGTGTGACATAATGAAAGGTGACAAAGTCATCGGAATTGCCAAAACGAAAAACAATCTGTATGAATTGGAGTGCAAACAAGATGCTTTATTCACGGGATTCACAGTAAATGAACATTGCTTGCATAACTGGCACCGTAGATTTGGCCACAGAAATCCAGAATCGATTCGAATGCTAGAAAAGAAATTACTCGCAACTGGAGTTCGTATTGATGATTGCAGTGAAATTATGTTTTGTGAGACATGTGCAAAAGGAAAGTTGGTACGTACTCCTTTTCCAAGAGTTTCAGAGACAAACACGAAATCTGTTGGGGATTTAGTTCACAGTGATCTTTGTGGACCATTACAGACTTTAACGCCCGGAGGCAAAAAGTATATTCTGACTCTCATTGATGATTACAGTCGTTACTGTTACGTTTACTTACTTGCTAAAAAGTGTGAAACAAGTGAGAAGATCAAGGATTTTGTACAAATTTGCTTCAATAAATTTGGTTACAAGCCGAAGATCATCAGGAGTGATAGAGGAGGAGAATATCTTAATGAAAGTCTGCGTTCTTTCTTCAGAAGCCAGGGTATTGAACATCAAATGACAGCTCCACGATCACCGCAACAAAACGGTTGTGCTGAGCGTAAAAACAGATCTTTGATGGAAATGGTCCGTTGCATGCTCATTGATGCGGCACTACCAAACCAATATTGGGGAGAAGCTGTAGTAACCGCAAACTACTTACAGAACCGTTTGCCAACAAAAGCAATTGTTGGAACACCTTTTGAGAAGTGGTATGGTGAAAAACCTAATTTGAAGCACATTAGAGTTTTTGGTTGCAAGGCTTTCATGCATGTGCCGGATGAAGAGAGAAGAAAACTTGACAGTAAAGCTCGAGAATTAACTTTTGTAGGATATGCAGAAGGTTCAAAAGCTTTCCGATTGCTTGACAGAACAACAAATAAAATCTATATGAGTAGAGATGTGAAGTTTGTTGAAACGTCGCATAAGGGAATGTCAAGTAGAGTAAATAAAAATGAAGTAAATTCTCATGAAGATAAATATCAAATTGATATGGATACAACTGATGATACTTCGAGTGAAGCAGAGGGGACTCAAGAGGAGATTGAGACTGTTCGAGTATCGTCTAGAGAAACAAAAGGCGTTCCACCAAAGAGACTAATAGAGACCTGCAACCTTGCTATGCCTGCAAGTGAACCGGCGAGCTATAGAGAAGCAGTGAATAGTCTTGAAAGAGAAGAGTGGATAAAAGCCATGCAAGAAGAAATGCATTCTCTCAACTTGAATAAAGTTTGGGATTTAGCAGAATTACCCGATGGACGTCAAGCCATAGGAGGAAAATGGGTTTTTAAAAAGAAGCTTGATGAACATGGAAATGTTTGTCGTTATAAGGCAAGATATGTTGCAAGAGGTTTTTCTCAAAAATATGGAGAAGACTACGATGAAGTTTTCGCACCTGTAGCTAAGCAGACTACATTCAGAACACTTCTTGCTGTTGCTGGAAAATATGAAATGCAAGTAAAGCATTTAGATATCAAAACTGCTTTCTTGAATTGGATGTTGGATGAAGTTGGCAACGACTGTTTATTTTCTGTATTTAGTTCTAGTATGTGGCAACGTTATATCTATTATTATTGTAACTCAAGAAAAGTAAAAATGTGTTCGTAGGTTTTTCAAAGCGTGTTTATTATTGAATATAGTTCTGTCTATCTCACACTGTTCCACTTATGTTCTGCGAACAAGGTGAAAATAAAGAACAGCATGATAAAATATTAAATCAGGTAATTCAAAGAGCTAGGGATGTAAACATAAAATTTAATCCCAATAAATTGCAGTATTGTGTTCCTGAGGTTAAATATCTTGGACATGTGTTTAATAAATTTGGTATGAAACCTGACCCAGAACAAGTAAAAGCTATTTTAAGCATTGAAATACCCACTAATAAAAAACAATTGCAGAGTATATTGGGAATGATTAATTATTTAAGAAAATTTGTTCCTAATATGAGTACAAGCACTGCTCCTTTGAGAGAGTTGCTTAAGGGTAATGTTGAGTTTCAGTGGATGCCTAAGCACACTGATGCTTTAAATGAATTAAAATGTAAAATAATTAATGCTCCTGTTTTGGGTACTTTTGATGGCAATAAAGAAATAGTCTTGCAATGTGATAGTTCTAAAGATGGTATGGGTTGTTGCTTATTGCAAAATGGGCAGCCAGTTGCTTTTGCCTCAAGAGGGTTAAATGATGCAGAAAAGAACTATGCACAAGTTGAAAAAGAATTTCTTAGTATTGTGTTCGCAACAAAAAAGTTTCATAATTATATATATGGTAGAAATGTAATTGTTCATACTGATGATAAACCATTAGTGTCTATTATGAATAAAACTGTAGTAAATGTAATTTCACCTAGATTTCAAAGAATGAAACTAAAATTGTTAAGGTATGATTTAAATGTACAGTATTTACCAGGTAAATACATGTTTGTAGCAGACCTTCTTTCCAGGTCATATAATAAAGAAGAGGTTGATAATGATCCTTTTCTAGAAGAACTTGTTCATTGTGTGAATGTTAATAAACATTTGCATGTAAGTGACAAAAGATTGAAGGAATTTCAGGCTAAAACTAAAACTGATCCCATTTTAAGTGAAATTGTAAATCTGTGTAAAAAGGGATGGCCTGATACTAAAGAAAGCCTTCCTGAAAATGTGAAGTTTTATTTTAAGTTTAAAAATGATTTATTTGTAGATGATGATATTGTATTTCTTAATGAAAAAATTGTAGTTCCAGCAGAAATGCGAAGGAAACATTGTCAATTCTACATGAGGGTCATTTTGGTATGGATAAAACAAAATCTAGAGCCATACAACTTTTGTACTGGCCAGGAATGGCAAATGATATTGAAAATGTAGTAGCTAAGTGTACTGACTGTGAGAGATATAAACAAAGTAATACTAAAGATCCTTTAATTCCCCATGAGATCCCAGATTTACCTTTTGAGAAAATTGGAATGGATAATTTACAACATGGTGGGAAAGATTATTTGGTTGTTATAGATTATCTCTCTAAATGGGTTGAATTGCTGGTTTAAACAACAAACGTGCCAGCGAGGTAATTAATAAGCTAAAGGGAATTTTTGCCTGTCATGGGATTCCTAGAATTAGTGTATCGGATAATATGCCTTTTAATTGTTTTGAATTTAAAAAGTTTGCTAAAGAGGGGGATTTTGAAGTAGTTACTAGTAGTCCCACATTTCCTCAATCAAATGGTCAGGCGGAAAGCGCTGTAAAAATAGCTAAAAACATTTTAAGGAAGTGTAAGGGAAATGTAGAAATTGCTTTAATGGATTATAGGAATTCCCCAATTAAAGGGTTAGAAATTTCTCCCTCCCAAATCTTAATTAGTCGAAGGGTTAAAACTAAAATTCCTGTAACTAAGAATTTACTTGTTCCTGAAGTACAGCTTAACGTAAAACAACAGATTTTGAAAAAACAAAAAGATTTTAAATCTTATTATGATAGAACTTCAAGACCTCTTCCTGAGTTAACACCTAATCAAAATGTCTTGATTCAAAATCGTAAAGTTTGGGAACCAGGTAAAGTAATTAAGTAAGCTGATACTCCTAGATCCTATTATGTAAGAAATGAGGAAAACACTCTGTTAAGGAGAAATCGTGTGCATTTGCGATCATCTGCAAATAGCCCTAACTTTCAGGTGAATGATGAAAATACTGTGTGTAATGAAAGTGTGCCTGATTCTAATATGTGTAAGTCAAGAGAAGTGGTTGATCGTCAACCTGGGTTTCAAGTAACCAGGTATGGGATAATTGTAAAACCTACTGATCGATTGCAAGTATCATAAGTGTGTTGTTTTAATTGTGTAATTGTTTTTGCAATGTAATAGTTTTAAGAACTTTTTATATGTTTTAAATTTAAAAAAATGAAAAGGGGAGATGTTGTATATGTAATTGTAACTGCATCACAACAAAGTTAACTGTGTTTGTAACATGACAAGTGTAACCGCAACCGTAATGGTTTGCCATGACTGTAATCAGAAATATACAATAAAACAAATAGCGTTAAAAAAGTGTGCCAAAGGAATGGGAAGTATGATCATTGAATTTTAATAACTCAGTTTCCATTTAAGCAATCGACATGAAATAATGTGGAAAACCATCTTCTGAACAACTAATTGAAGTTTGTTAGGTCGCTTTGTTAAGATGGTTGGTACAGAAGCTTAGATAATCAATATTAAAACACACTGCTCATTTTTGAGAAAATCCGATTACTTAAATTCGAGTACATCATTGCTCATTTACGATACAATTGTACTAAAAAATTCGAGTACATTCATGTACTCATTTTTACGCACGTCTTTTTACAGTGCAATCACACTTCTCAATTAAGTTTTGGGGCCATTAAGGCTTAAATGATAAATCTAATTTTATACTAACACTTATATAATAGATTTCTAATTATCCTTATCTTCCATTTAAAACGTCTTCGAGCGTCCATGTCTCGTCATTAACTAAACAACTGGATATTGTCTCTATTCGGTTATTGGTGGTTACGTTAAATAATGTTTGAGATATAGCTTTTTGCTACGCGATTTTTCGTATATACTTAGGTTTGTAAAGAACAAAATGGTCATAAAAAAAATCAAAAAATACATTTTAAATAAACGTTTGTATATCTGCTTTACGTATCCTAAATTATATTTAAGTTATGTGTTTTGCACAGTATACTTGAAAGGCTTATCCGTTTTGCTATCATTTTAATGGGAAAAACTGAATATATAAACACCTGCTCAAAACAACGCATTTTAAAAAGTTCTACATCCTGTTTATGCCAAATGGTGTAAGTCCAAATTCAGAGTTCCTTTCTGAAGAGCATTGGAATTTTACGACTCTGCTTGATTATAATGATTAGTGGAATAACATCAACCCATTATTGTTCAATCTATTGACATAGGATCCACACCACTTATCCAAATGATAGATATACCTGCCTGATAATGGAAAATGGAGTCATTACTTTCTTTTAGTGTTTTGGGACTCACACCACTTCACATCCGACTTGCTGATATCTTAGATAAACAGTTATCAACAGTTTCCATTCCGTACTTGTGAAACGGCATATGGCCAGAAAGGAAAGTTCAAGTACTTATTTGTACTTATTATCTCATAAAACTTGGGAATCATACTGATATGAAGCAAATATAAATATTTGTCCTGCAAATAGTGGTATTATTATTCATTTGATGTTTAAGAAAGAAGTGCAGGTAAGTGCGAACTTTAACAGTAAATTTCACATTGATTTATTTTATGTTGAACTAATTTATTGTCCATAACGATGTAATTAACAACACATGCAACTAGTAAAGACTCTCTCATAATAAAATAATCTTTTTTTAAAAAAAAAAAAAAGTTTAAAGAAAATGCGCTAAATTGTAAAAAATATTTTTTAAATTTTTCGACCGAGTTGAAAACATTGAATTATTTAATATCAATTTTATACTTAATAAAACATTTTGAAGTTGGTGCATATTTACAAAAATCATATCTAAATTTTGGCGCCGATTTCAAAACAGTTGTAAAAATAATTATAAAATGATTTTAAATAACTAAATTTTCTCAACTTGGTCGTAAAATTAAAATTATTTTTTACTTTTTAGTGCATTTAATTAAAAGTCGTTTTATGTTTCCCATTTTAGTTTTTAAGTTAGCAGGGAGTTTCGGCTTCGTTATTATTCACCCAAACAATTCAAGTTGCAATTTGTGCTGAACTTTGTCACATGTATATTTTAAAACAATCCATATCAATGCCAATAAATGATGGTTAAACGAAATGTCATTGTATACCTTCTATTAAACAGTGAAAATATTTTGAAATCGGATAAATTGTTTAAATTAAATTCCGGTTAATTGACATTTCGGGATATTTGACATTCGGATAAACGATTATTTTTTTTGCAGTTTTTGCCTAAGTGGATTTTGCTGTATTCACCAAAAAAGAATTTACGAAATCAGACAATATTTTTTTTCAAAAGGTCCGGTTAATTGAGAATTCAGGATAGATATTTGCCGGATTACCGAATATTTTTTTAAATGGCTCCCAAGTGAAACATTCGCTATCCAACAAAAGAAATTCTAAAAATCTGAATTAGAACCGAAATCTTGCGCGAACATACATAAAAAAGAACATAACAAACGAATTGATAACATTTCTCCTTGACGCACGATTTGGCGGTTTAATTTAAAGTTTCTGGCGATTTTTTTTTTTTTAAAGTTTTGTTTGGAGCGATGTTCAGTCAGTTAAAAAATGGATACAATGTTCATCGAACTTTTCACTGAGTTAAAATGATCAATAAATACAAATGTATGGATTGTCAAGTGAAAGCTGTTTGTAAAATATTATAAAAGACGTTGTCTGACACAGTCATTTTTACTAAATAATAAGTTACAAAATATTCAATTTGTAGTTACAAAATATTCAAATGAAGGCAAGAAAGCTATGTTAACCCTACCTTACAGTAAGTACCATAAAAATTATATATTCATTTTAATTGCAAATAACTTAAAAAGTTTAATTCTATACATATTATAGAACAAAGTAGGAGGGTCTGTCTTTTCTTGTTGTAATTATTTTGAAATTGTAGCAACGAGTGTATTTATGGATTCTTATTTATGATATCTCAACAAAACACCCACAAAATATAATTTCGTTTGGTGCATTTTAGGTACCTCACACTGAAGTTTAAACAAAAAATTCAAAAAAGCGGAGAAAAGTTAATTATTTTGACGATGCCCTAATATCCCTACTTCTGTTTATGTTAACGATTACACAGATTTAATTAGATTTTCATTGGTGGATAGTTTAGAGAAAAATAAGTTACCCTTAGTACTGAAAAAATGGAAATACCTTTCAATTAGTTTTTGATTTAACTAATTTTTAACATTGGATTTTGCCATAATACTGACTAAGGATGGAATGTAATTATGAATAAGTTTTATACTAAACCAATATAAAACTGATAATGTTTCACAAAATACATCATCATATCTATGCTATGTGACTGAAATCTGCTTCATTGTCTAATGTTTTATTGAAATAAGTGCGGTCACCTGATTTTCACCCTATTACTTTAAGAATAAAATAGATAATCACAATAGCTATTTTTGACTGTGTGTTTGTCTTCTTAGTATGCAGTATCTTTGTTTTGTTGTGGTTCTTTCTGTGTTGCGCCTGTCTCACGCAGAGACGCATAACACGACGCACTCCAAACCGCAATGCGATGGTAAAGAAAAGACTTCCGCTCTCGTGGATATCGCCACTGATTTCATGAATAAGGCAAAGAATTTATATCCAGATTGTAGTAAGTAGGATTTCAGATTGATCTATCATCTAAACAATTATTTTTCATCAATAACAATTATTTTTTACCAATAACAATGATCTTTGTTATATCCAGTACAGTATGCTGAATAATTCAGTCAAATTATTTATTTTGCAGTTTATATGCCTATCATTAGTTATTCCATATAATAACTAGTTATATCATAGCATAACTAGTTATTTTATAGAATAATTTATTATTTCATAGAAAAACTATTTATGCCATAGAATAATTAGTTAGTTTATAGAATAACTAGTTATTTTATAGAATAACTAGTTATCTCAAAGAATAACGAGTTAATGTTGAGAGTTATCAATTTTTTAAACGCTTGTGGTGACTTGAGCAGTTATTGTATTGAATAAATATGTATTCTATGAAATAACTGAATTATTGTAATGGTAACACATAAAATTCTACAATTTGAAGAATAAATACTATATCTGTAGATAAATGCATTTTATCGTTTGAAATATGATTAGTTTGAATTATCGCTTATAAGTAGGTTATTTTAACGAAGATTTATTTTACTTATTAACCCACTTTTTTAAAGATAAAAAAGATCAATATTCAAAACATTTTAGGCATTCAAAATTAGGTTTAAACATGAGGAATACATCGATAATCGCAAGAAAAATAGGAAAAATGTGCATTAAAGAGGTTAATTAAAAACATTGAAAGTTTGTAATGAAAAAAATTAGTTTACAAGTGTTGCTTAAGTTTTGAGTGAAAATTGATATTTTGTTCTTAAATTAGATTCATAATATTTACTTTTTTAGTTGACGATGATGTGCAATGCGGAAGAAAGGAGAAATCTTTGGTCTTTTTAGAAGTGGCTTCGAATTTGATAAGCGGAATCAAGAAAACCTTTCCGACTTGTAAGTTTACTACAACATGTAGGAGAAATAGACGTAAATTTTGGATGTTTAATTTAACACATCCTGATCATCTCAGAATTGATTAATATTTAAAATTTAAAAATATTTATTGTGTATCCCTATGAGTATATGAACATGAATATATGTATTTATGTTTCAAAATAAATAACGGCATGTTTTGACTCGGAAAGAATGCTTTGAAATTACATAAGTTTATAATCTTCCTTTTCGTTGACAATTGTGTTCATGTTTGTTTGCGTTATCTCAAACACAAAAAGTTTCTTATACTTTTAGAACTATTTGACTCCATGAAATTGAGAAGTGAAAGCAGAAAATGCACATTTCTTTTAATGACAATCAATATATATTTTTTTGTATGACATTCTAAAATACTTGTCAATTTTGGTTTTAGTAAGTATATTATAATTGTTATTGCAGTCCACTTTGTAAAGTCAAACCATCTTATATGGAAGCCAATGAAATTCACATATAATCCCTTAAATGTGTGTGCAGGTCATGTTCATTGTGGTTAGCCACATAACCATGTTGTCGTCCTCTATCTACTTAGGTCCTGAGCCAGAATGCCCAACCGTACCTGAAGCAGTGTGCCCGACGGTACCTGAACCAGAGTGCCCGACTGTACCTGAACCAGAGTGCCCAACGGTTCCAGAGCCAGAGTGCCCGAAGGTTTGCAATGAGAAGCCCATGGACTGTTCCGAAATTCTTGACAGTGGGAAGACCACTAGTGGCATCTACACCATTTGGCCGAGGAGTCGCACAATGCCGGACAAAGAAGTTTCTGTGTATTGCGACATGGATAAGGATGGGGGAGGATGGACGGTACATTATTCGATTACAATATTTTATATTCAGACTAAATTGCCAGTGGGGCAGTGACGGTTCAGTTAGTTGTAAATGGAGAATTTTCTCGATAAATTGAAAACTTAAATGTAATAATACAAAATAATATACAATTTGTGGACACCTTTATAGATACTGATTTGTATAATTGTATTTGATTTAGGAAATTAATCTTCGCCGAAATGATTGGTAATAGGTATTCTTTATATATTATCCGGTCAATAAAATCATAAACTTTTTTATTCTTCAAAAATACTTCTCAGAAGAATGTTGCACAGAAAATCTATTGTACTATTGACAATCCTTATGAAAAATTAGTGAATACGCGGGATAAAGGGAAAGGGCGAGGGGACGATCAAAACTGTTAGCTGGGTTCCGTTGGTAAGCCGTTTTTACCGAGAATGTGAATTCCCTTTATTTGAACGTTAAATATTAAAAACAAATATCATTTGTTGAGATTCCATACGTTTAACTGAATAATACTTGTATTTTCTCATTGAAATATATTAATTATAGCGTGTCCCTTTAGATACATTCTTAAGTATATCCCTCGATTGAGAAATGTGTCCATCCGGTTGTTATATCTAGGGATGAAAATTGAGACAGTTTCATGATTTAATATTTTTTATCTCAAGAATATCTTGGAAGTATTCACATTAAAAAAATAACACTTTCAATGTGAGATTTTAAATAATTTACATAATTTCAATAGTAATAAAAAACCTTTTATAGGTATTTTCACGGAATCCGTTAAAGAATATACATTAAAAAATTGAGTTTTTCTTGAAAGCGCAATCTATTCTTCGCGATCATTTCTCTCTACTAAGCTGCAGAAGCTTGGCTACTTTCCCTCCGAGTTCGTTCTGTTCCTAATCCTTACATAACGTATGTGCAGTTCTTAATATGACCCTACAATTTCTCTTAGATTAAATAGTAGTTATGTTTAAAATTTCAAACATTTCCGTGCAAAGGAAGTAGGTGTTTTGCGTACCACAGACATACACTTTCTTTTATTATTATAGATTATGGGCTTGTAATGCTTTACTTGAATATGATATTTTTTTTTATTTGCTTACTTTGGACTCTATTACACTATTAAAAGTTCTTTGGCAATGATCTTTTATAAAATAAGTATGACTAGGAATATAGTATTGTAATAGCCAACTTTGATAAAATATGGCGCTTTGTCGAAGATTATTTTATGAAAGATAGCTTCACCATCTAAAGTTTTATAAAAGATTTGTGTCCTGCATGTGAAAGCGACAACCTCCGTTATTTTCTCCATGTCAGATTTGAACTCGCTTTGGTTCGTGGTTGTTGTGCCAAATAAACTTTGTTATCGATATTTGAAGCAAGTCGTTTGCTTTGAACAGGTAATTAAAAAATAAGTGTTAAGTAGCCTGTGGGAGTAATAAAGATGTAATTATACGAATTTCAGAAATTTGAATTTCTCTATGATGCCCGACATGCTGATTACAAAAACAGAAACATACGATTGGATGCTTATAGATAAATAAAACATGCTTTGATAAAAAATAGTTTCCAGTACACCACTAAAAAAAATATAGGGTTGAGGTGCTAGTACCCTGCGGAAAGTTGAAAGTAAGCGTCTATTCTTAGTATACAGCGTGTAGTAATAATACATATAAATTCTTATATGATTGTTAAGCGATAATTTTAAATTCGAAGCCACTACACTAATTATAAAACTGGTCAAATATATCTTATGCATAGCTTCTTTATTAGCAATAAACCATTTGTTTATAATTTTGCAGTCAGCATGTCGGGCATCATGGAGAAATTCAAACCTACTACCGGCGAAAAACACAAGTAAATTCAAACTGACCAAAACTTTTATAAAATTTTTTATTTATAAAATATTTTATAAAACTTTTATACAGTGTAATACGGTTTATTTATTGTCTTATAGATATTTAATAAAATAAATGTGACTAAAATTTTTCTAAAATATCTTTCTCAGAGAATTTTGGTAATGTAATACCGGCCTTAAACTTTCCATATATAGTGAATTTTAGATATATAAGTTTTTTCCCTTATCAGGTCATTCAAAGAAGAGGTAAATTTTCCACACCAAAGAATTACTTTGATAAGGATTGGAACAGTTACAAAATTGGCTTTGGTAACTTAAAGGAAGAATTCTGGTTAGGTAAGCATTAAATTTTAATACTCAAATAAATATTTCTGTACTTTGATAGAAAAAGTATCAATGTTCTATTTCCAAAGTTTTGGAAGCTACAAATAATTTGTTATAATTCGTTCATTCATTGCAATTGAAAATGCCATTAATTTACTTATTTATAAGGTAGTTTTTTTTAATTTTTAACATTCTACAATAATTTATTAGGCACAAGCCTTTGTGAAATATTTAAATTGATGCAAGGATTTATATTGATTAACATTTGGATTCATCGGAAAGTGTAAGTATTTCGTATTAAAGATAATGAAACAAAAATTATAACTTTTAAAATTTTTTTTTAAAGGCATCTTAAATGAAAAAAAAATGCACAAACCAATAAAGCAATAAAGATTAGTATAAATTTTTTTTATGTTGTCATTTGCACCTCCTGAAAATTCATCTAGTCAATCTAATCTATAAGGAAACCTCTCGGCATGTAATAATTTAATTCGCTCCAATTTCCCTTAACCTTTACGTGTGGGTTGGGACAGCATCTGTTCCATAGATTTTACAGGTGGACTTGGGAAAATTTTGGCTACGAAGAGGGGGTGTGGGCCGGGTAGAATTTTTAAAGCGCATGGAATCTGAAGTATGCTGTTTGGAGCTTAATAGGTGGTTTCGGACATGTGACGTTTGACTAATTGTTTCTACAGATAGTCTTCAGTTTTTGCTTTTCAATTTTTCAATCCCTTAAATATTCCTACTCCCATCTGCGAAGCGACCTGCTTTGAGGAATAATTGTCAATGATTCGTCCGTCAAACAGTTACACGCCTCATATTGTAAGGAAAGTCATCCTTCTACAATGCGTTGAGAGTTCACTGTCCTGCATCTGAATGCGTCATTTTCTCCCTCCGTTTAAGAATTAGCCCACAGGCAGGACAACTTTTCTACGTGAAAAGGTTAATATTAAGATGCAATTCCACTTTCAGTGGATGTATAATAATGCGCAATAGAAGTAAAGAATTTGAAGCACCGCTTCTACAAATACATGCAGTTTTAAAGTATGTGTCCTACTTTAATACTTATATGTCACGAAACGCTATTCATGTATTAATTCAATGCCATTTGTATATTACAGGAAATGACAACATCCATGCCATCAGTAACCAAGCCAATTACACAATCCGCTTTGATTTAAAAGATGATAAAGGAGTTACTGGATATGCTCAATACGACACTTTTTGGATTGAAGACGAAAAAACAGATTTTAAATTACGGATAGGAGGTTACACTGGAAATGTCCGTAAGTGACCGAATAATTTTATATTTCTTTAGGTATATATTGTACTAAATGATGAAAAGTAAACTTTCGCTATCATCAAAACACAAAGATAAGAAAACAGCGAGTATTAGGCTAGCCGCGCACGAGCGCTAATTGCCACGTTCGGTAATTGCATTGAGCGATAATTGTCAACTAAGTGACTAAAATATCACTCAGCAACTACTCTGCGGTTAATTTCATTGCATTCCATACAGGGCTGCTACGTTTCAGATTTCGAAATCGCCAAAGTACCGATGAAAAAATTGCGAAACTTTAGAACTTTTTAATAAAGCATTTCTTTAATTTATCCTCTTTCATTGCCCCTCACTTCTTGGAACCTTGAAAATCTGTGTACTACTACAAATAAATTTAAAATGTTTTATTGCCTTTGGATGGATTGATGTTATTTGCCTTGATTAAACTACTAGTTAAACATATGTTGATGCAAATAAGTTTTGTAAATCTCCATTAATAATTTAATATACGGGTTTGTACACTGTTATCCAGTTACTCTTTTGTGCAGCTGTAATGAAACCAGAATCAAAAAAATTAAAACTATTAACATATTTCAGAACATTAGTGTGTTACACGGTAGAATATTTTTAACTGAAAAGGTGAGGTTTTGTGAAATATTTATACAAAATAATACCATTTTAATAGTTTACCGCCCGATAAAAAACCCCAATGCAAATGCATTTATAAAATCTTGAATTATAACATTCTAAAAAAATAGGAACATATACTGTTTTTTTATTAGTTTATGTATACAAATATATTTAAATTGTTTCTTAATATAATATTTATTTTTGAAATTTTAATCGAGTAAAGACGAAGTTTAATATTTATTAGAATATTGTCTGTCCTAAACACAATATTTTGTATTTATATTCTTTATTCCAAACACAGAATCAGCACTAAACAATAGTTTATGTTCCTCAAAAATTAATATAAAAGTAAATAAAACATTTATTGTTTAAAAAGTAAATGTAATGCAAAACCTTTTTTGAATTTAATTAAAATTCTAAAAATATGAATTAAATTCATTACCACTTTCCATACAATATTTTCAAATTTCCAATCATTTGCCAAAGCTGGTAACTCTTTAGCGTGAAAGGATATTTTGTCCGATAGTTGCTGACTAAGCGGATACAATTTCAGTTTTTCAGTTGCATGCAACTAAATAGCTTAGTTACATGTCTGATAATTGCCAATACGCGGTTAGACTTACAGTGTCCTAACGAACAAGGACATGGTTTCCAGTTTAAAAATTACCAAATCTTTGACATTTAAAATTCTTATTTTGACGTGAAATATATTTTTAAGGTCAGTAGTCTCTCCTTTTGACCTTAAAAAAATACTTCACATCAAAATAAGAATAATAAATCAAAAAATAAATCAAAATAATCGCTTGCAAAACATCATATAACAAAAACACATGTGACACCAATATCGCTTGTAATTTTGTGACCCATGCTCCTTACTTCGGTATCGTTGTGTAGAGGAAATAAGTTATTACTCAATTAGTAATGTGGACTTTGAGAGTATGACATTGCACACTCCGAAAACCTGATGATAAAAAATATTGAAAATTTACAGCTTTTAAAATCAGAATTTTTTTTGATATCTCGAGAACGACAACTTGTAGAACATTTTGAGAGGTGTCGTTAATATGAACTTTATAACTACTATAACATCCAATACTCTTTCATACGTGTATAATGGGCTTAAAATTTAGAAATATGATCATTTATGAAGCAGAATTGTTTGGGTTAGTTAAATATATATCAAAAAAAGTTTTTAAAAACTGAAATGTTTTAAACGTTTTTTTTATTTAACACGTTGACTGCTGTTGTTGACAATGTGCGGACATTCCCTCATTTCCAGATGCGGAATCTCAGTCAACGTGTTAAAGAATTTATACAGTTTTATAATTAATATCTTTTTTATACAAGCTCACATAACATATACATTATCAGCAAAATTTATGGTTCCATAAAACTACAGAAGAGTGATCAAATCCGAATTGATATGACAACAGATCACTTTTCAAAGTTGTAGAAGGGCTGTAATTATGACTAAATTTAACTTGATTGTTTATGACTAATTTACAACGTCCTGTCCAAAATATATTTCAAAATATAAGTAGTTTTATGTTATTTTCAACTGCCTGGTGTTCGGTTTTAGAAAACTGCACAAAAAAAAAAAAAAAATTACTGTTCCCTGATCCAACGAATGACTCTGTTTGGTAAAAAAGGCACTGTGAAAAAATCTCAGCAAAATTATCTTCAGATTCCACATAGAGTTATAACATTTAATTTTATATTCAAACAGTAAAAAAAATCAATTTATTATATTTTAATTTAATTTTTACAATATTTTTATTTCCAGACCATAAACATTTCTAGTTGTTAAAAAATAAACATAAACATATTTTCACACATCATTTGCAGATTTCACACGAGGTCCAAAAAAATTAATCTTGGTGTCAAATTTCGGAAGTTCGTTTCGGGATTTTATTCCGCCGCGAATGTATCCATCCCTGATTTCTACACCATATGCTTCCAATGATGCTTGTGTTACCAGTTTCACATGCCTCTCCATTGTCTGAGAATGGCAAGGGAGCTGCTCTATTTTAAATTGTGAACCACTTCTGATTAATCTTGTTATGTCTCCGTCGCTGAGGTTTGTGGTAGCTGGTGGCTCCAAAGGATTGTCCCAGTGTATCAACTCAAAATAGTCATTTAGTTTGATATTCAAATTGGGAAGATTAAATTGGCGTATTTTACCTTTCTAGTCCGTTTTTCTTGCTTTCAGTATTCTTCTTAGGTCAATTTCCCGAATGTCTGCTCGTTCATCTAACATCGTTATTCTCAGAATGAGCAAAATAAGAGTTCCTCTGAATAACTTCGTGAACTATTGCTTTAAATTCTACTGGAAAGAATGAACTTTTTTTGGTCATTCCATGAAGGTGACGTGCTCCATAAGTGGCTTTCAGGATTTTCTTTATTTCAAACCAGGATGGCACATAAAATTTCATAACATGTTCTACTATGAACTTAAAGTCTTCTGTTGGTTTGGCGGTTTATACGAAAGGCGGAGAATCCTGTTGGCTGTAGTGATCCATCTGGATTGAGACTTCTTCTTCCCGGGGCTTCTGTTTGCTAATTTCGGAATGTACTCCCCCGATGATACTTGCCCTAGAAATGTCGAGGATGAATGTTTGGTCTGTACTAAGGTCTTTTTTGTCAATTTCTGGCAAAGCAACTAGAATAGATACAAAACTTGCCACGGTAAGAGTTTCGCACGTTTCCATGGATTTTCCTGTTGTTCCGAGAAACTTTTGTGGTCCAGATGTCTTTCCGTCTATCTTCTGGAAAAGATGACGAAGAGGCAGTTCATTGGTACGTAACAAGCATACTAATCAATGCAATTTATGACCAACAAAGATTTCAAGGCGTCTAACCACGCAATTTCTCTTCCCAATGTTAACGTCCGTTCCATCACACCTAACAGAAGTCCATTTCGAACCTTTGTATGTAACTAAGTTGGTGATGATTCGAATAATATCTGCATTGCAGCCAGAATTCGGAGTCCCATGTCCTATATAAACAAAACCAAGTTCTGACAAGAGAACAATATGCTCTTCTATAGCTGTAGTCCTGTGGTACGAATTTCCTTTCTTCTCATACAAAATAGTCTTGTCCACTCTAGTGATTTGTGTAGAATCTGGTTGGGACCGTACCTTTCGACGTTCTCTCCTCAACTTACTCCTGTCCATAACTCTAGCCGGAGTATCTATATATGCAATCCTAACATCATGAAGCACACAGGACGAAATCACAGAGGAACCTATCCGATATTCCTGTTCTATCACAAGCAAAGGCTAAATTAGGCAAGGATATTCGCATCTGTATGTTGAGGCAGTTTCATCATCAGTTGCTTTCAGACGTTTGGTTTCGTGGATAACGTAATCTTCATCAACTTCAGGGTATAATGACTCAGGTCATATGATTTTTTAATAAAAAGTTTTTCGCTCCACCCAAATGCATATTTAAAAACTGTTTTGCCACCTACACCTCAAAAAAGATTGTTACTAAAGTTTGAAGAGTTCTTAAATTTACAGAAAAACACGGGAGTTGTTTACATTCTGCGAGGTTATAATTCGCATGTAATTATCAAGACAAACTTTCTAAATATTTAAACCATATGTCGACACTAATTTAAACGCGATTGAAAGCATATGGATCTCTTTAATGTCCCAAATACATCTCAGTTTCCTCAATATTCGGAAAACTCCTTTACTCTAGGTAGCAGGGTATCGTTGACATGAAAAAATATCGTTGCAACATTTTTTTCATTCAGAATTGTTAGTTACGTGTATTGCTTATTATATTAATATATATAGTATATATATATATATATATATATATATATATATATATATATATATATATATATATATATATATATATATATATATATATATATATATAATGTATACTGATGGGCAGTTGAATTAGAGACACCTGCCATACTGAGGAGATATTGGATGTCATCCGTCGGGTCATGGGTACGGGTCACTATCTACGGAGTCGTGCGAGCACTGATATTTATATGTGTCAGTGTGACAAGAGTACGGATACATGGGATCTAATAAAATCAGTGTATCAAGGAACAACTGCCGTATCTACTTAGCAAAGTAGAACGTGGAGATGTTCTGGCGAAATTTTACTTGAAGTCAGGTAGAAACTCTACATTTGAAAGAGTAGGCCCAAACAAACTGAGGTGGTAGTGTGTTTTCAACGAAGTCTGCGTTATTTTTACATACGTCTTTTAGAGTATAAAACTTAAGAAATGACCATTTTGTGCATTTGCGGATGTCGAACAAAGTCTGAATCAATAAAGATTCCATTATTTCCACTTCATAGCTTCATAGGTAAATTAAATTATAAAATAAGTTATCGCCAATTACTTGCACAAAATAGTTCGTTGGAATAGCGATAAATAATTTGGCAGGGTATACTGCTTAGGAAATTAGTTACTTCACATTGCAAACCTATATTGGATTTGAGGGCACATCCATCTTTTCTTTTCTTCCGTGGCAGTATCCCACAATGCGTCGGTGACTGGGAAAATTGGCAGCAACCTGGGATTGTAAGAATGGATATACAAGTTAAATCTGTCACTTGTTAACAAGTCGCGTGCCGATTCAATGTTGGACCACATAAATGTTTTAGCAAGTATATTAATTTTAATCACAATTTGGAATCATCATCAATTAGGATATAAAATCAGCCTTTAGTGTGCATTTTATGTGTATCATTCAAATGTTAATCAGTGTTAGTACACGTATTGGTCGTCAAAATCCAAACATGACATTTTCTTTCATTTGCTGCAGGTGACTCCATGGCAGCCAACAACAACATGATGTTCACTACTAAGGACCAAAAGGAAAAATGGGGAAAACTAGGTTGTTCGTCTGACTACACAGGGGGGTGGTGGTTCAACAATTGTTTCTTTAGCAATATGAACGGTCTCAATCAGCCAGGAGTGGAACATCTTTCAGGAATATTTTGGTATCTGTGGAGAAGCAGCGCTTGTTTGTCAGAAGTCGAGATGAAATTAAAACCTCGAAACTATAGAAACACGAACTGAGATGTGTGGCATTTGTTTATTTTAGATAATAAATTGTTCAATTAAAAAAAAGCTAATTGTATTTATTTAAAAGGCTTAAAGGTATTTTGGCATTTTTATCACTTTAAAAGGACCGTGTAGTAGTGTAGAGTGCGCAACTACAATACTAGTAATTCAATTGGAATAAAATATGTATACAAAACAATAAAAACAGTATTTAACAATATTCAATCCCAATATTTTCTGCAATTCGTATACCTTTTACGAAAAAAATAATTTTTAATTCTAGAATTGTAAGACAATAAGTTCGTAGGGTACACTTTTCTAAAACAGTTTTTAACATGCAACCATAAAATTTTTATGAAGAATACATTGTAATTAAACTAATAAACCTAATTTTAATTTTGGTTTTGGATAAAAAAACAAATTAAAAACTTTTTTTGAAAATAGACTAATATTTCGCAAGTATATATTTTTTATTCTTGTAAAACAATTGAAATTTAGGTTTAACGTGTAGACTTTACACTAAAATATAAAATAAATGTTCATAAAATTTCGTTTTGATTGAAAATATACTTTTTGAGAAAAGTGAACCAAAATATACAAAAAAAACTTTTTTTTGAAAACTTGTAATTCTAATTTGATTATTTGGTCTTCCGCTGCAAATATTTCTTAGCCATTTAGGACCAATGAGTACACGAAATTTTGGTGCTTTAGTTTAAGCAATTAAATTTTAAAATTTCTAAATTGTGACTGCTTCCAAACGGGGGCGTATCCCCTTTTTGTTTAAATTTTAATTTTGAATTTTATATAACTTAATATGCGAATTGTTTCAAAAACTTAGTGACAAATGATAGTAATAACATTATAAACCCCATATGCTATAAACTGAAAATTAAATTTTTGGAAGGTTCGTAACTTCATGCTCTCCCCTTAAACTGTTTAGTTATGATCTAACAGCGTTGACATAAAAAAATATGATTTAAAGTTTCAGTTTGTCCTACAAAAAGCTCATTATTGATTGCTTTACTTTAAATTGAGATTTATTTATACGTGAACCCATTATATGAAAACAAGCTTCATTTCTAATAAAAATCAGATTTTTTACTGTGAATGTGAAATAAAATATAATAATTTCTCTAAATTGAATGTGAGTTTGTAATTAAAAATAAAACATTACAAATATATAAGTTTAAATTATACTAGCGTGACCATGCGGGAATTTCTCGCATGAAAATTCCCTTTGATTGAAATAATATGCTTATCATAAGGTCACAGTTGATCGTTCCGTGAAATGAGCGTACTGTTAAATATTTCCGAGTACGATTACAGCACAGGATGGTGGTAAAAGTAATGCCCACTCCCTGTGCTGTACTTTTACAGTTTTCTGTAAAATAATTTTGCAATACTTTTTAATCACACGTGCTCTATTTTTACAGTTTGTTATAAAATAATTTTTCTGTAATGTTCACTTGCTTGTGCAGTGTTTTTACAGTAGCTGTAAAAACATTTCTTTCATTTATCTTGACCGGTCGCTGCATTGTTTTTAATTACAAAGCATTTTCTTTTCTTATGGCACACTTTTTAGTGTGCCATAAATATAGAAATAATAGGTACTCCAAAATTAATAAAATGTACATATTTTTGAATAAGTTCAATGCTTATCATAGGTCCGATTATATAAGTTTCAATTTTGAAAAAGACATGCACACAAAAAATAAGTACAATGGGTAAAAATGAATTAAAACTGCAGATGCTAGCCTACATAGGCTGCCTTCGTAAATCAATTTCGTTAAATATCGACGATTACAACTAAGACTTACCGGGAATCGAACCCAGGTCCCCAGGGATTTCAGTCCAGTTCCTTATTCGTTGTACTAACTGGGAGACGTGTAGAAGTTATTAACAGAAGAAATGTTTAAAAAAGTCTGACCAAAAAATGGGAAGTAAGATAATTGAGTCTCCTTTTAAGCAATCGACATCAAATAATGTTGGAAACATCTTCTAAACAACTTTTTTAAGTGTGTCATGTCGCTTTGTTAAGATGGCTTAAGCTGAAGCTGAGAATAGCAATATTAAATCACACTGCTGAATTTTGAGAAAGTACGATTATTTAAATTTCAGTGCGTCATCGTCCATTTACGATGCTATTGTACTCAAAGAAAACCGAGTGGGCTCAGGTACTGATTTTTAAGCTTCTTTTTTTTACAGTGTGTGTTGTAGGTATTCACTTGTCGACACAAAATGTAATTGCAGGGCTGTTACAGTGGTAGATTGTATAATAGTGTCTGCATTTGACACATAGGTTGGTAACGCAGCTCATTGAGTATATGAAGAACCCGCAAGTCAGAAGATTCTCTGCTTGGAACAATGTATTTACCCAAAAAATGTATTTTCCAAGAATAAAATGAAGAAGGTTTGATTAGAAAAAACTTTGATTCTACAGAAATAGGCTGAAATGTAATTTCTATTATTTTTAAATAAACTATAATATATTTAAATTTATTTTTGAATATTCTGTTTTGTGAATAATATACAATGATAAAAAGTACTTCAACTTTAAGAGACTAACTAGCAAAAACTTTTGTAAAATGACTAAATTAATTAAATTTATTCTTTGACAAGAAAGTTAACACAAAACCTTACGTTATACGTATTATGTTATTATCACTGCTTTTTAACTGCAACTTCTGGACAATTAGATTTTAGGATTACTAACTGTCACCGCTTTTATTGATATATTTATTTTGATATGTATATTTTTTGTGCGCAACTAAGTTGACATTTGGTGCTTTTGACTGAGTATTTTTCAATTTTCCTGAGAAACCAATTTTTAAAGCAATCTGTATTAAAATAGAAAGTATTTCCAAACTCAAATCGAAGTAAATAATAAAAAAGATAAAAAAAAAACTATATTTTTGGAAAAATGAAAATTATTTATATAAGAATAAGATAATAATAATATCCAACAACTTCCCAGTGAATATTGTTAATTGTAATATTGTTAATGGATTTTAAAATAAAGTAAGGTATTCATTGGAGAATAGTTAGGAGATACTAGCTGGACCAACCTGGTTGGGTCTTGATCCTGTTGTTGGTCGTAAATATTTGTATTCGACAAACTTCTCACTAAATCCTTTTTAAAAAAGTTGAGTTAAAGTATGGCTGCTTTCAATCGGCTCCAACTGGCCGTTCATTTAGAAAACAGATTTCGAGCCATCCAGAAATTGCAGTTAGAGTTGAGTGATTATTATTGCTACATTTTCAAATAAAAGAAAAGAAAAATATACTATTGGAGTTGCGTTGTAGATACTTGAAATTTTTCTTTCATTGCCATAAAAAGTTGCAAAGTAAAAAATATACATTAACTGCAAACAATTAAAAAAATTCTTAAAGTTCTTTTACAATTCTTTAATAGTATGCAAATCATAGAAATCTTAAAATATATCAACCTTTGTTGATATATTTTAATGCTTCACAACTAGAAATGAGAGGTTTATAAATATATATCACATAAAGAACAAAAGATTACACACAGTGAGCCATATAAATAGGATCTCAACAGCTTAAATGTTGCCGAACTAAATAGTTATCCCTTTCTATTTATTTTTGTAAGCCCCAAACGATTGCTCCAAGGAGGTATCAGCTATTTCTGAACAGCAATGTGATCTTGCTTGGTACCAAAATCGACTGAGTAAAGAGATGAGACGAGAACCTAGAAGGGTTGATTACAAAAATATATGACTAGTCGTTCTCACTTTACAGACTTTTGAATTCGTAACTTTATTTACTCGGTTATTTTACACATTAAATGTGTGTAAATTGTTATTCTATGAAAGAATTAGTTAAATCAAAGAATACCAGTGAGTTTTACATGTTAACTGACTTAGTTATTTCATGAAATAACGGATTTCATACTGTAACGCAAGTGGTTCTCAAATTGTGGTCTGCGAACCCTCGAGGGTCCGTACGAAGTTCTGTACACCTTAACCGGATTTTTTTTTAAAAAGAAGATAAAGTAAATGAAGTATGGTTTTAACTGTCCAAAATTATAAAAACAACTATCCGAGAAAGCTTAAAGTTATTTAAAACCATATGCACTACTAGAGATGTTAATAAACCACTTCTAACTAGTGTTAGTACATGTAAAACATATAGCTTAACATAAACAAATATTCACGCTGATTTAAGAGTGAAATATCAATCTTGCAGTTTAATTTGGACGTGATTATGATAAAAAAAGAAAGATTTCGCTCATCAAATACTTATAAAAAAATAATGAATATAGAAAACCTGTGCAGCAACTAACTTAAGTGACTATTACAACTTTTTCTTGAAATTTAAACGTACAAGTAATAGAGTAAAAGTAATTAAACTTCTTAAGGTGGACAACAAATACATATTTTCTATGTATTTGTTGGTGGTGGTAATAGTGGTAATAGTGGTGGATGGTAATAGTGGTGACCATACTCTTGGTACTGAGCAAAAAAAAAAGAAATTATGAAATTAGTTTCGGAATTTTTCTTCTTTTAATTTTATGTTCAAACACAATTGAAACGTATACTATACATCCCTAGTAATCGCTAGGACTTCCGTGATCATACATGAAAAGGGGTCCTCTATCCTATTTTAGTTTTAGTTAGACTGTCAAAAATAGGTACTCAAAAATAAGTAAAAAGTTCACATTTTTGAGTGTATTCTATGCTTTCAATTTTGAAAAAAAAACATGTAATCAAATTTGAGTACTTCGAGTAAAAATGAATAAAAAGAGCAAATGCTTGTCTACAAAGACTGCCTTCATAAATCAATTTAATTAAATTCACAATTACTAACAATACTTATGGTAATCGAACCCAGATCTTCAGGCACGCAGTCCAGAGCAGTATCAGTTAAACTACCAGGGCGACTTGAAGAAGTTTGAAACAGAAGAAATGTTAAAAAGATGTGCCAAAGTACGGGAAATAAGCTAATTGAGTTGTAATAATTCAGTTTCCATTTAAGCAAACGACAAATGTTGAAAAAATGTGGAAAATAATTTTTTGAACAACTACTTTATGTTCATCAGGTGGCTTCGTTAAGATGGCTTGAACAAAATTTGAGAATTTAAATCACACTGCTGATTTTTGAGAAAGTATGATTAATTAAATTTGGGCACGTCATCGCTCATATACTCAAAGAAAAACGAGTATGTTCATGTACTCATTTTTAGGTACCATTTTTTTTATAGTGTAGGGAATTGGTGAGTAAACAATTCATCACTGTCATATGGTTAGGCTTATCAACTTGTAACGTTACACACTTCTTATGCAGGGCCGTTTCTTTATCTATTTAAGAATTACTTAACTTTGTAAATACGTTTATTATCCATGAAACGGCCTTCTCTGGCCGGATATGGTCAGCCCAAACACTTTGTAGTATGATCGTTATAATAATTATATTGGAGCTGCGCAGAAGTGCCCCTGGTGGTCGCTGCGTGAAATTGCAATGCTATTGTGCTATTGGGATATGAACCAAACAATCATTAGTATATTTAAAGATTATGTTAAAGCAATACTAATTTTTTTTTAAAGTTATATGAGATGAAGAAAAATTAAAAAATACTTACTTATTTATTATTTAAAGATACATAAATTATTTAAGTTATAATTAACTATGAGAATTCTAACAAATTAATGACTTCTACACATACTAGAATTTTTATAATTACTAACACCCAGCAGATGTCGATAAATCAAATGATGGTTACAGGTTTAACGGGTCAAGGGTACAACAACTTAATCTATAACGTTTGAATATTAAAACGATTATAATTATCAATTTAGGAAAACGATTATATACGAATACTTTTAATTCGAAAATACACAAAACATATATAACATTTTGAATTTGTATATATATATTTCAATATTTTAAATGTGTTTTCAATTATTTAACATTCCTTACTAAACCAAGTTCGAATAAAAAATATTATTTTGTTAATTGTGAAGAAATTCTAAGATTTTTCATTTTGAATTACATACTTGCGTTCTTTGAACGTTTAAATGAACATCATAGATAAGCTTCCCATAATCTATAAAAGAAAGAGTCGATCTGTGGCACGCAACATTCCAATGTCCTCTGAACGGGATTGTCTAAAATTTCAAACATAAGTCCTATTCGACCTCTAATTCTGCCGGAATTTAAAATTTTTAGTTAATTATTTTTTAATTAATATTTAAAATTTCCATCCAATAGAAATCGTAAGGCCGTAGTGAGGGAGAACTGCGCATGCGCTATGTAAAGATCAGGAAAGGAACGAACTGTGGCGGTAAACTAGCGAAGCTTCTGAAGCTTAATCGGTAGAATGTTGCAACTAGAAGCAAATGGTCGAGAGTTAAACACCCGACGGGGACAAATCTATTTCTATTCTATATGCCTTAACAGGTTCCGAGCAACACGGAACCGCACAGCCAGTATTTAATGTATGTGTGAACTTGAATTGAAGACGTGGGTGCAATAACAAGGCAGCTCCATTGCAAAATTGTTCGGGAAGGACGAAAAAAACACTGAACGTATAATACAAAAGTACATCTCCTTTTCTTTTATACACCTAGCTAATGCTTTAAAAAAAAATACCCGAAATATACCAAAAATATACCCAACTCAGCTTAAAAGCTGTAGAGCTAGAAGTTAGCTATTGCTGAGAGTTGCTTGGTTCTTGCACTGATCGATAGAGTATATTTTCTTTAAAGGAATAAGTGAAAAAGTGTAAATAAGAAAAAAAGTGGAGCAACCGTGTTCTTGAACCAAAGTCTTCATTGTTTTCAAAAGAATTTTTTTTAAAGTTACTTAATAAATTGTATCTCAATCTTGCATAAATAATGAATTCGCAATATACCAGGCATTGGTTGTAAAAGTAGAAATCTAGATACGATGCATGTTATTTAGACGAATATTAAATCACATATTGTTTTATTTTAAATTAAAAAAATGCATATATTTACTAATAATGACAAAAACTAGGAATAAAATATTTTGAACAAATACTGAAGGATTGTGTACTCGAAATACTCGAAGTGTAACTGGTCTTGTTTCGAATAAGAAATATTTCTCTATCGGCAACTGTGGAAGGAATTCTTATTTTAATATGTTGCCAGATTCCATAAAACCTTCCGTAGAATCTCTTGCTTCTATATCAGAATGGAAGGGTGCAATTAGAACTTATGTTATCGTTTGCTTATCCTCCAAAGTCTGACGGAGTCCGACAAGACCCACGATACCGTTGACTCTCAGGAAGTCGAGCACGAGGAGAGGATCGCAATAGATATCCTCCCAGAAGAGGCCCATGCAGTCCAATAGGTGCAGAAGCCAGATGGTCGAGGCACTTGGTGAAGGTGGTGAAGACCTTCCTGCTCTCAATAAATGAGAGGCACTTGATGTGGCCGCTAGCAAGTCTAGAAAGAAAGAGCAGACTGGGAGCCTCTGTCACAAGAAAGGTCTAGAGTCAGTTCCAGCTTTTCACCCATATGTCAATAATGGGTGGGTTGCTTTCTCCACACAGCCTGAGTTTTAGATTTTCAACTGAATAAAGTTCTAGGAAAATCAAGGCGGAAGATGAAGTGGTGGAGAGTCTGCAACCCTCTTTGGCAAGTGTATCCGCCAATTATCCAACCATGTAAGTCCGCATGAGAAGGGATACACTGAATAAGAATATCATGATCTAAAAAATTAATTTTAGTTTAATCAAAATAGAGGTACTGGTCTTGTTGTCAACTGCAAGCAACCAGTTATTAGGATGTCGAAAAGAGAGCTGCGATTGTCAGATAAAATCCATAAGTCTCCCTAATCCTTCTCAGAGAGGATGGCCTAGAGTCCTTGGTCTATTGATATCAGTTCGCTTCTGAATACTGAACACAAGTTTGAATTACGATGGCAATGAATCAACTTACCACGAAGAGTCAGTATACAGATGCCCCTACCTGCAATATCGTCAATTTTACTGCCGTCGGTATATTTATCTCAACGGTATTTTCAGTGTGTGTTTCTTTGTGATATAAAACACCACGAACACATCTTTTGAAAAGTTTTTTTATGGGTTTTTGTATGTATAAAATGAATAAAAAGGGCTGATCCTAGCCTACATAGGCTGCCTTCATCAATCAATTTCAAATAAATATCGAAAATTGCAACCAAGACTGACCGGGAACCTGCAGGCACGGCTGCCTTATCCGTTTAACTATCAGGGCGACGCGCAGAAGTTATAAACATAAATAACGTTAAAAACGTGTTCCAAAGGAGTTGGAAGTAAGATCATTGAATTTTAATAACTCAGTTTCCATTTAAGCAATCGACATGAAATAATGTGGAAAACCATCTTCTGAGTTTGTTAGGTCGCTTTGTTAAGATGGTTTGTACAAGCTTATATTATTAATATTAAAACACACTGCTCATTTTGAGAAAATTCGATTACTCAATTCGAGTACGTCATGGCTTATTTTCAGAGCAATTGTACTAAAAAAAAGAGTACATTCATATTTTTAATTTTTAAGCATGTATTTTTCCAGTGGACTTCTTCCACACTTCTCAATTCAGTTTTGGGGCCAGTAATGTTTAAATGATAAATCTAAATTTATACTAATACTGATATAATATATTTCTAAATATCCTTGTCTTTAATTTAAAACGTCTTCAAGCGTCCATGTCTCGTCATTACCTAAACAAGTTGATATTGTCTCTATTCGGCTATTGGTGGTTACGTTAAATAAAGTTTGGGATACAGCTTTTTCCTACGCAATTTTTCGTATATACTTAGGTACAGTAAAGAACAAAATGGTCAAAAAAAATATCGAAAAATACATTTTAAATACACGTTTGTATACTTGCTTTACGTATCCTAAATTATATTTAAGTTACGTGTTTTGCACAGTATAATTGAAAGGCTTATCCGTTTTGCTATCATTTTAATGGGAAAAACTGCATATATAAACACCTGCTCAAAACTACGCATTTTAAAAAGTTCCACATCCTATTTATGCCAAATGGTGTACGTACAAATTCAGAGTTCCTTTCTGAAGAACATTGGATTGTTACAACTCTGCTTGATTATAATGACTGGTGGAATAATATAAACTAATAATTGTTTTAACTACAGGACATAGGATCCACGCCACGTATCCAAATGATAGATATACCTGCCTATTAATAGAAAATGAAGACATTACTTTCTTTTAGTGTTTTGGGACTCACACCACTTCACATCCGACTTCCTTATATCTTGGATCAACAGTTATCAACATTTTCTCTTCCGTACATGTGAAAAGGCATATGGTCACAAATGAAAGTTCAAGTGCTTCATTGTACTCAATATCTCATAAAACTTGGGAATCATACTGATAGGAAACAAATATAAATATCTGCCGTGCAATAGTAGAGTTATTATTCATTTATGCTTAAGAAAGAAGAGCAGGTAAGTGCAAATTTTAACAGTAAATTTCATATTGACTTATTTTATGTTTAACTAATTTATTGTCCATAAAGTTGTACTTAACAACATAAGCAACTAGTAAAGACTTTTTAATAATAAAATAATATTTTTTTTTTAAAAAAAGGGGCAACGACTGTTAAGGGGGTCCGATACCCAAAATTCGCAAAAAAAGTCATTTTTTTTTATATTTAAAAAATAATATTCAAACTTATCTTAATAACTCGCAAAAAACTGCTTCAAAAAATTCCTATTACTTTTTTAGTTATGAATGTTTTAAAGAGACACTATATTAATGATGTGTTATTATAACATAGTTGTATCACTATATGTAAACTTTAAAAGCAAATATCTCTGTTCGTGGTTTTGAAATTTAATGAACACTTAAAATGCTAAGGCTTTTTACTATTATACTTAAAATCATAATTTTTGTGTGTATAGCAAGATAAATATATTTTAAATAGATGTATCCATTCAGATTTCCTATTTTTACCATAATTTGTTTTTTAAAACCACTTAAAATGGAATTTTATTTTTTGAAGTGATGTATCTGAATCAAAATTTGAATGCATACATCTATTTACATATTATTCAAGATCTTAAATAAAAAAAATTGCTTCAAAATATTGAAAAACAAAAAAGGAGTAGAAATTTTAAAATTGTTAAAACATTTACTAAAATTTTAATTTAAAAATAAATGTGCAATTTAAAAAAAAAATTGGGCGTCTTAAAATGGTTTTTTATGCATATTTAGAAAGAGAAAAAAAATTGGATTGTACAAGTATAAAAATAAAAAAAAATGTCGAAGGTATCGGACCCCCTTAAAGAAAATGCGCAAGAAATATTTTTTTTAATTTTACAACCGAGTTGAAAACGTTGAATTATGTAATATCAATTTTTTACTAATTACAACTTTTTTTCTAATCAGCGTCAAAATTGAATTATTTAATATCAATTTTATACTTATTACAACTTTTGAAGATGGTGCAATTTACAAAATTATATATGAATATTGTCGTCGATTTCAATTAAAGTTGTAATACTAATTATAAAATTGATATTAAATAATTCATTTTTTTCAACTTGTTCGTAAAATAAAAATTATTTTTTACATGTTAACGCATTTTCTTAAAAATCATTTTTTTTAATATTATTTTATTTTTTCCTTTGTAATTTTTAGTTTAGCAGGGGGCATCTTCCCCTATTATTATTCACCAAGAAATTTAAGTAGCAATTTGTGCTGAACTTTGTCTCAACAATATATATTGTAAAACAATTCTTATCTATTCCAATAATGCTGGTTAAACGAAATGTCATTGTTATAACCTTCTGTTAAACAGTTAAAATATTTTGAAAATTGTATAAGTTGTTTAAAAACTTGCGGTTAATCGACATTTCGGGAAATATAACAGACGGATAACCGATTAATTTTTTGGAGTTTTTTTAAGTGGATTTTTCAATTTCCACCGAAAGAAGAATTTTCAAAATCGGACATATTTTCTTTCAAAAGGTCCGTTTAGTTAAGAATTTGGGATAGTTAAATGCTGGATAACCGGATATTTTTTTTTAATGGCTCCCAAGTGAAACCTCCCCTAACCAGCAAATAAAAATTGTCCAAATATCTGAATTAGAATTGAAATCTTGAGCGAACATACATTAAAAAAATACATAACAAACCAATTAATAACCTCTCTTCATGGCGCGCGATTTGGCGGGTTTAATTTAAAGTTTCTGGCGGTTTTATTCTGGAGTTTTGTTTGGAGCGCTGTTCAGTCAGTTAAAAAACGGATACAGTGTTCGTTGAACTTTTCACTTAGTTAATATGATCTATAAATACAAATGTATGGATTGTCAAGTGAAAGCTGTTTGTAAAATATTATTAAAGACGTTGTCCGACACAGTCTTTTTATTAAAAATTTTAAGTTACAAAATATTTAAATGAAGGAAAGAAAGCTATGTTAATCCTGCTTTACAGAAAGTACCATAAAAAGGATATATTAATTTTAGTTGCAAATATGTTAATAAGTATAAATCTATAGATATTATAGAACAAAGTAGGAGTGTTTGTCTTTTCTTGTAGTATTATTTTGGAATTGTAGTAACGAGTGTATTTTTGGATTCTCACTTTTGATATCTCAACAAAGCACACACAAAATATAATTTCGTTCGGTGCATTTTAGGTACCTCAAACTGAAGTTTACACAAAAAATTAAAAAAAGCGGGGAAAAGTTAACTATTTTGACGGTGCCCTAATATCCCTACTTCTGTATATGTTAACGATTACACGGATTTAAAAAGATTTTCATTGACGGATAATTTAAAGAAAAATAATTTACTCCTAGTACTGGAAAAAATGGAAATACCTTTCAATTATTTTTTTATATAACTAATTTTCAACATTGGATTTTGGAATAATACTGACTAAGGATGGAAGGTATTTAAATATAAGTTTTATAGTAAACCAATATAAAACTGATCATGTTTCACAAATTAAATCATCAAATTTATGATATGTGACTGAAATTTCTTCAGTGTCTAATGTTTTATTGAAATAGGTGCTGTCAACTAATTTTCACGATATTATTTTAAGAATAAAATAGATACTTAGAAGATTTATTTTTGACTGTGGGTTTGCTTTCTTAGTATGCAGTATCTTTGTTTTGTTGTGGCTCTTTCTGTGCTGCGCCTGTCTGACGCAGTGACGCACAACACGACGCACTCCAAACCGCAATGCGATGGTAAAGAAAAGGCTTCCACTCTCGTGGATGTCGCCAAGGATTTCATGAATAAGGCAAAGTATTTATATCCAGATTGTAGTAAGTAGGATTTCAGATTGATCTATCATCAGTTACAATTATTTTTCATCAATAACAAAAATATTTATTTTCTTCAATAACAATTATTTTTTACCAATAACAATGATCGTTGTTACCCTTTTTCCAATGATCTTTATTTTATCAATGACAACGATCTTTCTTCAATAACATTGTTTTTCTTAAATAACAATGGTCTTTAACCATTACGTGTGGGATGGGGCAGCATGAGTCCCATAGATTTTAAGGGTCTAGTGAGGAGCTTGGCTAATTTTGACCACGGAGTTGGAATATATATGAAAACATGTGAGGTATGAAGTATGCTGTTTGCTACAGAACAGGTATCAGGCATGTGACTCTTGACTACTGATTTCTACAGATCGTCTTCAACTGGGTTCTCAGTTTTTCAACCTGTACATTGACCCTAATCCCACATGGAAATCTACCTGCTTTAAAGAATAATTGTTAACGATTGTCAGACAGATAGTTTGGACCTACTGTGCAGCTGCCCATTGTTGTTCAAACACAGCATGTAACCCTTGGAGTAGTCATACAGGGATTCTCTTCCTCTCCAACCAGTAAAGAGGTTTGGCACCGGGCAATGGCACATTGATTTGTAAAGTTGTTTTAGCTGCTTGAACATTGAAATACTTTTTTATCTGCATGATATTTTATATTATATATTTTTTAATTAATTATGAAGAAATAACGCGTAAGATGCATCTCAAACCTAGAAATCAAACTAAATATTGTAAAATGGAATAGTATTCTGTTAATTTAAAAATTTGGTGAATTTCTAGAAAAAAAACCTGGAGGTACCTGTAGGTGACGTCACGTCCATGAGCGTCACACGGTTAAAAATAGCTGGTACCCCCTGAGTGGGACTTTTCATACCCTCCGGGCAATCGATTTTGTCATCTAAACTCCCTTTTCGGCAGGCATTTTTTGCACGTTGCATTATACTATTTTTTTATTGGAATTCAACATAATGGAATTTTAATCAGTAGTGTCGTTTACAGTATGCTGAATACTTCAGTCAAATTATTTATTTTTAATTAAGATGTCTATCATTAGTTATTACATAGAATAACTAGTTATATCATAGCATAACTAGTTTTTTTATAGAATAACTAGTTATTTCAGTGAATAACTAGTTATGTCATAGAATAACTAGTTATTTCAAAGAATAACAAGTTACAAGTTAAAGTTTAGAGTTATTAATTTGTTTGACGCTTTTGGTGACTTGACTAGTTATTTTATTAAATGAATAGGTATTCTATGAAATAATTGAGTCATACATTGTAATAATAACATATAAAATTCTTCAATTTGAAGAATAAATACTATATCTGTAGATAAATGTATATCTGTATATGTATGCATTTTATCGTTTGTAATATCATTGATTTGAATTATCGCTTATAAGTAGGTTATTTTAAGGTAGATTTATTTTACTTATTTACCCACTCTTTTATATCGATAAAAAGGATCACCATTTGAAACATTTTATGGATTCAAAATTAGTTTCTTACACATGAGGAATTCATCTATAATCGCAAGAAATGCAGGAAAAATGTGCATTTAATAAGTTAATTAAAAACATTAAAAGTTTGTAATGAAAAAAAATTAGACTACAAATTGTTTTAGTTTCGAGGGAAAATTGACAATTTGTTCTTAAATTAGATTCATAATATATACTTTTTTAGTTGACGATGATGTGCAATGCGGAAGAAAGGAGAAATCTTTGGCGTTTTTGGAAGTGGCTTCGAATTTGATAAGTGGAATCAAGAAAACCTTTCCAACTTGTAAGTTTACTGCAACATGTAGGAGAATTAAACATACATTTTTGATATTTAATTTAACACATCCTGATCATCTCTGAATTGATTAATATCTAAAGTTTTAAAATATTTATTGTGTATCCCAATGTGTATATGAACATGAATATATGTATTTATGTTCCAAAATAAATAACGGCATGTTTTAACTCAGAAAGAATGCTTTGAAATTCCGTAAGTTTATAATATTCATTTTAGCTGACAATTATGTTCAGATTTGTTTGCGTTACTCAAACACAAAAAGTTTCTTATGCTTTTAGAACTATTTGACTCTATGAAATCGAGAAGTGACAGAAGAAAAAGCACATTTTTTTAATGACATTCAAAATATTGTTTTTGTAGGACAATTGAAAATATTTTTCAAGTATGGTTTTTAGTAAATATATCATAATTGTTTTTGTAATCCACTTTTTAAAGTCAAACTCCCTAATATTAAAGTCAATGAAATTCACATATTATCCCTGAAATGTGTATGCAGCTCATGTTCACTGTGGTTAGCCACATATCCATGATGCCGTCCTCTATCTATTTAGGTCCTGAGCCAGAATGCCCGACCGTACCTGAACCAGTGTGCCCGACGGTACCTGAACCAGAGTGCCCAACGGTACCTGAACCAGTGTGCCCAACGGTTCCTGAGCCAGAGTGCCCGAAGGTTTGCAATGAGAAGCCCATGGACTGTTCCGAAATTCTGGACAGTGGGAAGACCACGAGTGGCATCTACACCATTTGGCCGAGGAGTCGCACAATGCCGGACAAAGAAGTTTCAGTGTATTGCGACATGGATAAGGATGGGGGAGGATGGACGGTACATTATTCAATTGCAATATTTTCTATTCAGACTAAATTGCCTGTGGTTCAGTGACAGTTCAGTTAGTTGGGAATGGAACATTTTCTAGATAAATTTAAATATAATAATACATAATAATATGCTATTTTCGAACACCGTTATATATATACTGATTTGTATAGCTGTATTTGATTTAGGAAGTTAATCTTCTCCGAAAAGATTTTTAATAGTTATTCTTTATATCTTATCCGTCAAAAATCAGAAACCCTTTTCATTCTTTAAAAATACTTCTCGGGAAGAATGTTGAACAGAAAATCTATTGTACCTACTGACAATCCTTTTTTTAAATTAGTGAATACGCGGGGAAAAGGGGAAGGGCGAGGGGGCGATCTAAAATGTGAGCTGGTGTCCGTTAGTTAAACCACGTGCACTTGGTTTATTCAAAGTAAAAGATAAGTCACTGTATAATATCGTTTAATTTTCAGAGTTTAACAGTAAAATTAATTTATTTGCAATTATTTGGTTTACTATTGATACTAATTGTTTCTACATTTAATTATGCATGTTTTAGTAATTAATTTTTTATTTTTAATTCAACATAACATCATCTATCTTTTTGTTGTTTACATTAAAATTTAAAATGGCATACCTATGTACAAACGGACATTCAACATTTCTGTATTTACCGTTGTACTTTTGGTAGAGAAGAATTAGAAAAGCAGTTTGAAAATCACAACTCAGCAATCATAGATTATGTGTTGATAACGGTGGGAAAGAAAATAGTAATCAAAAATTTTGTAGTCATTTTTACCGAAAATGTGGATTCCTTTATTTGAATGTTAAATATTAAAACAAATATCATTTGGTGAGATTCCATGCGTTTAACTGAATAAAACTTGTATTTTGTCATTGAAATATATTAATTATAATAGAGAATACTATTAATTCTCCAAAGATATATCAGTAAGTGTATTACACAATCACAGTTCTTTGACAATGATCTTTTATAAAATAAGTATGACTAGAAATATAATATTGTAATGACCAACTTTGCAAAAAGACGGCGCTTTGTCAAAGATTCTTTTCTAAAAGTTATCTTCATCATCTGATGTTTCGTAAAAGATTTGTATTAATGTAATCTGCGCCGTGGTATTGACCACTAGAAACCCGACAAACTACGTTATTTTCTCCATATCAGATTTCAACTTGCTTTGGTCCGTGGTTGTTGTGTCAAATAAACATCGTTATCGGTATTTAGAGAAATTCATTTGCTTTGAACAGGTAATTAAAAAATGAGTGATCGGTAGTCAGTGGGAGTTATAAAGATGTAATTATCCAAATTCAGAAATTTCAATTTCTCTATCATGCCCGACGTGCTAACTACCAAAACAGAAACAAACAATTGGAAGCTTATAACTAAATAGAATATGCTTTGATAGAAAATGGTTTCTAGTACACCACTGACTAGAAAAAACATATAAGATTGAGGAAAACCTGAGGAAAAGTTGAAAGTAAGCCCACAAGTACAAATTATTAATTTTTACCTTTTTATTAGTAATAATACATACCAATTCTTATACGATTGTTAAGCTAAAAAAATTTTAAATTAAAGCCATTACAATAAATGCAAAATTGGTCAAATACTTCTTATCCACAGCTACTTTATTAGCAATCCAACATTTGTTTCTAATTTTTCAGTCAGCATATCGGACATCATGGAGAAATTCAAACCTACAGCAGGTGAAAAACAAAAGTAAATTCAAACTGACACAAACTTTTATAAAATATTTTATAAAACTTTTATACAGTGTCATACATTCTATTTATTTTTAAGACAATTTATCAAATTAATTTGTGTAAAAGTTTTATATAAGATATTCGTCAAAGAATGTTTATAATGTACTACAATCCTTAAACTTTCCATACATAGTGAATTTTAGAAATGTAATTTTTCCCCCCTATTAGGTCATTCAAAGAAGAGGTAAATTTTCCACGCCAAAGAATTACTTTGATAAGGATTGGAACAGTTACAAAATTGGCTTTGGTAACTTAAAGGAAGAATTCTGGTTAGGTAAGCATTAAACTTTTATACTCAAATTAATATTTCTTTTGGCAGAAAAAGAATCATCGTTCTATTTGCAAGGTTTTGAAAGCAGCTGCATGAGGGATTTTACCTTCTTGAATTGCTTTGAGAACAGGCTAAAAATAATTTCTTATAACTCGTTCATTCATTGTAATTGAAAATGCCATAAAATTTCTTTTTTACAAGTTTTTTTTTTTAATTTTTAACATTCTACAATAATTGAGCACAAGCCTTTGTGAAATATTAAAATTGATGCAAGGATTAAAATTGATGAACATTTGGATTCATCAGAAAGTGTAGGTACTACGTATTAAAGATAATAAAAAAAAATTTAAATTTTATAAAAAAAAATTTAAAAAGGCATTTTAAATGCAAATAATGCACAAACTAATTAAACAATATAGATAAGTATAAAATTTATATTTGTTGTCATTTGCACCTTCTGAAGATTCATCTGGCCATTCTAATCCGTAAGGAAACTTCTCGGCATGTATTAATTTAATTCGTTCCAATTTCCCTTTACTTTTACGTGTGGGCTGGGAGAACATCTGTCCCAGAGACTTTACAGGTCTAGCAACGAGCTTCGGAAAATGTTGGCTACGAAGAAGGGGGTGGGGGCGGGGAAAATTGTTAAAGCATATGAAATCTGAAGTATGCTGTTTGCAGCAGAACAGGTAATTACATGGTTTCGGACATGTGACGCTTGACTGATGGTATCGTCTTTAGTTTGGCTTTTCAGTTTTTTTTCAACCCCTCAAGTGATCCTACTACCATCTGCGAACGCACCTGCTTAGTGGAAGAACTGTTAATGATTCGTCCGTCAGACAGTTACACGCCTCCTATTGTAAGGCGAGTAGTCCTTCTACAATGCGTCGAGAGTTCACTGTCTTGCCTCCCAAGGCGTCATTTTCCACCTCCGTTTAGGAATTAGTCCAAAAGAAGGGCAACTTTTCTTTACGGAACCCACATGCATATGTTAATATAAAGATGTAGTACCACTTCCAGTGGATGTATAATAATGCGCAATAGAAGTGAGTAGTGTTAAGCATAGCTTCTACAAATACATGTAGTTTTAAAGTATGTGTCTTGCTTTAAAAATTATATGTCATGAAACGCTATTCTTATATTAATTAAATGTCCTTTGTATATTATAGGAAATGACAACATCCATGCGATCAGTAACCAAGCCAATTACACAATCCGCTTTGATTTAAAAGATGTTAAAGGAGTTCCTGGATATGCTCAATACGATACTTTTTGTATTGAAGACGAAACAACAGATTTTAAATTACGGATAGGAGGTTACACTGGGAATGTCCGTAAGTGACCCAATAATTTTATATTTCCTTAGTAAAGTAAACTTTTAAACTTTAGTAAAGTAAACTTTTAAACTTTAGTAAAGTAAACTTTTGCTTTTCAAAACTCTATGATAAGGAAACCAGTGTTAGGCTAGTCGCGCACTAAAGCGATAATTGCCAACTGGGTGATTAAAAAGTCAATAAGCAACTACCCTGCGATTGCTTTAAATGCATTCGATTCAGAGCTTCCCTGTTTCAGATTTCGAAATCGCTGAAATACCGACGAAAAATTTCCGAAGTCTAAAACTTTTCATTAATGCATTTCTTTAATTTATATATACTTCTTTTCATTGCCTCACATCTTAAAACATTTAAAATCTGTAGTACTGCTCCAAATAAATTTGTAATGTTTTATTGCGTTTGAAACCATGTAAAATAAATAAACATAAACATAATATTCACAGTATTTATGTTCTTTATACAATACACAGAATCAGAACATAACTATTGTTTATGTTCTTTAAAGATTCATATGAAAGTAAATAGAATCATTACTGTCAAAAATTTTATAAAAGGCAATTTTTTTTTATTTAATTTAATAATTTACATTAGATGTCGAAATTAATTTAAATGATTGGAAGGGAATGCGTATGCATCCTTTTAATGTCACAAACACATCTCAGTTTGCTACTAATCGGGAAAATCCCTTATTCTAGCTAGAAGAGTACCGTTTACATGAAGAAATAACGTTGCAACAGCTGTTTCTTGGAGAATTGTTAGTTACGTGTCTTGCTTAAAATGTTAATATAAATGTATACTCATGGCAGTTGAATTAGAGACACCTGCCATCGAGGCGATATTGGATATCATCACTATGATCATGGGTATATTTAACTACCTGTCAGTGTGTCAAGAGTGAGAATTCATGGGATCAAGAAAAAATCAGTGAATCAGGAAACAACTGCCGCGTTCACGTAGGAAAGACGAACGTGGAGGAGTTTTGGCGAGATTTCCCGTAAAGTAGGAACCTTAATTCCGAAATAGTAGGCTTAAACAAACTGAGTTGGCAGTGTATATTTAAGGAATGCTGCATTATTTAACATACGTTTTTTTAGTATAAAATATTATATTTTGTGCAATTGAGGGTTGCAGTACGAAGTTTGCATCAATAAAAGATTCCGTTATTACTACTTTATAAGTAAGTTAAATTATAAAATAAGTTATCGCCAATTACTGGCACAAAGTAGTTCTTGGCATAACGCCACATACTTCGCCAGGGCATACTATTTAGCCTATTGCATACTTTACATCGCAAACTTATTTTGGATATGAGCGCACCTGCATCATATTCTGTCCTTTGTGGCAGTATCCCCCAATGCACCGGTGACTGGGAAAATCGGCGGTCACCTGGGATTATAAGAAGTGATAGACAAGTTAAATCTGTCACTTGCCGGTCAATGTCAAACAGTCACTTGTTTTTTCAATGCTTGACCACAGTAATGTTTTAGAAAGTATAGCCATTTGAATCGTAATTTGGGATCATCATCAATTGGGATATAAAAGAAGCCTTTAGTGTGCATATCTTGTGTGTCTCATTCAAATGTTCATCAGTGTTAGTACACGTATTGGTCTTCAAAATCCAAACATGACATTATCTTTCATTTGCTGCAGGTGACTCCATGGCAGCCAACAATAACATGATGTTCACTACTAAGGACCAAGAGGAAAAATGGCGAAACCTCGGTTGTTCGACTTCCTACTCAGGGGGGTGGTGGTTCAACGATTGTTTCTTTAGCAATATGAACGGTCTCAATCAGCCAGGAGTGGAACATCTTTCAGGGATCTTTTGGTATCTGTGGAGAGACAACGCTTGTTTGTCAGAAGTCGAGATGAAATTGAAACCTCGGAACTATGGAAACACGAACTGAGAAGTTTGGCATTTGTTTATTTTAGATAATAAATTGTTCAATTAAAAAAAAGCGAATTGTATTTATTTAAAAAGGCTTAAAGGTATTTTGGCATTTTTATCACTTTAAAGGGACCGTGTAGTTTCTGATGAATAAAACTAGACAATTTTTTGCGAATATAAACACAGTGCAACTACAATATTAGTAATAAAATGGAATAAAATGTTGTATACAAAACAATAAAAACAGTATTTAACAAGATTCAATCCCAATATTTTCTGCAATTCGTATACCTTTTACGAAAAAAATAATTTATAATTCTAGAATTTTAAGACAATAAGTTCGTAGGGTACACTTTTCTAAAACAGTTTTCAACATGCAACCATAAAATTTTTATGAATAATACATTGTAATTGAACAAATGAACCTAATTTTAATTTTGGTTTTGGATTAGACAAAAAAATTAAAAAAAAAATTTGAAAAAGACTAATATTTCGCAAGTATATATTTTTTATTCTTGTAAAACAATTGTAATTTAGGTTTAACGTGTAGACTTTACACTAAAATAAATGTACATGAAATTTCGTTTTGATTGGAAATATACTTTTTGAGAAAAGTGAACCAAAATATACAAAAAAAACTGTTTTTTGAAAACTTGTAATTCTAATTTGATTATTTGGTCTTCCGCTGCAAATATTTCTTAGCCATTTAGGACCAATGAGTACACGAAATTTTGGTGCTTTATTTTAAGCAATTAAATTTTAAAATTTCTAAATTGTGACTGCTTCCAAACGGGGGCGTATCCCCTTTTTGTTTAAATTTTAATTTTGTATTTTATATAACTTAATATGCGAATTGTTTCAAAAACTTAGTGACAAATGATAGTAATAACATTATAAACCCCATATGCTATAAACTGAAAATTAAATTTTTGGAAGGTTCGTAACTTCATGCTCTCCCCTTAAACTGTTTATTTATGATCTAACAGCGTTGACATAAAAAAATATGATTTAAAGTTTCAGTTTGTCCTACAAAAAGCTCATTATTGATTGCTTTACTTTAAATTGAGATTTATTTATACGTGAATCCATTACGAAAACAAGCTTCATTTCTAATAAAAATCAGATATTTTAATGTAAATTGAGTGATAATGAAATAAAATATAATAATTTCTCTAAATTGAATGTGAGTTTGTAATTAAAAATAAAACATTACAAATATATAAGTCTAAATTATACTAGCTTGACCATGCGGGAATTCTCGCATGAAAATTCCTTTTCATTGAAATAATATGCCATTCATAAAGTCACAGTTGATCGTTCCGTGAAATGAGCTTACTGTTAAATATTTCCGAGTAACATTACAGCACAGGGTGGTGGTAAAAGTAATGCCTACTCCCTGTGCTGTACTTTTACAGTTTGCTGTAAAATAATTTTTCTGTAATGTTCACTTGCTTGTGCAGTGTTTTTACAGTTACTGTAAAAACATTTCTTTCATTTATCTTGAACGGTCGCTGCATTGTTTTTAATTACAAAGCATTTTCTTTTCTTATGGCACACTTTTTAGTGTGCCATAAAAATTGAATTAATAGGTACTCAAAACTAAATAAAATTTACTTATTTTTGAGTATGTTCGATTCTTATCATAGCTCCGAATACATAAGTTTCAATTTTGAAAGAGACATGCACACAAAAAATAAGTAGAATGGGTAAAAATGAATTAAAACAGCAGATGCTAGCCTACATAGGCTGCCTTCGTAAACCAATTCCGTTAAATATCGACGATTACAACTAAGGCTTACCGGGAATCGAACCCAGGTCCCCAGGGATTGCAGTCCAGTAACTTATCCGTTGTACTAACAGGGAGACGTATAGAAGTTATAAACAGAAGACATGTTAAAAAAATTCTGACAAAAGAATAGGAAGTAAGATAATTGAGTCTCTTTTTAAGCAATTGACATCAAATAATGTGGGAAACATCTTCTAAACAACTTTTGTAAGTGTGTCATAGAAAGTACGATTATTTAAATTTCAGTGCGTTATCGTTCATTTACGATGCTATTGTACTCAAAGAAAACCGAGTAGGCTCAGGTACTGATTTTTAAGCTTCTTTTTTTACAGTGTGTGTTGTAGGTATTCACTTGTCGACGCAAAATGTAATTGCAGGGCTTTTAAAGTGGTTGATTGTATAATAGTGTCTGCATTTGACACATAAGTTGGTAACGCAGATTATTGAGTACATGAAGAAGCCGCAATTCAGAAGATTCTCTGCTTGGAAGAATGTATTTCTCAAAAAATGTATTTTCCAAGAATATATTTTAAAGAAGAAGGTTTGATTCAACAATAATAGGCAGAAATGTAATTTTATATATTTTTGAATAAATTACAATATATTTAAAATTCGTTTTTTTAATATTCTGTTTTGTGATAATATACAATGGTAATAAGTACTTCAACTTTAAGCGAATAGTAAAGACTTTTGTAAAGAGACTAAATTAATTAAATTTCATCTTTGACAAGAAAGTTAACAAAAAAAAATACGTTACACGTATTGTGTTATTATCACTGGTTTTTAACTGCACATTCTGGACAATTAGATTTGAAGCCAATTGAAGGATTACTAACTGTCAGCGCTTTTATTGATATATATATATATATATATATATATATATATATATATATATTGATATGTTTATTTTTGGTGCGCAATGAAGTTGACATTTGGTTCTTTTGGCTGAGTATTTTTCAATTTTCCTTAGAAACCAATTTTGAAAGCAATCTGTATTAAAATAGAAATTTTTTCAAAACTCAAATCGAAGTAAATAATAAAAAAGATAAAAAAAAACTATATTTTTGGCAAAATGAAAATTATTTATATAAGAATAAGATAATAATAATATCCAACAACTTCCCAGTGAATATTGTTAATTTTAAAGGAGTAATGGATTTTAAAATAAAGTAAGGTATTCATTGGAGAATAGTTAGGAGATACTAGCTGGACCAACCTGGTTGGGTCTTGATCCTGTTGTTGGTCGTAAATATTTGTATTCGACAAACTTCTCACTAAATCCTTTTTAAAAATTAGTTGAGTTAAAGTATGGCTGCTTTCAATTGGCTCCAACTGGCCGTTCATTTAGAAAACAGATTTCGAGCCATCCAGAAATTGCACTTAGAGTTGAGTGATTATTATTGCTACATTTTCAAATAGAAAAAAAAATCTACTATTGGAGATGAGTTGTTGATACTTGAAAATTTTCTTTCATTGCCATAAAAAGTTGCAAAGTAAAAATATACATTAACTGCAAACAATTAAAAAATGATTAAAGTTCTTTTACAATTCTTTAATAGTATGCAAATCAAACAAATCTTTGTTGATATCTTTTAATGCTTCACAACTAGAAATGAGAGGTTTTAAAATATATCACATAAAGAACAAAAGCAAATTATTACACACAGTGAGCCATATAAATAGGATCTCAACAGCTTAAATGTTGCCGAACTAAATAGTTATCCCTTTCTATTTATATTTGTACGCCCAAACGAATATTCGAAATAGGAAACAACTGTTATTGAAAATATATGTGCCAAAATCCATTTCTCAAAGGGCCGTGAGGAACCCCAAACGATTGCTCCAAGGAGGTACGGGCTATTTCTGAACAGCAATGTGCCCTTGCTTGGTACCAAAATCGACTGAGTAAAGAGATGAGATGAGAACCTAGAAGGATTGATTACAAAAATATATGACTAGTCGTTCTCACTTTACAGACTTTTGAATTCGTAACTTTATTTACTCGGTTATTTTACACATTAAAGGTGTGTAAATTGTCATTCTATGAAATAATTAGTTAAATCAAAGAATACAAGTGAGTTTTACTTGTTAACTGACTTAGTTATTTCATGAAATAACGGATTTCATACTGTAACGCAAGTGGTTCTCAAATGGTAGTCCGCAAACCCTCAAGGGTCCGTACGATGGTCTGTGCACCTTTGACAGATTTTTTAAAAAACAGGATGAACTAATATCATTCTGATTTTAGATGTCCAAAATTATATTAAAAAAAAACTAGTCGAGAAGACTTTAAGTTATTTGAAACCTTATTCCACTACTTGTTAATAAGCATCTTCTACTAAGTGTTACATGTTAAAGAGATAGCTTAACATAAAAAAAATATTCACGCTGATTTAAGAGTGAAAATATCAATCTTGCAATTACATTTGTGCGTGGTTATAATCAAAAAAGGAAGATTTCACTCATCAAATAAAGTTAGAAAACGTGTGCAGCAACTAACTGAAATGACTATTACAACATTTTCATGAATGTCAAAAGTACAAGTAATAGACTAAAAGTAATTAAACTTCTTAATGTGGTATTATATTTTCTATGTATTTGTTGGGTAAAATGGTTTTTACCATACTGTTGGTTAAAACTGAGCAAAATAAAAAAGAAATCATGAATTTAGTTTCGGATTTTTTCTTCTCTTTATTTTTATGTTCAAACACAATTGAAACATAAACATACATACCTAGTAGGCGGGAGGACTTCCGTGATCATACATGGAAAGGAGTCCTCTATCCTATTTTAGTTTTAGATAGACTGTCAAAAATAGGTACTCAAAAATAAGTAAAAAATTCACATTTCTGAGTGTATTCTATGCTTTCAATTTTGAAAAAAAAACATGTACTAAAAAATGAGTGCTTCGAGTAAAAATGAATAAAAAGAGCAATACTTACTGGGAATAGAACCCAGATTTTCAGGCACGCAGCCCAGAGCCTTATCCGTTAAACTACCAGGGCGACTTGAAGAAGTTATAAACAGAAGAAATGTTAAAAAGATTTGCCAAAGGAATGGGAAGTAAGCTAATTGAGTTGTAATAATTCAGTTTCCATTTAAGGGGACTTGGTACACCAAAAATTATTTTCTATAATTTAATATAAAATTAAATATTTTTGTGATGACTACTGTAAACTATCAAGGAAAGAAGATTTAGGAGAAAAAAAATTAAAAATTTCTTCAAACTTTTTAAAAAATTAAATTTTTGTTAAATTTTTCGAAGATTTAAGGCATTTTTCAAAATGTTTTTTCTCCTTCAGATTTAATTTTTTTTTGCATCGAATTTTTTTGTAAGCTGTATTGATTTATGCTTAATAACTTTAGGGATCAGATTTGTAGATCAGAAATAATTCAGTTTCCATTTAAGTAAACGACAAATGTTGAAATAGTTTGGAAAATCATATTCTGAACAACTATTTTATATTTATCAACTGGCCTCGTTAGGACGGCTTGAACAGAAGTTGAGAATAGCAATATTCAATCACACTGCTCATTTTTGAGAAAGTACGATTACTTAAATTTGAGCATGTCATCGCTCATTTTCGACGTATTTGTACTCAAAGAGAAAAAAGTATGTTCAGGTACTCATTTTTAAGTACCTTTTTTATAGTGTAGGAGTTTGATGAGTAAACAATTCCTCGTTGTCAGAAGGTTAGACCTATCAACTTCTAACGTTACACACTTCTTATGTAGGGCCGTCTCCGTATCTATTTAAGAATTACTTAACTTTGTAAATAATTTTATTATCGATGAAACGGCCTTCTCTGGCCGGCTATGAGCCGTACTCTGTTGTATAATCGTTACAAGAGTGATATTGGGGCTGCGCAACAGTGCCCCTGGTAGTCGCTGCGTGAAGTTGCAATACTATTGTGCTATTGGGATGTGAATCCCACACTTATTAGTATATTTAAAGGTTATGTTAAAGCAGAATTCCAATTTCCTATTCACGGAAATGTCTGAAATTTGAAATCTAAGTCCAATTCAACCTCTAATTGTGCACCTGAGAGCCGGAATTTAAAAAATGAGTTAGTTATTTTTTAAATTTAATATTGAAAGTTTCCATCCAATAGAAATCGTAAGGCCGTAGTGAGGGAGAACTGCGCATGCGCTATATAAAGATCAAGAAAAGAATAAACTCTGGCGGTAAACTAGTGAAGTTTCTGCAGCTTAGTCGGTAGGAACAAATGGTCGAGAGCTCGATTCCCGACGGGAGCAATTCTATTTCTAATATATATGCCTTAACAGGTTCTGAGCAACGCGGAACCACACAGCGAGTGTTTAACATTTGTTTGAACTTGAATTGAAGACGTGGGTGCCATAACAAGGCAGCTTCATTTCAGAATTGTTCGGGAAGGACGAAAAACACTGAACGTATGATACAAAAGTACGTCTCCTTTTCTTTTATTAATTTATAGCTAATGCTTTTTTTAAAAATATACACAAGATATACAAAACTCAGCTTAAAAGCTGTAGAGCTATAATATAGGTATTTCTGAGAGCTTCCTGGTTCTTGAACTGAACGATAGAGGATTTTTTCTGTAAAATAATAAATGAAAAAGTGTAAATAAGAAAAAAGTGCAGCTGCCGTGTTCTTGAACCAAAGTCTTCATTGTTTTCAAAAGATTTTTTTAAAAACTTACTTAATAAATTGTATCTCTATTTTGCATAAAAAATGAATTCGCAATATGCCAGGCATTGGTTGTAAAAGTAGAAATTTAGATACGATCATTTTTGAGAAAATCCGATTACTTAAATTCGAGTACGTCATTGCACATTTTCAGAGCAATTGTACTAAAACAACGAGTACATTCATGTACTCATTTTTAAGCATGTCATTTTCCAGTGCAATCACACTTCTCAATTAAGTTTTGGGGCCAGTAATGCTTAAATGATAAATCAAAATTTATACTAATACTGATATAATAGTTTTCTAATTATCCTTATCTTCCATTTTAACTTTAAAAAAATCCATCTATTTACTAATATTAACAAACACTAGAAATAAAATGTTTGGAACAAATTCTGAAGGATTGTGTACTCGAAATACTTGAAGTGTATTTGGTCTTGTTTCGAATAAGAAATATTTCTCTATCGGCAACTGTCTAAGGAATTCCTATTTTAATATGTTGCCAGATTCCAGAATACCTTCCTCAGGATCTCTTGCTTCAATATCATAATGGAACGTTGCAATCAGAACTTATGTTGTTGTTTGCTTATCTTCCAGAGTCTGACTGAGTCACACAATATTCACGAGACCGTTGACTCTCAGAAAGTCGAGCACAAGGTGAGGATCGCAATAGATATCCTCCCTGAAGAGGCCCATGCAGTCCAATAGGTGCTCTGCTGAAGCCAGATGGTCGAGGCACTTGGAGCAGGTGGCGAAGACCTTCCTGTCCTCAATAAATGAGAGGCACTTAATGTGTCCGCTAGCAAATCTAGAAAGAGCAGACCGGGAGGCTCTGTCACAAGGAAGGTCTAGAGTCAGTTCTGGCTTTTCACCCATATGTCAATGATGGTTTGGGGGTATTCTCCACACAGCCTAAGTTTTAAGTTTTTCTCTTGAATAAAGTTCTTGAAAAGTCAAGGCGGAAGAGGAGGGGGTGAAGAATATGCAACCCTCCTTGACAAGTTTATCCGCCTATTCATTACCATATAAGTCCACATGAGAAGGAATCCATTGAAAATGGATATCATGATCTACAGAAATGAATTTTAGTTTAAAAAAATAAAGGTACTGGTCCTTGTACCTGCAAGCAACCAGTTATTGAGATAATGGAGAGATCTGCGGCTGTCAGATAAAATCCAAAAGTCTGCATAATCTTTCTAAGAGAGGATGGCCTCGAGTCATTGGTCTATTGCTATCAGTTCGCTTCTGAATACTGAACAGTAGTTTGGATTACGATGGCAATGAGTCAAATTGCCTCGAGGAGTTTTTATAAAGATGACCCTACCTGCAATATTGTCAATTTCACTTCCGTCAATATATTTATAACAGTGTTATTTTCACTGTGTGTTACTTTGTGATATAAAACACCACTATGCACATCTTTTGAAAAGTTTCTTTTATTTTTTTTTGTATGGTCTTTTGTATGAATAAAATTAATAAAAAGAACCGATGCTCGCATTCATAGGCTGCCTACATAAATCACTTTCAAATAAATATATAAAATTGCAACCAAGACTTACCTAGAACCGAAAGCACATCTGTAGGCACCGATGATTTATCCGTTAAACTATCAGGGTGACGTGAAGAAGTTATAAACAGAAATAACGTTAAACATGTGGGCCAAACGAATGGGAAGTAAGATCATTGAATTTTAATAACTCAGTTTCCATTTAAGCAATCGACATGAAATATTGTGGAAAACCAACTATTTTAAGTTTGTTAGGTCGCTTTGTTAAGATGATTCGTACAGAAGCTTAGATTGTCAATATTAAAACACAATGCTCATTTTTGAGAAAATCCGATTACTTAAATTCGAGTATGTCATTGCTTATTTTCAGAGCAATTTTATTAAAAAAACGAGTATAAAAAAACGAAACGATACTCATGTACTGGTTTTTAAGCATGTATTTTTCCAGTGCAATCACACTTCTCAAATAAGTTTTGGGGCCAGTAATGCTTAAATGATAAATCTAAACTTGTACTAATACTGATATAATAGATTTCTAATTATCCTTATCTTCCATGTAAAACATCTTCAATAGTCCTAGTCCATGTCTCGTCATTACCTAAACAAGTTGATATTGTCTCTATTCGCCTATTGGTGGTTACGTTAAATAATGTTTGGAATATAGCTTTTTCCTTCGTAATTTTCTGTATATACTTAGGTATAGTAAAGAACAAAAATGGTCATAAAAAAAATTGAAAAATAAATTTAAAATAAAAGTTTGTATTCCTGTTTTACGTATCCTAAATTATATTTAAAGTATTGTTTTGCACATTATAAATGAAAGGCTTATCCGTTTTGCTACCATTTTAATGGGAAAAAACTGAATATATAAACACCTGCTCAAAACAAAACACTTTAAAAAGTTCTACATCCTATTTATGCCAAATGGTGAAAGTACAAACTCCGAGTTCCTTTCTGAAGAGCACTAGGATTTTACCCCTCTGCTTGATTATAATGATTAGTGGAATAACCAGCAACCCATTATTGTTCAAACTATTGACATATAATCCACACCACTTATCTAAATGATAGATATACCTGCCTAATAATGGAAAATGGAGTCATTACTTTCTTTTAGTGTTTTGGGACTCACACCACTTCACAGCCGACTTCCTTATATCTTAGATCAACAGTTATCAACAGTTTCCATTCCGTACTTGTGAAACGGCATATGGCCACAAATGAAAGTTCAAGTACTTATTATCTCAAAAAACTTGGGAATCATACTGATATGAAGAAAATATAAATATTTGTCCTGCAAAAGTGGTATTATTATTCATTTTATCTTTCAGAAAGAAGTGCAGGTAAGTGCGAACTTTAAGAGTAAATTTCACATTTATTTATATTATGTTTAACTAATTTATTGTCCATAACGATGTAATTAACAACACATGCAACTAGTAAAGACAATTTCATAATAAAATAATCTCTTTTAAAAAAAAGGAAAACCGAGTTCAAAGAAAATGCTGTAAAATGTAAAATTTATTCTATTAATTTTACGACCGAGTTGAAAACATTGAATTATTTAATATAAATTTTTTACTTATTTAAACGTTTTGAAGTTACTTCATATTTACAAAAATCAGATCTAAATTTTGGCGCCGATTTTAAAAAAAAATTAATAATAATTATAGAATGATATTAAATAATTGAATTTTCACAACTTGGTCGTAAAATTAAAATTATTTTTTACTCTTTAGCGCATTTTCTAAAAAGATTTTTTTTAAAGATTTTTTTGTTTCCATTTTTAGTTTTTAATTTAGCAAGGGATTTGCCTCCGTTATTATTCACCAAAAAATTCAAGTAGCAATTTGTGCTGATCTTGCATTGCTATCAGCAATGTATAATTTAAAACAATCCCTATCAATGCCAATAAATGATGGTTAAACAAAATGTCATTGTTGTATACCTTTTGTTAAACAGTGAAAATATTTTGAAATCAGATAAATTGTTTAAAAAAAATCAGGTTAATCAAAATTTCGAGATATATAACAGTCGGATAAACGGTTATTTGTTTGAAGATTTTGCCTAAGTGGAATTTTATCTATCCAACAAAAGAAGAATTTCATTTTCAAAATTGGACAATATTTTTTTTCAGAAAGTCCGGTTAATTGATAATTCAGGAGAGTTAAATGCCGAATAACCGGATATTTTTTTAATGGCTTCCATGTAAAACATCCTCAAACCAACAAAACAAGTTTTGAATTAGAATCGAAATCTTACGCGAACACACATTAAAAAAATATATAACAAACTAATTAATAACCTCTCTTCTTGGCGCTGTTTGGCGGGTTTGATTTAAAGTTTTTGGAGGTTTTATTTGCGGTTTTGTTTGGAGCGATGTTCAGTCAGTTAAAAAACGGATGCAATGTTCACTTTTCACTTAATTAGTTAGATCTATAAATACAAATGTGTGGATTGTCAAGTGAAAGTTGTTTGAAAAATATTATAAAAGACGTGGTCCGACACAGTCTTTTTTTTTAATTTTTAAGTTACAAAATATTCAAATGAAGGCAATAAATCTACGTTAACCCTACTTTACAGTAAGTACCATAAAAAGGATATACTCATTCTAATTGCAAATATGTTAATAAGTATAAATCTATAAAGATATTATAGAACAAAGTTGGAGGGTTTGTCTTTTCTTGCAGTATTTTAACAACGAGTCTATTTTTGGATCCTCATTTATGATATCTCAACAAAGCACACACAAAACATAATTTCGTTTGGTGCATTTTAGGTACGTCAAACTGAAGTTTGAACAAAAAATTCAAAAATGCGGAGAAAAGTTAACTATTTTGACGATGCCCTAATATCCGTACTTCTGTTTATGTTAACGATTACACGGATTTAATTAGATTTTCATTGACGGATAGTTTAAAGAAAAATACATTTCTTTTAGTACTGAAAAAAAATGGAAATCCCTTTCAAATAGTTTTTGATTTTTTTAGTGTTTGATTAATTTTTAATATTGGATTTTGCCATAATACTGACTATGGATAGAAGGTATTTTTAAATAAGTTGTATGCTGTTTCACAAAATGCATCATCATATCTATGATATGTGACTGAAATCTCCTTCATCGTCTAATGTTTTATTGAAATAAGTTCGTTCACCTGATTTTTATCCTATTACTTTGAGAATGAAATAGATGCTTACAAAAGCCATTTTGACTGTGTGTTTGTTTTCTTAATATGCTGTATCTTTGCTATGTTACGGTGTTTGTGGCTCTTTGTGTGCTGCGCCTGTCTGACGCAGTGACGCACAACACGACGCATTCCAAACCGCAATGCGATGGTAAAGAAAAGGCTTCCACTCTCGTGGATGTCGCCAAGGATTTCATAAATAAGGCAAAGAATTTATATCCAGATTGTAGTAAGTAGGATTTGTGATTGATCTATCATGTAACAATTATTTTTCATCAATAACAATTATTTTTTATCAATAACAATGATGGTTGTTATATCCAGTACAGTATGCTGAATAATTCAGTCAAATTATTTATTTTGCAGTTTATATGCCTATATTAGCTATTCCATATAATAACTAGTTATATCATAGCATAACTAGTTATTTTATAGAATAATTTATTATTTCATAGAAAAACTATTTATGCCGTAGAATAATTAGTTAGTTTATGGAATAACTAGTTATTTTAAAGAATAACTAGTTATCTCAAAGAATAACGAGTTAATGTTGAGAGTTATCAATTTTTTAAACGCTTGTGGTGACTTGAGCAGTTATTGTATTAAATAAATATGTATTCTATGAAATAACTGAATTATTGTAATGGTAACACATAAAATTCTACAATTTGAAGAATAAATACTATATCTGTAGATAAATGCATTTTATCGTTTGGAATATGATTAGTTTGAATTATCGCTTATAAGTAGGTTATTTAAACGAAGATTTATTTTACTTATTAACCCACTTTTTTTTAAAGATAAAAAAGATCAATATTCAAAACATTTTAGGCATTCAAAATTAGGTTGAAACATGAGGAATACATCGTTAATTGCAAGAAAAATAGAAAAAATGTGCATTAAAGAAGTTTATTAAAAACATTGAAAATTTGTAATGATACAAAATTAGTTTACAAGTTGTTTTAGTTTTGAGTGAAAATTGATATTTTGTTCTTAAATTACATTCATAATACTTACTTTTTTAGTTGATGATGATGTGCAATGCGGAAGAAAGGAGAAATCTTTGACCTTTTTAGAAGTGGCTTCGAATTTGATAAGTGGAATCAAGAAAACCTTTCCAACATGTAAGTTTACTGCAACATGTAGGAGAATTAAACATACATTTTGGATATTTAATTTAACACATCCTGATCATCTCAGAATTGATTAATATCTAAAGTTTTAAAATATTTTTTGTGTATCCCTATGTGTATATGAACATGAATATATGTTTTTATGTTCCAAAATAAATAACGGCATGTTTTGGCTCGGAAAGAATGCTTTGAAATTCCATAAGTTTATAGTTTTCCTTTTCGTAGACAATAGTGTTCATATTTGTTTGCGTTATCTCAAACACAAAAAGTTTCTTATACTTTTAGAACTATTTGACTCCATGAAACTGAGAAGTGAAAGCAGAAATTGTACATTTCTTTTAATGACATTCAATAGATATTTTTTGGTATGGCATTCTAAAATACTTGTCAATTATGGTTTTTAGTAAGTATATCATAATTGATTTTGCAATCCACTTTTTAAAGTCAAACCTACTTATATGGATTCCAATGAAATTCACATATAATCCCTTAAATGTGTGTGCAGGTCATGTTCATTGTGGTTAGCCACATAACCATGTTGTCGTCCTCTATCTATTTAGGTCCTGAGCCAGAATGCCCGACCGTACCTGAACCAGTGTGTCCGACGGTACCTGAACCAGAGTGCCCAACGGTTCCGGAGCCAGAGTGCCCGAAGGTTTGCAATGAGAAGCCCATGGACTGTTCCGAAATTCTTGACAGTGGGAAGACCACGAGTGGCATCTACACCATTTGGCCGAGGAGTCGCACAATGCCGGACAAAGAAGTTTCTGTGTATTGCGACATGGATAAGGATGGGGGAGGATGGACGGTACATTATTCGATTACAATATTTTATATTCAGACTAAATTGTCTTTGGGGCAGTGACGGTTCAGTTAGTTGTAAATGGAGAATTTTCTCGTAAATTGAAAATTTAAATGTAATTATACATAATAATATGGAATTTGTGGACACCGTTATATATACTGATTTGTATAGCTGTATTTCATATGGGAAGTTAATCCTTGACGAAAAGGATTGGTAATGAGTATTCGTTATATCTTATCACGTCAATAAGATCATTAACATTTTGTATTCATCAAAAATACTTCTTAGGAAGAATGTTGCACAGAAAATCTATTGTAGCTACTGACAATCCTTTTTGAAAAATTAGTAAATACGCGGGATAAAGGAGAAGGGCGAGGGGACAAGCAAAACTGTTAGCTGGGGTCTGTTAGTAAGCCATTTTTACCGAGAATGAGTATTCCCCATATTTGAATATTAAATATTAAAACAAATATCATTTGGTGAGATTCCATACGTTTCACTGAATAATATTTGTATTTTCTCATTGAAATTTTTTCATTATAACATGTCTCTTAAGATGCATCGGTAAGTATATCCCTCGACAGAAGAATTTGACCGTCCGGTTGTTATTACTAGGGATAAAAATTGAGAAAGTTTCATAATTTAATTTTTGTTATCTCAATAATATCTTGGAAATAATCACATTAAAAAAATAACTCTTTCAATGCGAGATTTTAAATAATTTACATAATTGCAATAGTAACAAAAAACCTGTTATAGGTAATTGCAGGTAATCTGTTAAAGCATAAACATTAAAAAATTGAGTTGGTTTTGAACGCGCAATCATTTCTTCGCGATCACTTCTATCTACTCAGCTGCAGGAGCTTGGCTACTTTTCCTGAGATCTTTCCGTTCCTAATCCTTACATAACGCATGCGCAGTTCTATCTCAATATGACCCTACTATTTCAATTAGATTGAAACTTTGAATAATATTTAAAAAATAAATAACAAACATTTTAAAATTCTTACTTTTAGGTGCACAATTACAGGTTGAATAGTAGTTACGGTAAATATTTTAAACATTTCCGTGCAAAAGAAGTAGGTGTTTTGCGTACCACAGACAGACAGACTGGCGAAGGACAGACTCTTTCTTTTATTAGTATAGATTATGGGCTTTAAAATTGTTTACTTGAATGTGATAATTTTTTTATTTCCTTCTTCGGACGCTAATACACTATCAAAAGTCTTTGATAAAGATCTTTTAAATAATAAGTATGACAAAAAAAAGTATGATCTTGTAATGGCCAACTTTGATAAAAGATGGCGTTTTGTCCATCTAATGTTTTATACAAGATTTGTGTTGATGCATTCTGCGTAGTGACCTCGACCGCTTTAAACCGCCAATCTCCGCTATTTTCTCCATGTCAGATTTTAAATTTGAGTAAAAGTTTTGTAAAAAATCATTGTCAAAAACTTTAATAGTGTAATACAGGCTTTAAAATTTCTATACATAGTGAACTTTAGATGTATACGTTTCCCCCCCCCCCCATTAGGTCATTCAAAGAAGAGGTAACTTTTCCACACCAAAGGATTACTTTGATAAGGATTGGAACAGTTACAAAGTAGGATTTGGTAACTTAACGGAAGAATTCTGGTTAGGTAAGCATTACATTTTAATACTCAAAGAAATATTTCTGTACTTTGTTAGAAAAAATATCAATGTGCTATTTTTAAGGTTATGGGAAGCAGCTGAAGGAGTGATTTTACCTTCTTAATCTTTGATATAATTCCTTTATTCATGGTGATTGAGAATGCAGTAAATTACTTTATTTTATAGGGTAGCGTTTTTTGATTTTTAACATTCCGTAAAAGTTTCCTTTGTGAAACATTAAATCCATACAATGTAGACATTTGGCTTCATGGAAAAGATTAAGGCTTATGTATTAGATATAATGAAAAATTATTTTTAATTCTGATCAAACAATTTAAAAATTGAGGCGCCGTATGTGCAGAAAAACACCGTAATTAACTAAGCATTAAATATTAGTATAACAATTTTATATATTTTTATTTGCACCTCCCGAAATATCATCTGGTCAATCTAATCCGTAAGGAAACCTCTGAGCATGTAATAATTTTATTCGTTTCAAATTCCCTTGACCTTTACATGTGGGTTGGGACAGCATCTGTTCCATAGGTTATACAGGTCGAGCAACTGGCTTGGGATAAATTTGGCCACGGAGGGTGGGGGGTGGGAATAATTTTTAAGGGGACTTGGTACCCTTTGATTTGAGAAAATCTATGAAAATATCAATTTTTCTTTTTTTTGCTTAAAATATGCTCTTATACCTAAAGTTCATTATTACAAAGTTTTGAAACGATCTGACAATTATAAATGTAATAAAAATGCGTTTCATTACTTTCACAGCACTTAAAATGCTACGTCCATTTTGATGTTTATATTTTTGACGCAACAGCTTTTGGTCATTTATTTAAAGAAAAATCAGCTAATAACAAGTTGAACGTGTTTATCTGTGACTGTATCTATCACATCACGTGTTTGTTTACTTTTTTTTACCGTGGTTTGATTTAATTTTAAATTTGAAGGTACAAGGAAACGTATTTGCCAAAGGCGACGTATTTAACAAATGTAATACATGTTTTTGCTATGTCAAAGCCCATTCTAAAGTGTTTTATGGTATGGAATATGTATGTTCAATGAATTCAGTTGTATTAGTATGGTTTCTAACACAAAATTAGTGTAAAACAATATTTTAAACATTATTATTTTGATTTTAACAGATTTTTCTCAAAAATTTAGTTTTGTTATCATTTTAAAACTGAGTACATAATAGTGATTTAATGTACTCCAATTAAATAATAGAAAGCGGAATTTTATATGTATGCAAGTAGTTATAAAATTAATTATGTGTGAAGAAAATCTCAAATGTATTCATCGAGTTATTTGGATTTGAAATGTTTAAACTGATTTATCTCAGTTTGTGTTTTTTGCATATGCCACGGTATTTAAAATAAGAATACTTTCTCAAATATTATTCAAATGGCTTGATTTTTTTTCTGAAATTCCTGTATAACCTATTTAAAACAATCAAGGATGGGTTTTGCAAAATAGTGAAAAGAAAAAAAATTAAAAATTAAAAAATAGACTAAATCATGTTTTTTCCCATTTTTTTGCATATACATCGACATTTTATTTTTTTTCTCAAGAACTAAATCATTAATTCCAAATTCGATCCTTAAAGTTATAAAGTATAGTATAGTGAATGTAAGAAAAAAAAATCTTTACAAAATATTAAAAACTGAAAAAGAAAAACCATTTTTAAAAAAGTTAAATTTTTAAGAAAAAAATTAAATTTTGAAAAATATACCCACAAAAACATTTTTGTTGTTGCTAAAATCATGTTATATAATAATAACCTTCAATAATATGTGTAAAATATCTATGTAAATTATTTAATAAAAAAAATTATTCCAAGGGTACCGAGTCCCCTTAAGGCATGTAAGGTCTGAAGTATGCTGTTTGAGGCAGAATAGGTAATTACATGATTTCGGACATGTGACGCTTGACTAATGGTTTCTACAGATCGTCATCAACATGTCACTTCAGTTTTTCAAACCCTTATGTGATCCTACCCCCATCTGAGATCCTTCATGCTTTGAGGAAGAATTGTTAATTATTCGTCCGTCAGATAGTTGCACGCCTCTTATTGCAAGGCAAGTCGTTCATCAACAATGCGTCATTGTCCTGCATCCCGAAACGACATTTTCTCCCTTCATTTTGGAATTAGACTACAGGCAGGGTAACTTTTCTTTTACGGATTCCACATGGAAAATATTATAAAATATATATAAGTATAAAGACGTAGTACCACATCCAGTGGATGTACAATGATGTAAAATAGAACTAAGATTATTTAAGCACCGCTTCTGCAAATACACGCAGTTTTAAAATATGTGACCTGCTTTAATATTTATATGTCATGAAACGCTATTTAAATATTAATTAAATGCCATTGTATATTATAGGAAATGACAACATCCATGCCATCAGTAACCAAGCCAATTACACAATCCGCTTTGCCTTAAAAGATAGTAAAGGAGTTCCTGGATATGCTCAATACGATACTTTCTGGATTGAAGACGAAAAAACAGATTTTAAATTACGGATAGGAGGTTACACTGGGAATGTCCGTAAGTGAACCGATCATTTTATATTTCTTTAGGTATATATTGTGCTAAGTGATGCCAAGTAAACTTTCGCTATTAAAAACACTACGATAAAAAAACAGCCAACTCTTACCTCCATGAATTTAAGTGGAGCGCGTATGTATCTCCCTACCAAACAAGGTCACTAACATCGCTTGTATCTTTGCAACGATACTACCCATGCTCCTTACTTTGGTATCGTTGTGCAGAGGAAAAGAAGTCATTACTCGATCAATAATATAGACTTTGAGAGTATGACATTACACACTTGGAAAACATGAAGATACTCCTGTGCTCCTCAACTCCGCTCGATTTCAATTCTTGCGGTCGTTCTCGTGTCATCTCTCTCTCTCTCTCTCTCTCTCTCTCTCTCTCTCTCTCTCTCTCTCTCTCTCTCTCTCTCTCTCTTCTACTTCAACATGCTAGCACGCTCAAATTGCTCGACGCATTGTGCGACAGCCCGAGCTCATCATATTCTGCAATCATCAATAATCTACAAGTTTTTTGTCTGTATTTTAAATGTTCTGTTTTGTGAATAATATACAATGGTAAAAAGTACTTCAACTTTAAGAGACTAACTAGTAAAATCTTTTGTAAAGAGTCTAAATTAATTAAATTTATTCTTTGACAAGAAAGTTAACAGAAAACATTACGTTATACGTATTATATTATTATCACTGGTTTTTAACTGCAACTTCTGGACAATTAGATTTTAGGATTACTAACTGTCACCGCTTTTATTGATATATTTATTTTGATATGTTTATTTTTGGTGCGCAAGTAAGTTGACATTTGGTGCTTTCGGCTGAGTATTTTTCAATTTTCCTTAGAAACCAATTTTGAAAGCAATCTATATTACAATTTAAAGTCTTTCAAAACTCAAATCGAAGTAAATAATGAACAATATAAAAAAAACTATATTTTTGGCAAAATGAAAATTGTTTATATAAGAATAAGATAATAATAATATCCAACAACTTTCCAGTGAATATTGTTAATTGTACAGGAGTAATGGATTTTAAAATAAAGTAACGTATTCATTGGAGAATAGTTAGGAGATACTAGCTGGACTAACCTGGTTGGGTCTTGATCCTGTTGTTGGTCGCAAATACTTGTATTCGAAAAACATCTCACTAAATCCTTTTTAAAAATTTGTTGAGTTAAAGTATGGCTTCCTTCAATCGACTGCATCTGGCCGTTCATTTAAGCAAATTTCAAAGCAGATTTCGAGCCATCCAGAAATTGCAGTTAGAGTTGAGTGATTCCAATGGCTACATTTTCCAATAGAAGAAAAGAAAAATCTGCTATTAGAGATGAGTTGTAGATACTTCAAATTTTTCTATCATTGCCATAAGAAGTTGCAAAGTAAAAAATATGAAAAATGCTTAACGTTATTTTACAATTCTTTAATAGTATGCAAATCATACAAATCTTTGTGGATATCTTTTAATGCTTCACAACTAGAAATGAGAGGTTTTAAAATATATCACATAAAGAACAAAAGCAAATTATTACACACAGTGAGCCATATAAATAGGATCTCAACAGATTAAATGTTCCCGAACTAAATAGTTATCCCTTTCTATTTATATTTATAAACCCCAAACGAATGTTCGAAATAGGTGTCGTGGGGTAAATTGGCTAGTAAATTTTTTTGGATTGCGTTGTGATTTTTTTTGTATCTTTATGAATAATGCAGTCTTGGAAAAAATACATACATACCAATAAATCTTTTAAAACGGTGCTTTATTGACACATTGAATTAAATAGGAGAAAACTTATGGTTGGGGGGTTATGTGCAATAATGTACTACTGACTCACGTGTACCGATGCGGGAGAGTTCCGTCTGAGGCGATTTAGCTGGTTGTTTGGGGTGTGGATGACCGGCTACCAGGGGCTCGTCTGGTTCCGCAGCTCAGTGGCGTTGATACGAAGTGGGAGTGCTGCCGTCTGGTCTCATGGTATTCGGGACTTTTCCGGAGATGGACATGAGGACGGGAGACGATAGAGTAAAAATTGCTCGTCTGTTCTGGGCAATGGCAAAGTCGAAAAGTGATGTGGGAAATCTTGCATTTCCCACGGTGGTCTCTTGGGGTGGGGGGTTGCAATCCCACATAAATTACTAAACCCACCACTTGGAATTCTCTCCGCCCTCCTGGGTCACCCCTCCTGGCCAATCCTGGCATGGTTGTAAAAAATGGCTCAGTGACGAAACTCTCCTCACACTGTACCCCGTCATAAAACCGGCGACCGCCAGTCTAGCCATCTGACCAAATTGCACAAAGTACAAAATAGGTCAGATCCCTATATAAAAATTGCAACTTGTGACAGCACACTGTCACAATAGGAAACAGCTGTTATTGAAAATATATGTGTCAAAATCCATTTCTCAAAGGGCCGTGAGGAACCCCAAACGATTGCTCCAAGGAGGTATCAGCTATTTCTTAACAGCAATGTTCCCTTGCTTGGTACCAAAATCGACTGAGTAAAGAGATGAGATGAGAACCTAGAAGGGTTGATTAAAAAAATATATGACTAGTCGTTCCCACTTTACAGACTTTTGAATTCGTAACTTTATTTACTCGGTTATTTTACACATAAAAGGTGTGTAAATTGTTATTCTATGAAATAATTAGCTAAATCAAAGAATACAAGTGAGTTATTTCATTAAATAACGGATTTCATACTGTAACGCAAGTGGTTCTCAAATGGCGGTCCGCGAACCCTCAAGGCACCGTACGATATTCTGTGCAACTTAGGTAGATTTTTTTTAAAGAGAAGATTAACTAATTGAATTTTGGTTTTAAATGTCCAAATTTATAAAAAAAAAAAATAGTCTAGAAAACTTCAAGTTATTTGCAACCATCTTATTGCATTACTTATAGATGTTAATAACCATCTTCTACTAAGTGATAAAATGAAAACCGATAGCTTAACATAAGAAAAACATTCACGCTGATTTAAGAGTGAAAATATCAAGCATGCAGTTAAAGTTTTGGGTGATTATGTTCAAAAAAGAAAGATTTCACTCATCAAATACTTATCAAAAATACTGAAATTAGTTAGTTGTGCAGGAACTAACTGAAATGACTATTACAACATTTTTATGAATGTCAAATGTACAAATAATAGACTAAAAGCAATTAAACTTCTTAAAGAGGTGTTATATTTTCTATGTATTTGTTGGGTAAAATGGTTTTTACCATACTGTTGGTTAAAACTAAGCAAAATAAAAACAAATCATGAATTTAGTTTCGGAATTTTTCTTCTCTTTATTTTTATGTTCAAACACAATTGAAACGTATACAAACATACCTAGTAATCGCTAAAACTTCCGTGATCATACATGGAACGGAGTCCTCTATCCTATTTTAGTTTTAGTTAGACTTTCAAAAACATGTACTCAAAAATAAGTGCTTCGAGTAAAAATGAATAAAAAGAGCAATACTTACTGGGAATAGAACCCAGATTTTCAGGCACGCAGCACAGAGCCTTATCGGTTAAACTATAAGGGCGACTTGAAGAAGTTCGAAACAGAAGAAATGTTAAAAAGATGTGCCAAAGGAATGGGAAGTATGCTAATTGAGTTGTAATAATTCAGTTTCCATTTAAGCAAACGACAAATGTTGAAATATTGTGGAAAATCATATTCTGAAAAACTATTTTATGTTTATCAAGTGGCCTCGTTAATATGGCTTGAACTGAAGTTGAGAATAGCAATATTAAATCACACTGCTCATCTTTGAGAAAGTACGCTTACTTAAATTTGAAAACGTCATCGCTCATTTACGATGTAATTATACTCAAAGAGAAAAAAGTATGTTCAGGTACTCATTTTTAAGTACCTTTTTTGTATAGTGTATTAGTTTGATGAGTAAACAATTCCTCGCTGTCAGAAGGTTAGGCCTATCAACTTCTAACGTCACACACTTTTTATGTAGGGGGCCGTCTCCGTATCTATTTAAGAATTATTTAACTTTGTTAATAATTTTATTATCGATGAAACGGCCTTCTCTGGCCGGCTATGAGCAGCCCAATCACTCGGTTGTGTAATCGTTACAAGAGTGATATTGGGGCTGCGCAACAGTGCCCCTGGTAGTAGCTGCGTGAAGTTGCAATACTATTGTGCTATTGGGATGTGAATCCCACACTTATTAGTATATTTAGAGGTTATGTTACAACAGAATTTGAATTTCCTCTGCACGGAAATGTCTGAAATTTATTAATATTAAAACACACTGCTCATTTTTGAGAAAATCCGATTACTTAAATTCGAGTACGTCATTGCTCATTTACAGAGCAATTGTATTAAAAAAAACGAGTATATTCATGTACTCATTTTTAAGTATGTCTTTTTCCAGTGCAATCACACTTCTCCGTTGAGTTTTGGGGCCAGTAATATTTAAATATTAAATCTAAACTTATACTTATACTGATATATTAGATTTCTAATTATCCTTATTTTCCATTTTAAACGTCTTCATGCGTCCATGTCTCGTCATTAACTAAACAAGTTGATATTTTCTCTATTCGGCTATTGGTGGTTACGTTAAATAATGTTTGGAATATATCTTTTTCCTTCGTAATATTTCGTATATACTTAGGTATAGTAAAGAATAAAAATGGTCATAAAAAAAAATCGAAAAATAAATTTTAAATAAACGTTTGTATACTTGTTTTGCGTATCCTCAATTATATTTAAGTTATGTGTTTTGCACATTATAATTGAAAGGCTTATCCGTTTTGCTACCATTTTCGTGGTGAAAAACTCAGTATATAAACACCTGCTCAAAACAACGCATTTTAAAAAGTTCTATATCATATGGATGCCAAATGGTGTAAGTCCAAACTCAGAGTTCCTTTCTGAAGAGCACTGGAATTTTAAAACTCTGTTTGATTATAATGATTAGTGGAATAACATCAACCCATTGTTGTGCAATCTGTTGGCATATAATCCACACCACTTATCCAAATGACAGATATACCTGCCTAATAATGGAAAATGGAGACATTACTTTCTTTTAGTGTCTTGGGACTCACACCACTTCACATCCGACTTCTTTATATCTTAGATCAACAGTTATCAACAGTTTCCACTCCGTACATGTGAAACGGCATATGGCCAGAAATGAAAGTTCAAGTACTTATTTGTACTTATTATCTCATAAAACTTGGGAATCATACTGATATGACGCAAATATAAATATTTGTCCTGCAATAGTGGTATTATTATTCATTTGATGTTTAAGAAAGAAGTGCAGGTAAGTGCGAACTTTAACAGTAAATTTCACATTGACTTATTTTATGTTTAACTAATTTATTGTCCATTACGATGTAATTAACAAAACATGCAACTAGTAAAGACTCTGTCATAATAAAATAATCTTTTTAAAAAAAGGAAAACAAAGTTTAAAGAAAATGCGCTAAAATGTAAAAAATATATTTTTAATTTTACGACCGAGTTGAAAACATTGAATTATTTAATATCAATTTTATACTTATTAAAACATTTTGAAGTTGGTGCATATTTACAAAAATCATCTATGAATTTTGCCGCCGATTTCAAAACAGTTGTAATAATAATTATAAAATGATTTTAAATAATTAAATTTTCTAAACTTGGTCGTAAAATTAAAATTATTTTTACATTTTAGTGCATTTTCTTATAAAAGTCGTTTTATGTTTCCCCTTTTAGTTTTTAAGTTAGCAGGGGGTTTCGGCCCCGTAATTATTCACCCAAAATATTCAAGTAGCAATTTGTGCTGAACTTTGTCACAGCAATATATATTTTAAAACAATCCATATCAATGCCAATAAATGATGGTTAAACGAAATGTCATTGTTGTACAGATTCTGATAAACAGTGAAAATATTTTGAAATCGGATAAATTGTTTAAATTAAATTCCGATTAATTGACATTTCGGGAAACTTAACATTCGGATAGACGATTATTTTTTTTGCAGTTTTTGCCTAAGTGGATTTTGCTGTATTTGTCGTGGGGTAGTGGTTAGTACATTTTTTTGGACTGCGTTGTGTTATTTTTGTTTCATTATGAACGATGTTGTCTATTTTTTAATATTGGATTTTGCCATAATACTGACTATGGATAGTATTTATAAATAAGTTTTATAGTAAACCAATATGAAACTGATACTGTTTACAAAATACATCATCAGATCTATGATATGTGACTGAAATCTCCTTCATTGTCTAATATCTTATTGAAATAAGTTCGGACACCTCATTTTCATCCTATTACTTTAAGAATAAATTAAATACTTACAATAGCTATTTTTGACTGTGTCTTCTTAGTATGCAGTATCTTTGTTTTGTTGTGGCTCTTTGTGTGATGCGCCTGTCTGACGCAGTGACGCACAACACGACGCACTCCAAACCGCATTGCGATGGTAAAGAAAAGGCTTCCACTCTCGTGGATGTCGCCAAGGATTTCATGAATAAGGCCAAGAATTTATATCCAGATTGTAGTAAGTAGGATTTCAGATTGATCTATCATCTAAACAATTATTTTTTACCAATAACAATGATCTTTGTTATATCCAGTACAGTATGCTGAATAATTCAGTCAAATTATTTATTTTGCAGTTTATATGCCTATCATTAGTTATTCCATATAATAACTAGTTATATCATAGCATAACTAGTTATTTTATAGAATAATTTATTATTTCATAGAAAAACTATTTATGCCATAGAATAATTAGTTAGTTTATAGAATAACTAGTTATTTTAAAGAATAACTAGTTATCTCAAAGAATAACGAGTTAATGTTGAGAGTTATCAATTTTTTAAACGCTTGTGGTGACTTGAGCAGTTATTGTATTAAATAAATATGTATTCTATGAAATAACTGAATTATTGTAATGGTAACACATAAAATTCTACAATTTGAAGAATAAATACTATATCTGTAGATAAATGCATTTTATCGTTTGGAATATGATTAGTTTGAATTATCGCTTATAAGTAGGTTATTTTAACGAAAATTTATTTTACTTATTAACCCACTTTTTTTAAAGATAAAAAAGACCTATATTTAAAACATTTTAGGCATTCAAAATTAGGTTGAAACATGAGGAATACATCGATAATCGCAAGAAAAATAGAAAAAATGTGCATTAAAGAAGTTTATTAAAAACATTGAAAATTTGTAATGAAACAAAATTAGTTTACAAGTTGTTTTAGTTTTGAATGAAAATTGATATTTTGTTCTTAAATTAGATTCCTAATATTTACTTTTTTAGTTGACGATAATGTGCAATGCGGAAGAAAGGAGAAATCTTTGGCCTTTTTAGAAGTGGCTTCGAATTTGATAAGTGGAATCAAGAAAACCTTTCCAACTTGTAAGTTTACTGCAACATGTAGGAGAATTAAACATACATTTTGGATATTTAATTTAACACATCCTGATCATCTCAGAATTGATTAATATCTTAAGTTTTAAAATATTTTTGTGTATCCCTATGTGTATATGAACATGAATATATGTTTTTATGTTCCAAAAAAAAGGGCATGTTTTGGCTCGGAAAGAATGCTTTGAAATTCCATAAGTTTATAGTTTTCCTTTTCGTAGACAATAGTGTTCATATTTGTTTGCGTTATCTCAAACACAAAAAGTTTCTTATACTTTTAGAACTATTTGACTCCATGAAACTGAGAAGTGAAAGCAGAAATTGTACATTTCTTTTAATGACATTCAATAGATATTTTTTGGTATGGCATTCTAAAATACTTGTCAATTATGGTTTTTAGTAAGTATATCATAATTGTTTTTGCAATCCACTTTTTAAAGTCAAGCCCTCTTATATGGATGCCAATGAAATTTACATATTATCCCTTAAATGTGTGTGCAGCTCATGTTCATTGTGGTTATCCACATAGTCATGTTATCGTCCTCTATCTATTTAGGTCCTGAGCTAGAATGCCCGACCGTACCTGAACCAGTGTGCCCGACGGTACCTGAACCAGAGTGCCCGACTGTACCTGAACCAGAGTGCCCAACGGTTCCAGAGCCAGAGTGCCCGAAGGTTTGCAATGAGAAGCCCATGGACTGTTCCGAAATTCTTGACAGTGGGAAGACCACGAGTGGCATCTACAGCATTTGGCCGAGGAGTCGCACAATGCCGGACAAAGAAGTCTCTGTGTATTGCGACATGGATAAGGATGGGGGAGGATGGACGGTACATTTTTCAAATTCAATAATTTTTATTCAGACTAAATTGCCTGTGGGGCAGTGACGGTTCAGTTAGTTGTGAATGGAGAATTTTCTCGTAAATTGAAAATTTAAATGTAATTATACATAAAAATATGGAATTTGTGGACACCGTTATATATACTGATTTGTATAGCTGTATTTCATATGGGAAGTTAATCCTCGACGAAAAGGATTGGTAATGAGTATTCGTTATATCTTATCACGTCAATAAGATCATTAACATTTTGTATTCTTCAAAAATACTTCTTAGGAAGAATGTTGCACAGAAAATCTATTGTAGCTACTGACAATCCTTTTTGAAAAATTAGTAAATACGCGGGATAAAGGGGAAGGGCGAGGGGACAAGCAAAACTGTTAGCTGGGGTCTGTTAGTAAGCCATTTTTACCGAGAATGAGTATTCCCCATATTTGAATATTAAATATTAAAACAAATATCATTTGGTGAGATTCCATACGTTTCACTGAATAATATTTGTATTTTCTCATTGAAATGTTTTCATTATAACATGTCTCTTTAGATGCATCGGTAAGTATATCCCTCGACAGAGAAATTTGACCGTCCGGTTGTTATTACTAGGGATAAAAATTGAGAAAGTTTCATAATTTAATTTTTGTTATCTCAATAATATCTTGGAAATAGTCACATTAAATTAATAACACTTTTATTTCTAGATTTTAAATAATTTACATAATTACAATAGTAACAACAAACCTTTTATGGGTAATTGCAGGTAATCTGTTAAAGCATATACATTAAAAAATTGAGTTGGATTTGAACGCGCAATCATTTCTTCGCGATCACTTCTATCTACTCAGCTACAGGAGCTTGGCTACTTTTCCTGTGAGATCTTTCCGTTCCTAATCCTTACATAACGCATGCGCAGTTCTTAATATGACCCCACAATTTCTATTAGATTGAAACTTTGAATAATATTTAAAAAATAACTAACAAACATTTTCAAATGCTTACTTTCAGGTGCACAATTACAGGTTGAATAGCAGTTATGGTAAATATTTTAAACATTTCCGTGCAAAAGAAGTAGGTGTTTTGCGTACCACAGACAGACAGACTGGCGAAGGACAGACTCTTTCTTTTATTAGTATAGATTATGGGCTTTGTAATTATTTACTTGAATGTGATAATTTTTTTATTTCCTTCTGCGGACGCTAATACACTATCAAATATCAAAAGTCTTTGATACACCTTTTAAAATCTTTTAAAAAATAAATATGACAAAAAAAAGTATGATATTGTAATGGCCAATTTTGATAAAAGATGGCGCTTTGTCCATCTAATGTTTTATACAAGATTTGTGTTGATGTATTCTGCGTAGTGACCTCGACCGCTTTAAACCGCCAATCTCCGCTATTTTCTCCATGTCAGATTTTAAATTTGAGTAAAAGTTTTATAAAAAATCTTTGTCAAAAACTTTAATAGTGTAATACAGGCTTTAAACTTTCCATACATAGTGAACTTTAGATATATACGTTTTCCCCCCATTAGGTCATTCAAAGAAGAGGTAGCTTTTCCACACCAAAGGATTACTTTGATAAGGATTGGAACAGTTACAAAATGGGCTTTGGTAACTTAAAGGAAGAATTCTGGTTAGGTAAGCATTACATTTTTATTCTCAAAGAAATATTTCTGTACTTTGGTAGAAAAAATATCAATGTTCTATTTTCAAGGTTATGGTAAGCACTTGAAGGAGTGATTTTAACTTCTTAAATTTTTTTGAAAACATGCTAAAAATATTTATTTATAATTCGTTTATTCGTGGTAATTGAAAATGCCCCAAATGACTTTTTTTTAAAAGGTAGTGGTTTTTGATTTTTAACATTCAGTAAAAGTTCCCTTTGTGAAATATTAATATCCATGCAATGTAGACATTTGGCTTCATGGAAAAGATTACGGTTTATGTATTAAATATAATGAAAAATTATTTTTAATTTTGATCAAACAATAAAAAAATTGAGGCACCGTAAGTTCAGAAAAAAACCTTAAATAATTAAACATTAAATATTAGTATAAAATTTTTATATTGTTATTTGCACCTCCCGAAAAATCATCTGGTCAATCTAATCCGCAAGGAAACCTCTGAGCATGTAATAATTTAATTCGTTCTAAATTCCTTGATATGGTTCTGATTCCTTAAATGATTCGTCCTTCAGATAGTTGCACGCCTCTTATTGTAAGGCAAGTCGTCCATCTACAGTGCGTCATTGTCCTTCCCCCCAAAGCGAGTTTTCCTCAATAAATTTTGGAATTAGACTACAGGCACGGTAACTTTTCTTTTACGGAACCCACATGAAAAAGATAAATATAAAGATGTAGTACCACTTCCAGTGGAAGTGGATGTACAATGACGTAAAATAGGACTAAGTTAGTTTAAGCACCGCTTCTGCAAATACACGCAGTTTTAAAGTATGTGTCCTGCTTTAACATTTATATGTCATAAAGCGCTATTCTTATATTAATTAAATGCCCTTTGTATATTTTAGGAAATGACAACATCCATGCCATCAGTAACCAAGCCAATTACACAATCCGCTTTGATTTAAAAGATGGTGACAGAATTCCTGGATATGCTCAATACGATACTTTTTGGATTGAAGACGAAAAAACAGATTTTAAATTACGGATAGGAGGTTACACTGGGAATGTCAGTAAGTGAACCGATCATTTTATATTTCTTTAGGTATATATTGTACTAAATGATGCAAAGTAAACTTTCGCTATTAAAAACACTACGATAAAAAAACAGCCAACTCTTACCTCCATGAATTTAAGTGGAGCGCGTGTGTATCTCCCTAGCAAACAAGGTCATGGTTTCCAGTTTAGAAATTACCAAAACTTTGACATACCACATTCTTATATGACGTGAAATATTTAGGTCAGTGGGGGGTCGCTTGCAAAAACATCATATATCGAAAACATGTAACACTAACATCGCTTGTATCTTTGCAACGATACTACCCATGCTCCTTACTTTGGTATCGTTGTGTAGAGGAAAAGAAGTCATTACTCGATCACTAATATAGACTTTGAGAGTATGACATTACACACTCCGAAAACATGAAGATAAAAAAAAGTGTACATTTACTGCTTTTCTAAGCAGAATTTTTTATACCTCGAGAACGCCAACGTGTAGAACATCGTAAGAGGTGCCGTTGAAATGAACTTTACAAATACTATAACATGCAATACTAATATTAGAAATGTAAAGAAGCTTTTAAAATATAAACAGTAAAAATATTGAATTTGAACACAATTACTCTAAGATTTCATCATTACCGTAATATCTTCAAAAATAGTGATAAATGCCTAATGCAAATTGTTATAAACAGAAATTATTATCGTTGCGTTTATTTCATTCATTCTAATCTAATAGAAGCTCTTCCTAAGCACTTTGTTGAAGTCACGGAATAAAGAAAAAGGTGGAGATGATTTGGCGAGATTTCATAAGACGTAAGTTAGCAACCCCAAACTAGGAACAAACAAACCTAGTTTGCAGTAGTTTTCCTACGAGGGAAAAATAAATTATCGCCAAGTACTGGTACAAAGTAGTGCTTTGGAATAGCGCCAAACACTTCGCCAGTTCTTACTTTTTAAGCGATTGCTTACTTCACATTCACAAAGAAGAACGTGGAGGTGTTTTGGTGAGATTTCACGTGAAGAAAGGTAGCAACCCTACATAGGTAAAACAAACTGAGTAGGTAAAACAAACTGAGTTGGCAGTGTGTTTTCAACGAAGGCTGCATTATTTTATTTTTGAGGTAAAACTTAAAAATGAACATTTTGTGCAGTTGCGGATGTAGTACAAAGTTCGAATCGAGAAAAGATTCCAGTATGTTCACTTTAAAGGTAAGTTAAATTATAAAATAACTTATCTCTATTAAATGTCAAAAAGTAGTTCTTTGGAATAGCGTCATATACTTCGCCAGGGTTTTAGCGATTTCTTACTTCACATCGCAAGCCGATTTTTGATTTGAGCGCAAATCCATCTCCTTCTTTTCTCCGTGGCAGAGTCCCACAATATTCATTGTTTAACCAAGGAGAATAACTATTTTTTATGTATTATATGTTAATAATTGAGGGGCTGACATGGGGAAGACAGTATGTTACAAAAAGTAAATTTTACAGGGAAGCAAAAAACGGCTGGCCAAGTATGGTGGACTACATGCAAGTGCCATCTTCCGTCGTTCGTAGAAACTAAACCATTTTGCCAATTGACTTACTGTTTATTCCATGCCATTGGCTTGAGCGTTTACTGATTTTTCCGTGAAAAAAACGAAAAACTCGAAATTTGTGACTTACTGTCTTCCCCACGTCAACCCCTCAATTGTCTCAAGTCAGACTACGCAGCAGTCTTGGGCCAATACCTGTTAACCTTCGGTATACATTGGGGGGCTCAAGACTACAGTCATAAGTTTCCCAGAATGCGTCGGGTGACAGAAAAAATCGGCGGCTACCTGTGAATATAAGAATGGGTAGACAAATTAAATCTGTCACTTGCCGATCAGTTTCAAACAGTCACTTGCCGATTTAATGATTAACCACAGAAATGTTTTAGAAAGTATTACAATTTGGGATCATCATCGATTGGGATATAAAAGCAGCCTCTAGTGTGCATATCTTGTGTGTCTCATTCAAATGTTCATCAGTGTTAGTACACGTATTGGTCTTCAAAATCCAAACATGACATTTTCTTTCATTTGCTGCAGGTGACTCCATGGCAGACAACAACAACATGATGTTCTCTACTAAGGACCAAGAGGAAAAATGGCGAAATATAGGTTGTTCGTCTGACTACACAGGGGGGTGGTGGTTCAACGGTTGTAGATTCAGCAATATGAACGGTCTCAATCAGCCAGGAGTGAATGATCCTCCAGGAATCTTTTGGTATCTGTGGAAAAACTTTATTTGTTTGTCAGAAGTCGAGATAAAATTGAAACCTCGAAACTATGGTAACACGAACTGAGAAGTGTGGCATTTCTTTATTTTGGAAAATAAATTGTGAAATTTAAAAAAGAGAGTTCTATTTATTTAAAAATGCTTAAATATATTTTGGAGTTTTCATCAATTTAAATGATTTAAAAACGACCTAACAGCGTTGACATAAAAAAATATGATTTAAAGTTTCTATTTTACCTACAAAGAGCTCATTATTGATTGATTTACTTTACATTGAGATTTACTTATACGTGAACCCATTATGAAACAAGCTTCATAATTAACAATAATCAGGTATTTTAATATAAATTGACTGAACGTAAATAAAATATAATAATTTCTCTTAATCTATATATATAAATGCGAAAAACCCACTCATCACTCATCACTAATTCTCCAACTTCCCGTATACCTATGAAGATGAAATTTGGCAAATTTGTTCCTTATACCTTAAATAGGAAAAGTAAGCTATTTTTGTTCCGATCGAACGGATTTAAGGGGGTGTAAAACCCCTTTTTCGAAACTTCTCCATAGGATTAACATGGAGAACATGTAACAATGCAAAATATAAAATTTAAACAATGGAAATTTTTAATATTATGTAACGTACGAGGAGCATTCTGATTGGCTGATGACTAAATATCGCCAAAATGTCGCCAAATAACTAAAAACTGTCGCCAAATAACTAAAAACTGTCGCCAAATAACTAAAAACTGTCGCCAAATTAATAAACTTCGCCAAATAAATTAAAATTTCACCGAATGAATAAAACATTTCGCCAAATTAATAAAATATCGCCAAATGAACTAAAATATGATCATATATGTAAAAATAATATAAAAACCGGCCCGTCGCACCGGGGGGTATTTAACTGTGAAAAAGAAAACAAAACGAAAAATGCTACGACCAAAAGTGCAAGCCATACGAAAAATATATTATCAAACTGAAGAGAAGTATACAGTATGAATAATATAAAGGTTCAAGACAGGAAGCCCATCGCTAAATAAAAGTTTGTAATTTAGCCTCCGTGCACTCAGTTAGTTTTGTGTTATCCATTATTTATTAGTTTACCTGCCGAGAGGCCAGTTATGTTACCACTCTACCTGTGAGTGAAGTTCTGTAATCTATATATATAAAAACATCGCCAAATGAACTAAAATATGAACACATATGTAAAAATACCATAAAAATGGCGAAATTAGTGTCAAAAAATGATAAAATGTATGTCAAAATGGTGAAAATATGATTGGGTAACAGGATATTCCGTACTACATCAGCTATGAAAATTAAATTTGGCGTGGAGGTACACTTTAAGCCAAAATTGCTCACTAAGAAATGATTTTCAAAAATTCGGACTGTAAATGCCAAAAGTAAAAATCCTCGCCACTTATCCACTGACTCATTACTATTTCTTTTATTTTCTGTATACCTATGAAGATGAAATTTGGCAACTTTGTTACTTATACCTTAAATAGGAAAAGTAAGCTATTTTTGTACCGATCTAACGTATTTAAGGGAGTGTTCAATGAGACAGTGGGATTTTTTGTACGGACCGTTAGTTTTAGACAATTTGGATAGTTTTAGAATTGTTAAACTCCACATACTGATAGGGTTTACCGAACAAAGTAAAACTTCTCGAATGTTAATCAACGGGAATATCATTTATTTGTCAGCATTGTTTTATCGCCAACTTCTCCGTGTTATAAAGTTTTCAGTTCCAGCTAGAACTTGCTAATAAAATTTATTTAATTTGTTTGGGTTCGTTATTTTATTTATCTTCTGATGGGTGAGGAATTAAGATTATTTTTCATCCGCTTAAATATGTTTTACTTGTACCTCTTTTGCGAGTTATTTTCTTCCCGTGCATAGAACTTAAAATTCAAAACTGAACCAGTGTTCACGTTCCCAGTGAGTAAGCGTCTTCTTCTATCTACTGGCGGGCCTCGGGCGTGGCCTGGTTGGAAAAGCGGAAATTACTTCTCAATGAATTACTTTCTTGACAAACGAATTTATTTATATCATGTTAATTATCGCGTTAACTGTGAAGTGAAAAAGGAGAAACAAAAAGTAAATATAAAGCGAATATTATCGATTCATTAACTTGGCTGAACTGTCGAATTATTGAACTTGTCGTTTAGTTTTTAAACTTGATAACTGAGTTAAGTAGAACGCAAATATTCTTGATTAATATTAACTATGATAACCGAGTTGATTACAAAATACCTTATAACTTCTCTTCACCAAGTTGTACAGGTCCCAGCAGATGGTTCCTGTCTTTTTCATACCTTGTGTTATCTCGTCCATGGACATTTGAACTTAAGCAATGAGATTCGAAAGTCCATCGTATCTCATGTGTATAACAACTGGGACCGATTCAATTTCTTTACGGATGACGGAAAAGGAAACAACTTCGCATCAAAGGAAATTTACAGATGTGAAATGTTGAAGTATACAACGTATGGCTCTGCATGCGAGTTGACTGCCGCTGCAGAACTTTTTCCATATTGCTTCGAAGTTTATTATAATTGTTACCTTTACTTTTCATTTGGAAGTAATGAAAACCCTGTGAAAAAGCTTCGTTTTATCGGAGAAAATGTCTGTAACGGCCATTTTGATGTATATATTCCTGTCACTTTGCCAAACGAGGATTGTCAAAAAAGGAAAGAAAGAACAGAAGAAACAGTTTGCTCTAATAAACGTATCAAACGTCGTGGAAAGTTTTCTGACAAAGCAAGAAAACAGCAAATCCGTAATTCATCAAAAAAATATGCTAAAAATAATCCTGAAACAAATCGAAAAGCTGTACACAAATACAGAAAAGAAAATCCGGATGCCAACAGAGTTGCTGTGGCAAAGTATACACAAATCCATCCTGAAGTAAATAAGAAAGCTGTTGTAAAATACAGTTACAAACATCCGGATAGAAATAAACCTACGGCGATTTGCCATGACCCCACTAAAAAAAAAGGACTTCAACGAAGAACAGTGATATGGCAAAAGAAAGCAGGATCGGGTTTCACTTACGACCCACAGATAAGTTATGAATCTGATCAGATGATAAACATAGGGGCAATGAATGTAAAATGCACATTCTGTAATGCTCTTAAATGGAAAGACGAATCTTCCGGAATGTGTTGTAAAAGTGGAAGAGTCCAACTTCCAAGTTTTCAACAGCCTCCTGAACCACTGCAAAGTCTTTTGGATGGTAAACATCATGAAAGTGAACACTTTTTAAATAACAGCCGTAAATACAACAGTGCGTTTCAAATGACATCATTCGGAGCTAAGAAGGTTGTCGAAGGAAACTTCATGCCTACGTTCAAAGTACAAGGTCAAGTTTATCATTTGATTGGGAGTATGTTTCCGGAAATTGAAGAAAGCCATAAATTTCTGCAGATTTATTTTATTGGCGACAAAGATAAGGAATTAAAAATGAGGTGTAATAATATTTCGGGTGTCAAACCTACATTGATAATTGAGTTGCAAATAATGATGCATGCACAGCTATATTAAAGAGTTGGAATGTGCCATGGAAAATGTGTCTGATGAAAAGGAACTTGAAGTAGTAATTCATTCCGAAAGAAGACCTCCTCCTGAAGCTCATAAAGGTTGCTTCAATGCACCCTCTACAAAAGAAATTGCTATTGTAATGGTTGGACAGAACTTTGAGAAAAGGGATATTGTTTTGAAGGGCAAGAACAACAAGTTGCATCGCATAAATGAAATCCATAGATCTTACGATGCACTACAATACCCCCTAATGTTCTGTTATGGAGAAGATGGGTACTCAATTTCTGTATCTCTCACAGACCCTATTACTAAGAAGCCTCTCTCAAAAACTGTATCGGCCGCAACCTTTTACACATATCGTATTATGGTAAGATTTTCAGAACAGAATTATTTACTACTTTTCAGAAATTTATTTAATCAATATTTGGTCGATATGTACGCTAAAATTGAAACAGAAAGATTAAACTTCATACGTAATAGTCAAAAGAAATTGAGAGCAGAAAATTACATTCATCTCAAAGATGCTGTAAATAGAAACGATGCTAACGAAGAATTGGGTCAAGCAGTAATATTGCCATCATCTTTCACAGGAGGTCCTAGGTACATGCACGAACGAACTCAAGATGCCATGACCTATGTTCGACACTACGGTCGTCCTGATCTATTTATAACATTTACTTGCAATCCTAAGTGGAATGAAATCAGTCAAGAGCTTCTGCCTCATCAAAAACCACAAGACCGTCACGATTTAATTGCCCGCGTGTTCCACCTTAAAGTAAAAAATCTAATAAGTTTGTTAACAAAAGGAGAGATTTTTGGATCTACTCTGTGTCATATGTATTCGGTCGAATGGCAGAAACGTGGTTTGCCACATATTCATATTCTACTTTGGTTAGAAAATACGATCACACCAAATAAAATAGATGATGTAATCTGCGCAGAAATACCTGATCCAAACAATGACCCTTTACTTTTTGATATTGTAAAAAACAACATGATTCATGGTCCTTGTGGACACTTAAACAAGAAGTCACCATGCATGTCTGAAGGTAAATGTACTAAAAAGTATCCAAAAACGCTTCTGATCGGCACCCAGACTGGCGACGACGGATATCCTAAGTACAGACGAAGATCTCAAGATGATGGCGGAAATATAATTATTTTTGAGAAACGTTTTGGGGACATAACAGTTGACAACAGCTGGGTCGTTCCTTTTAATCCTGTGTTATTACGCAGCTTAAATGCGCATATTAACGTGGAGTATTGTAATTCCGTTAAATCGATCAAGTATATTTGTAAATACATTAACAAAGGTAGCGATCAAGCTACCTTCGCTTTGGAAAATAAACATGATGAGGTAAATGTATACCAAACTGGAAGATACATTAGCAGTTCAGAAGCAGTTTGGAGAATTCTAAGTTTTCCAATCCACGAAAGATACCCTTCGGTAATGCATCTTGCCGTACACTTAGAAAATGGTCAAAGAGTTTATTTCACATCTGACAACCTGAAAGACAAAATAAAAAATCCTCCCATTACCACATTATTAGGCTTCTTTGAATTATGTAAGACGGATGCCTTTGCAAAAACCTTGCTCTATTACGAGGTTCCTTCTTACTTTGTATGGAGCAAAAACAAATTTGTTCGGAGGAAGCAAGGAACACGAGTTGAAGGTCATGAAGGCGTAAAAAAAGACAAAGTTCTCGGAAGAGTGTACACTATACATCCAAACAACGTAGAATGCTACTACCTTCGTTTGTTGTTGCATGAGGTTCGAGGTCCAACCTCCTATAATGACCTAAAGACTGTTAATGGCACAGTTCATCAAACATTTCATCTTGCTGCCAAAGCTCTTGGACTAATTGAAGACGATAGTCACTGGGATAAAACGTTAGAAGAAGCTAATTTTTACAAAAATTCTTCCAAACTTAGAGAACTATTTGCTGTATTGATAGTCTTTTGCCAAGTTTCTGATATAAAGGGTCTGTGGGAAAAGCATAGAAATAGCTTTTCAGAAGATATAGTACAGAAATTAAAAAAAAATGCTACAGACGCGACTATTCATATCACAGAAGAGATTTACAATCGAACATTAATCATGATAGAAGATGTGGTATTTTCATTGGGAGGTCAATGTCTTACACACTATGCCTTACCAGAAACATCGAGGTCAAAAGATTTTATAAACAACGTCGATTACGTTAGAGAGATCAGTTACAATGTTGATGCATTGTTACAAACAGTTAGTAGCAAAGAAAATGTTCTAACAAAAGACCAACAAAGCGTATACTTAACAGTCGTTCAAAGTGTACAATCTGGATGTGGCAAATTATTCTTTTTAGACGCACCTGGAGGCACAGGTAAAACGCACTTAATCAATTTATTATTAGCAAAAGTGAGAAGTATGAGGAAAATTGCGTTAGGTGTGGCTTCGTCAGGTATTGCGGCTACTCTCTTAGAAGGCGGAAGAACAGCACATTCTGCATTTAAACTTCCACTTAATCTAAACAAAGCAGAGTCTCCTATGTGCCACATATCTAAGCAAAGTAATACAGCACAAGTACTTCGAGACTGTCAGCTTATCGTTTGGGACGAGTGTACCATGTCACACAAGGCTGGAATAGAGGCCCTCAATCGAACCCTGCAAGATTTGAGAAATAACAACCGCCTAATGGGAGGATTGACTGTGCTATTTGCTGGTGACTTCAGACAAACACTGCCCGTGATACCGAGAGGTACTCGTGCAGATGAAGTTAATTCGTGTTTAAAGTTCTCTTCACTTTGGCCAAAAATTGAAAAACTCTCGCTGTCCACAAACATGAGAGTGTTTCTTACAGGAGACAATAAAGCAAGCGATTTCGCTGACCTACTATTAAAAATTGGTGACGGTCAACTGAACGATGCAAAAGACCTAATGCACATTCCAGAAAATCTTTGCAAAAAAGTGGAAACATTGGATGACCTCATAAACGAAATATATCCTGATGTTAATAATATAAAAGGATCACCCATAACCTGGTACTGTGAAAGAGCTCTTTTAACGCCAAAAAACGCATCTGTCGCTGGATTAAATGAAAAGTTGTTGAAATGTCTAAAAGGGGCAGAAATTATATACAAGTCGGTGGATTCAGTTCTGAACAGAGATGAGGCAGTGAACTATCCGGTTGAGTTCCTAAACTCCCTGAATCCTCCAGGAATGCCAGCACATCTCCTTGCATTGAAAGTTGGAGCGCCAGTGATGCTCCTTCGAAATATGAACCCGCCCAAGCTATGCAACGGGACAAGACTTCTAATAAAGAACTTGCAACCCAACGTTATCGAAGCTACAATTTTTACTGGCTGTGCCGTTGGTGAGACAGTGTTCATACCGAGGTTACCCCTTGCTCCTTCCGACTACCCCTTCGAGTTCAAGCGACTTCAATTTCCACTGAAGTTGTGCTTTGCCATGACGATCAATAAATCACAGGGCCAAACGTTATGTAAAGCCGGCATAGATGTCAGAGAAAATTGTTTTTCTCATGGACAGTTTTATGTTTCCTGTTCACGAGTCAGTAAGTGTTGTAATCTGGTAATACTAGCACCTACCGGCAACACTTCTAACGTAGTGTATAAAGAGGTTTTGTACAAGCAATAAAATAGTAAAGTAATTATTTGTTTGTTTCATAAATAAAAATTCACGGTTTTTTACACATATAAATTAATACATACTTTTAAAATTGTATTCGTTTATAACCTGATAATATATAACCAAATTATACGTGCTTAAATATAATTGGACAACGGGATGTTTCGTACTACAACAACTATGAAAACAAAATTTGGCATGTAGGTACATTTCAATCCAAAATTGCACACTAAGAAAGGATTTTCAAAAATTCGAACTGTAACTGCCAAAAGTAAAAATCCTCGACATTTATCCACTGACTAATAACTAATTCTCCACCCTACCGCATTCACAGGAACCAGGAAGATGAAATTTGACGAAGTTGTTACTATAACTTACATAGTAAAAGTAAGCTATTTTTCTATTATTCGAATTTTTTCATTTTCTTCGGAAAAACCTTTATTTTACATTAGTTTAGTATACTTCAGATTTTCTTAGAATTGTGAAATTTTGCATTCTGATACGTATTAGCATACCAACAAGGGAAATGTCTAAATCAAGAATTTTGTGCAATTGGAATATTTAGAAATCGGTTGAAATTTTTTTTCACGAAACGATATTTTTGGAAAATTGTGACTGTCGTAGAATCGTGAAATTTCGCATGCATGTAGGGTTTACATACCAACAAAGGAAATAATATGAAAATCTAGATTTTAGTACGTGGAATCTTTACAAATTGGCTGAGAATGTTTTTAACGGAACATTAGTTTTTAAAACTTCGAAATTCTTTAGAATCTTAAAATTTTGCGTACTGATATGGTTTACTATAAAAACAAGGGAAAAAATCTGAAAATCTAGATTTTGGTAAAGGAACCTTTTAAAATCATTTTCGTTTTTTTCTTCTTAATATTCCTGCCAATTTCAATAACGAAAATACAAATTTTGACGTAGGTGTCTAATAAATTTATTTGGAGATAGTTATTATTATCAATTACAAGAGTTGTTTATCTTTAAACTTCTGAGCTGTTACTGTAGGTAAAAATATGGATGTTAATCAACTGGAGTGCAGTATGTATATCCACAGTATTTTACAGCCAACTTCTCCATATTATCAATTTTTCAAGTTCTTGCGGGACCTTGCTAATAAAATTTCGTTACATATTGGAACTTTTAATTCTTTGGTTCCATCTGATATGGGACAAATTAAGAATATTATTTATTTAGCTAATAATTATTGTATTTGTATCTATTTTGTAACTTATTTCTTTCCCGTGCGTAGAACGGGTATTTCAGCTAGTTGTATATAAGTTTAATAAAACTTTACAAATATTTTTTGTTTAAATTATACTAGCGTGCCCTTGCAAAAATTCTCGAGGAATAACAATTATTATCATTGAAATAATATGCTATACAGGAGGTCACGTTTAATCATTACGTGAAGTGACCATCGATGACGAACATTCCTCTCCTCAGTAGAAAATCTGTGAAAAGAACATCAGGTTCAAGAACGTTCGTATTTTCCTTTCATTGAAAAACAACTAAACCATTTTCTTTTGAATTGCAATAGTTTTTTGACATCAAAATAATCATTTCGAACTATCTTCTAATGGGAGTGCTTACTGAATAACCACTTAAGTAATAAAGTTTCTTAAATTGTATATTGCTCTATATTAGTGGGTTTTAACCTTCTTCTTTCTCTTGCTCATACCTAAATGAAACTTTTCATTTATTACCTTTATCACTCATATCCTTTCACACCCATCCTTGTAACCAAGAATGTTTGTTTGGAAATGTTCTTAGGATAGCTGGTAAATTAATCAAACGACTGAAATTGATGACCTATTGGCTTTTATTGTAGATTTTACTTATTACCTTTATTTTATTATATCAAGTGTTTTTTGCCATTACTATTATTATTTCGCGTACCCTTAATAGGACCACCTCGAACTCCCGAGGATGCGCGTACCACAGGTTGAGAACCGCTTGATTTTAAAATGGAACTTCTACATAGAAAAACCATAACAGAAATACCATTAAAAAATTAGGCGATACATATTTGCTGCTTTTTGGCATTACTTTTTAGAGTATGATTATTTTTTTCTATTGGGACTTTTGCAAACCCTTTCATACAATATGGTTACTATGTAGATTCCTAAATATATAATTTAAAAAAATATATATATTACATTAAATAACATCCATATTTAAAGCAAATAGTAAATAACTTTATGCTTACTTCATAGATAATGGTTAAAAGAGTGCATATTAAGTTTAAAAACTTTGGTCGCCAAAATGCGTCAAAGCTAAAACGTGTTTAAAAATCTGCATAGTTTAGTGAACGTAATGAAATTGAATAATTACATATCTGCGAAAAATTTGCTCCGTTGATAAACGTCAGCTTCGAGTTAAATTTGTAATTTTTAAAATTCCAAAAGTCAATAAATAAAAGAAATATCGCCTTTTTATTAGTACAATTAGAACTGTTTTTTTTTTTGTCGTGTGTGACTAAAAAGATTTCATCGCCAAGGCGGCGACAACTCTTATAACCTTGAAAATACCATATCGAAAAAGACATTAACCTACGGGAAAACGTCACGTGTATAAAGCACAGATATCTAACTGTAAATTCTGGATTGGGTAAGACATTTAGTTGACTTGAAGCCAATGTGGAAGCACCCATGCTGAGCACCCATTAAAAAATAAGGCGATACATATTTGTTGTTTTTTGGCATTACTTTGTTAAGTGTGCCGCTATCTTTTCTAGTGGTACTTTTGAAGACCTTTTCTTACAAATTGTTTATTAAATAGATTCTTAAACATATAGAATTGTTTTCGAAATATTGAATTAAATACCATCCGAATTTAAAGGTAATGGTAATTAATATTTAATTCATAGATAATGGTTAAAAGAGTGTATATTAAGAATAAAAACGTTGGTCGACAAAATCCGCCAATGCTAATAAGTGTTTAAAACTCTATATAGTTTCGCAAACGTAATGAAATAAACGTCTTTACATATCTACTAAAAATCTGCTCACTGAATAAAAATCGATAATTGTGAGCTTCGTAGTTATTATACATTACTAGCTGAAATACCCGTTCTACGCACGGGAAGGAAATAAGTTACAAAATTGATACAAATACAATATTATAGCGAAATAAATATTTTCTTAATTTCTTACACATTAAGGGGTACCACAGTGTTAAAAGTTCCAATTTGTAACGAAATTTTATTAGAAAGGTCATGCAAGAACTGGAAAGATTAATAATATGGAGAAGTTGGCTATGCAATAACGTGGATATATGTATACCTTACTCCCGTTGATTAACATCCATATTTTAACCTTTAACTCATATATTTTTAATAATAATTATCTCCGAAAAACTTTTATTAAACAACTATGTCAACATTTGTCGTTAAGTTTCAAAAATTGGCGAGAATATGAAAAGTAAAAAAAAAAAATGATTTTAAATTCAAGATTTTCATATTTTTTCTAATGTGCGGTATAGCCTATCAATATGCAGAAGGGCGGGGGGGGGGGGGGGGTCGAGGGAGAGTGGGGATGGAGAACCAGCATTTTTTTTTTTCGGATATCCCCCGCACTTTTTTAATATTAAACTTTTTAAAATAAAAAAAATATTCACAATCAAATTTTTTATTGCATTTCCATACTAAATTTTTTTTTAAAAAATTCGAAACCCTAACCCCTACAGGCTACTACAGACAATGGACGTAAATTTATTCACCCTCTGACACTTGCACCACGTGGGGGAGGAGTCCACAACAACAGGTTTCGATTCCGCCCACATAACTCATCGTATAGGCATACCATCATATAAAGAAAGGTAGGCCGCATCGACCAAAGCAATTATTAACCCATTTCGCCCTCTGACCTTTGTACCCCGTAACGGGAATGTCGCCCTTAACTGCAGGCGATTTCGTTCTCATTACTCCCCGGGAAATCGTGCTATTGGCGATAAATGACATACCGTCGTATAGGATAGCGAGTCGCGTCGATCAGGTCGTTTGTTAACCGATTTTTCCCTCTGATCTTTATACCGCATTAAGGGAACCCCAATCATTCTACGGGAAATCAGTCTTCGTGGATAAATGACATAACATTGAGTAGAGAAAGGTAGGCCGCGTCAACCAGATTGACCATTTATACTCTCTCCCACTGACATTCCTACCACATGGGGTTCAAAGTATTCATGAACCAATTATTACGGTACAGTGTGGCTTGTACCTATTGTCCAGGGCCCGATAGCTTACTTTTTCTATGTCCATTTTGTACGACTGGCCCGCCCGAAGGCATACAGCGAGATGTTTCACAGAAACTGAAGTTTCGACAACCGTGAAGGCAACCCAGCCCAACCGAGAAGACGCCGGCGAACACCCGGACCATGAACCCGAGCGAACCGTGCTGCGAACCAACATCCACGGGCGACAACGTGTTTTAAAATCTGAACTCAACTGAAAGATTTGCTACTTTGCCTTTATAACTTTATTACAGAGCTTAACAGAACTTCACTCACAGGTAGAGTGGTAACATAACTCTCGGCAGACAAAGTAATAAATAATGGATAACTCAAAACTAACTGAGTGCCCGGGGCTAAATTACAAACTTTTATTTAGCGATGGGTTTCCTGTCTTGAACCTTTATATTATTCATACTGTATACTTCTCTTCAGTTTGATAATATATTTTTCGTATGGCTTGCACTTTTGGTCGTAGCATTTTTCGTTTTGTTTTCTTTTTCACAGTTAAATCCCCCCCGGTGCGACGGGCCGGTTTTTATATTATTTTTACATATATGATCATATTTTAGTTCATTTGGCGATATTTTATTAATTTGGCGAAATGTTTTATTCATTCGGTGAAATTTTAATTTATTTGGCGAAGTTTATTAATTTGGCGACAGTTTTTAGTTATTTGGCGACAGTTTTTAGTTATTTGGCGACATTTTGGCGATATTTAGTCATCAGCCAATCAGAATGCTCCTCGTACGTTACATAATATTAAAAATTTCCATTGTTTAAATTTTATATTTTGCATTGTTACATGTTCTCCATGTTAATCCTATGGAGAAGTTTCGAAAAAGGGGTTTTACAACCCCTTAAATCCGTTCGATCGGAACAAAAATAGCTTACTTTTCCTATTTAAGGTATAAGGAACAAATTTGCCAAATTTCATCTTCATAGGTATACGGGAAGTTGGAGAATTAGTGATGAGTGATGAGTGGGTTTTTCGCATTTATATATATAGATTTAGAATTTCAATAGTCAATATTTTAAAGAAATAGCGTCTTTTCATTTTTCAATTAAATTTTTTGTAAGGATTATTTCATCGCCAAACCTGCGACAATACAACATAACCATTTTTTTAAAAAAATTGCAACTCTCTAGTTTGTCAGCGTTCTGAAAATACAACTCTCACTGGTCCAATATATTCTCTTTCTTTGGAGACCTCACTTGGTAGGATTTGTTATGTGTAAGAGGCGCAAAAGGGATCTATACTACCAATATAATATACAGGATAATAACCTACGGAATTTGTCTATTATTATTCAATGAAATTTCGAATGTTGATTTTTTTATTCTTTGAGTACTTAGGAACATTATAAGTTTTTAGTATACATCAATGGATATATGTGTAAGTGCATTCCATAAAAAAAATCAGAGCAAAACTTTTATAAAAATTCTGCATACAATCTGCATATAAATTCTTCATAAAAATTGCATTTTTTCTTAGTTTTAATGTCCTTCAAAAATCTGCCCAAAAATTACAGTTTTAATGCAGAAAAACCTACAATTTTCTTAAAAGATTTTGCAGCAAATCTACATAAAATCTTTATAAAACCTTCATTGAAACTGCAGTTTTCATGCAGTTTTTTTGAAGGACATTGAAACAAAATTGCAGTTGTTATTAAGATTTTATAAAAGTTTTATGCAGATTTTGATGAAGAAGGTATTTTCAAGGACATTGAAACAATTTGCAGTTTTTTTTAAGTTTTATAAAGGTTTTGATGAAAATTTTAAAAAGATCATTTTAGCTGAAAATACTGTTTTATAATATAAGGTAGCAGAATAAATTTTAATTTTGGCTTTTAGGATACCTTTTTTGCTATTTTAAATAAATAAAAACTTAGTATATATATTTGACATTTAAGTTGCATTTCGATATTTTTGTAATCGTTAGTTTTAAATTTAGAATATGAAAATAATATTACTTCTTAAAAACAGCTTAATAATATAATAGGTCATATTTCATTGCTAAATACCGATAAATATAAATGTATTTTACTTTATAAATGCATCTAAAAATTAAAACTGCATAACATACAATTCAGGTTTTAATATTTAAAAATCATTTTAAATTATGAATAAAAAGTGGGGGGACGGGGATGAGAAATTTGCCAACAAATTTGAATTATTTACTGTTTCTTAATATTTTCGTTAATTAATCAAAAAAATTATATAAATATTCACATTTTGTGGATTTGTTAAAATTTATTTATAAAGAATTTCTGACGATAATATTAAAAATGACCAAAATTGTTCTATTTAGCACCAATGTAGGTGTAGTTGTAAGCATTCCTGGCGCACACGTGATCAAATTGTTCAGATTGATCAAAATAATTGTTCAAACTGATGAAAAATATACACACTTAATATGTTAAAATTAAAATAGGGGCACTTTTGAACTGTTTTCAATCCGCTCATATATACAATGATATAAATACACGAAAACATTTGTCATAAACTTCCCTTATTAACACCACTAAACTTTTCAATACTGACCTTCAACTTCAAAAATAGTTTAGAATTGTCTCTATTTTTATAAGTTGCTACACTTAATAAAAACATCCGTTCCAAGACAATATGTCATAAAGTCATTTTCCTTTGCAAGTTCTACCATTATATATATATATATATATATATATATATATATATATAATGGTAGAAGAAGAATGGTATATATATATATATATATATATATATATATATATATATATATATATATATATATATATATATATATATATATATATATATATATATAATGGTAGAAGGCCAATATCTATATAGCCAATCTATAGGCCAATATCTATATATATTGTTTTTTTTTGCAGATTTTGCCTAAGTGGATTTTTCTCTATCCAACAAAAAAAGAATTTTCGAAATCGGACAATATTTTTTTGCAAACGGTCTGGTAAATTAAGAATTTCGGATAGTTAAATGCCGGATAACAGAATTTTTTTTTTTCAAATTGCTCCCAAGTGAAACATGCCTTATCCAAAAAAAAAATTGTGTTAATATCTGAATTAGAACCGAAATCCTTCGCGAATATACATAAAAAAAATATAAAAATACATAACGGTCGATTTGATAACTTCTCGACTCGGCGCGCGATTTGGCGGCTTTAATTTTAAATTTCTAGCGGTTTTATTTTGGAGTTTTAGTTGGCGCGCTGATCAGTCGGTTAAAAAGTGATTTAGTCGTGTTTTTTAATACTATAGCATTGTAGAAATATTAAATGTATTATATATATTATATATTCTTCTTATAGAATTATATATTCTTCTTATAGAATTATATATTCTTCTTATAGAATTATATATTCTTCTTATAGAATTATATATTCTTCTTATAGAATTATATATTCTTCTTATAGAATTATATATTCTTCTTATAGAATTATATATTCTTCTTATAGAATTATATATTCTTCTTATATAATTATATATTCTTCTTATAGAATTATATATTCTTCTTATAGAATTATATATTCTTCTTATAGAATTATATATTCTTCTTATAGAATTAATTTTTATATTACCAAACCAATAGTTTTTGTTCTTGCTTTTCAACTACTTCGACTTTGACTTGCAAATGACTTTCTATTTTAATAGCACATTGCATTTAAAATGGGTTTCAAAAGAAAATAGAAAAAAACACTGAGCCAAAAACAATGCATGTCGACTTATTTTAACATGAAAAATATACGAAATATAGCGTTATCGATGAAAGTGGGGTACAGCATGGCTGCTTCCACATTGACTTCAAGTCAACAAAACATCTTGCCAATTCATAAGTTACAGTTAGAGATCAGTGATCATTGCTCATGGCTTTTAAGAAAATTAGGGTTTTAGAGGATAGTTAATTAAAGCTTGAGATAATATGAATCCTTCAATAAAATTCGTATATTTTGAGTATCGTATATTTTGAACATGTATTAATTAATAAATTTAATATTTTGAAAAAAAAGTCCTTTGGGAAGTCAAAACAATAAACTCAAGTATTTTACCTATACAGTTAAACACAAATATGTATTTAAATAAATTTTATAATAATTTAAAAACGTCATATGTATACAACAATACGGCCAAAAATAATATTTGATATTTTATTTTAAATAAAGTTTGTACGAATGTGTTTTGAAAATTTTTTAAAACTAATTTCCTTCTAGTTCTTAAACTGACATAAAAAAAATATAAGTTAATGTTCAAGTTATATGCGGCGCGCATTCAATGTTTCGGTAAATTACGTTTAGGTGTTTTGGTTTGGTTTTGTTAATTAACATCGCACTAGAGCTGCACAGTGGGCTATTGGCGACGGTTACGTGTTTTGGACACGCAAATAAATATACGAGGTTTCGTTTTCGTACATCCGTAAGAATGGCTTTGTTAAGAAAAACGTTGGTAAATAAATACATTAAAGGATATGGCTAATGTTATTCCAAATTTTTATAAAAGTAAAAGCCTGAATCCAGCTTTATATAGGAAAACAAACTTTATTTTATTTGTAAGAAAATGACAAATACAAGAATTAGTACAAAAACGAGGAAAATCCGAACGGATGAAATTTGATATGAGTTTTTAAACTATATTTAATTACTTATATATCAAACTATAAAATCTAAACTATAAACTATATATCAAAATTTTATATTGAACAGAAGTATTTAACCAATACATATTTTTATATAAATCATTATTTTATAGCGTTGTTAGGTAAAGGAGCTTCAAGTGGCAAATATTGTCTTTTTCCAGTAGCCGCCACTAGTGATTGTCTAAATGTCGTCATGCGTGTATATAATGTCATCATGCTCAATCTGATACACATTATCATCCTGTCACAACAATGGATAAATTTTATCGTTCTGTCGACCTGTGGCTGATTACAGTTACAAAGATAGGAGTAAGATGAGTAAACAATTGCTCGCTGTCAGAGGGTTAGGCTTATCAACCTCTAAATCAACACACCTATTCCTAATAATACATTTATTGATTTATATAAATCAGTATTAAATATATTTTTTTAAAAAGTTATATGAAATAAAGCAAAATAAAATGATACGGACTTTTTCACTATGAAAAGGTACACAAATTGTTATTTAAAGTATAACTATTTGAATTCTAACAAATTATTATTTAAAATATAAATCACTATTTGAATTCTAACAAATTGTTATTTAAACTATAACTAACTATTTGAATTCTAATAAAATATTGACTTCTACACATACTAGAATTTTTATATTTACTAATTCCCAGTAGATGTCGCTAAATCAAATGGTGGTCACATGTGCAACGTGTCAAAGGTACAACTCCTTCCTTTATACTGTTTGAAAATTATATGCTTTCATTTCGAAAATCCACAAAACATGTGTACAATTTTGAATTTTTATATGTATATTTTAATATTTTAAATGTGTGTTTAATTATTTAACACTTCTAACTGAACCACGTTAGAATTTGAATTATAATTTAGTTAATTGAATCAATTTAGTTTTTGTTTATTTAATTTTAAAGTACAGGATATTTTTATTAGAAATGTCGGAAGGGAGATTTAATAAAGTTTGGTACTTGCACAACATATAACTTACCCTTTTACTGCAGTATCAATACATTTCATTGGACTACGTCAATTAGAAATATTTTCCAGAACACTGGTTTTTATTTTGTTGGGCTTTCCCAAGACTATACAGTCACTGAACATTACTTACCGATGATTGTACAGGTGCATCATGACCAATACGCCCAACATTATCTTGCTTCAATATCTATGGTGTTAGCCACTCACAGTATAAATATATCAAAAACTTACATTTAATCGTAACCTACTTAATTTCAAATATAGATATCACTATGTTAAAATGATAAGGAGAAGTTTATTGCTTGGCGAATTTAATAGTAGAGAATTGTGGTAAGCAGATTGGTTGGTCAAGACTTCGATGAATAATCAACATAGTAAGTGATTGAAACTTGCGGTTAGGACAAATACTACTAAAGATGGCCGGTGAATAGGATGATAAAAGGGTGGTTGTAATCCAGTAATCCAAATTAGCTTTTAATTGAATAAAATACCAATATACAACTGATTTTCCACATTATTTGATGTTGATTGCTTAAATTTAAAACTGAGTTATTACAATTCAATTATCAAACTTCCCATTTTTTTGGCACACCTTCTTTACATTACTTCGGTTTATAACTTCTTCGCGTCACCTTGATAGCTTAACGGATAAAACTATGGGCAGCGGTGCCTGGGGATCTGGGGTTTGAATTCCCGATAAGTCTAAGTTGTAATTGTTGATATTTATTGAAGGTGATTCATGACTCATTTTGATTTTTACTCATTTTGCAGTACATGTGTATTTCAAAAATGAAACTAATGTATTCGGGGCTATGATAAGCATCGAATGTATTCAAAAATCAGTACATTTTACATATTTTTGAATACCTATTTTTAACAGTATAAACCAATCACATATATGTCGACGCACAAATGAATATATTGGAATATCTGGTGAAGGCAAAGTTGAAGATTTAGAAGAATGAACACCTTTTGAAGACATGAAAGTGGAACTGGGATAATCAGCACATGATATGGAGATGTTATTGATAATGTGCTAAAGTCACTGTAACTGCATGTTCACTAGGGCCAAGACGTATAAGTGCGAACAATTGTTTGATTTCACACATGCACTAGTGAATCTTACGATTTCCTGCAGTGTTAAAAATTTTATTTCAACGATGTACTATATCTTGATGCAAAACTGATGTCTGCAACAAATTACACCATATTATGGCGGAATCTAGGTTGAGCCAAAAATCCTTTATCGGAAAAAAGCGGAGGTTTCACCGATAATTGGTTCAAGCTCGAAATTTTCGCTGTCGCATCAACAAGCCGGGGAATCCCCCTCAAGAAACACGACGGCGAACAAGGGGCTCCTTGGCCCAGTAGATAAAGGCGTTCATCTATGAATCAGATGTTTCCTAGTTCGAGCCTGATCGGTGGACTTTACAAACAAAAGTAAAAAAGTTGTGATCTAGCTTCGCTACAAAAATGTTACTACTATATTATCAAGAAAACATGAATTTTGGTTCCGAATTTCGCCATAAAATGGTGAAGCAAAAATATGATCTTTGGTGCAGTGTTTCACCACTAAATGTTATCCGTGGTGGCACCGTTAAATGGCAAAACTAAGCACCAAATGTTGGTTGCAGCTAAATGGGTGCCAGATTTTGGTGCAAGTTCGTTATAATTTTTAACAGTGTAGTGAATCTGCAGATTCACTGACAGTCACTCGTGAAAGTGCAATTAATATTGTTGATCGGATCATTGGGAAGGTTTTTCAATAACTCTTATGATCTAACTCTCTTCTATAAACTATTGCTCGTCTGTTAAAACCGACTGCTCGGAAATTCGGGGCAGTGTTCCTGAGTCTTTCCTTCGGAGTAGACATCGAACCCTTGTCAATTGCAAACTGTGATGCTCTAGTACGACGATAATTCAAAAAGCCGTAATGGAATATCGCATCTAATACACACTGTTAAATATAAGTATTCAAAAATAAGTCAAATGTACCCATTTTTCAATACGTTCAATGTTTAAAATGGATCCGAATACATGAGTTTCAATTGTTAAAAAGACATGTTCTAGAAAAATGAGTACAATGGTTAAAAATGAATAAAAAGAGCAGACGCAAGCCTGCATAGGCTGCCTTCATAAATAACTTTCAATAAACGTCGACAATTACCACCAAGACTTACCGGGAATCGAACCCAGATCTTCAGGCACCGTTGTGTAGAGCGCCATCCATTAAGCTACCAGGGCGACGTGAAAAAGTTGTAAACAGAAATAATGTTAAAAAGATGTGCCAAAAAAAATGGGAAGTAAGACTCATGTTTAAGCACTGTTGTTTTTACAGTGCAATCACGCTTCTGACTTCAGTTTAGGGAGCCTGCATTGTTTAAATGATAAATCTAAATTTATACTAATACTGATATAACAGATTTCTAAATATCCTTCTCTTCAATTTAAAACGTTTTCAAGGGTCTATGTCTCGTCATTAACTAAACAAGTTGATATTTCCTCTATTCGGCTATTGGTGGTTGCGTTAAATAAAGTTTCGGATATATCTTTTTCTTACGTAATATTTCGAATATACTTAGGTATAGTTAAGAACGAAAACGGCAATAAAAAAAATTAATAAATGTTTGTGTACTTGTTTTACGTATCCTAAATTTTATTTAAGTTATGTGTTTTGTACAGTATACTTGAAAGGCTTATCTGTTTTGCTACCATTTTAATCAGAAAAAACTGAATCTGTTAACACCTACTCAAAACAAAGCATTTTAAAAAGTTCTGTATCACATGGATGCCAAATGGCGTAAGTCCAAATTCAGAGTTCTTTTATGAAGAGCATTGGAATTTTGCAACTCTGCTTGATTATAATGATTAGTGGAATAACATAAACTCATTATTGTTCAACCTATAGGACATAGGATCCACACCACTTATCCAAATGATAGACATACCTGCAAATTAATGGAACAAGGAGTCATTACTTTTCTTTTTGTGTTTCGGGACTCACACCACTTCACAACCGACTTCCTGATATCTTAGATCAACAGTTATCAACAGTTTCTATTCGGAACATGTGAAGCGGTATATAATCATAAATGAAAGTTCAAGTACTTAATTGTTCTTAATATCTCATAAAACATGAGAATCATTCTGATAAGAAACCAATATAAATATTTGTCCTGCAAAAGTAGTATAATTATTATTCAGTTTATGTTTAAGAAATAAGTTCAGGTAAGTGCATTGACTTTAACAGTAAATTTCTCATTGATTTATTTTATGTTTAACTAATTCATTGTCCGTACAACTGTAGTTAGCACCATATGCAACGAGTAAGACTCGTTCATAAATAAGGGAAGCAATTTTATTTTTACAGAACTTTCCAATTAGTTAATTTTTCTACTTAGATAATATGATATATAAAACCAAATGTATGGATTGTCAAAGCTTTTTGTAAAACATTACAAAAGACATTGTCTGATACAGTTTTTATATTAAATTTTAAAATATAAAATATTTATGGGAAGGCAAGAAAACTATGCTAACCCTCTGGGTACCATGAAAAGTTTAATATATATGATATATAAGTTTTACCTGTATGTATAAATCAATTATATAAATACTTCTAGATTTATACTTCTATGATAAGTATAAATCAATGCATAATATAGAACAAATGTTTGTCTCTATGTGTAGTATTTTTTTCTAAATTGTTGCAATAATTGTATTTTTGGATCACAATCTACATATTCATCTTTCCAAAGCATGAACCAAAAATGTATCCAAAACTGAAGTTTAAACAAAACATTAAAAAAAAGCGGAGTAAAGTAATTTTTTTAAGGTGCCCTAATCTTCCTACTTCTATTTATGGTAACTATTACACGTATTTATCTAGATTTTCGTTAACGGATACTTTAAAGAAAAATAAGTTATTTTATTACTAAAAAATATGGAAATGTATTATAAACGGTTTAATTAGTTTTTAACTCAATTAATTTTGAATATTCGATTTTGCCCAATACTGACCATAGATAGAAGCCATTTATGGATAAAACTTTAATAAACCATTTTTAAACTAGTAATTTTTTTACAAATTATATCGTCATATCTATGCTATGTGACTGATATCTGCTTCAATTACTTTTAACGTTGAAAAAAAATTAAATGCGTGTTAATTTGTTTTTGACGTAACTAATTTTTAATATTGGATTTCATATCTATGGAAGACTGAAATCTGCTTCATTGTCTAATGTTTTATTGCAATAGGTGGTCAGATGATTTTTATCCTATTACTTTAGGAATGAAATAGATGCTTACAATAGCCATTTTTGAATGTGTGTTTATTTTCTTAGTATGCAGTATCTTTGCTATGTTGTGGTGTGTGTGGCTCTTTGTGTGCTGCGCCTGTCTGACGCTGAGACGCACAACACGACGCACTCCAAACCGCATTGTGATGGTAAAGAAAAGGCTTCCGCTCTCGTGGATATCGCCACTGATTTCATGAATAAGGCAAAGAATTTATATCCAGATTGTAGTAAGTAGGATTAATATGTCATCCGTAACAATTATTTTTCATCAATAACAAGGATATTTCGGCAATAACAATTATTTTTTACCATTAACAATGATCATTGATACTTTTTTTGCCAATGTTTGTTATTTTACCAATGACAACGATCTTTCATCAACAATAATGTTTTTCACCAATAACAACAATAACAATAGTCTTTAACCTCTACGTGTGGGTTCGGACAACATGCATTCCATGGATATTACAGGTCTAGGGGTTGATGACAATTTTTAAAACGGATGTGGTAGAATTTTAAATATATGTGAGGTCTGAATTATGCTGTTTTCTACAGAACAAGTAATTACATGTTTTGGGGTATGGGACGCTTGAGTAATGGTTTTTGCAATCGTCTTCAGCTGGACTTTTCAGTTTTTTGACATGTAAAGTGACATTACCCCAATCTGCGCATCTTCCTGCTTTGAAGAAGAAGTGTTAACGATATGTCAGTCAGACAGTTACAAATCTTTTACTGTAAGGCCAAGTTGTCGTTCAACAGTGCTTTGGGAACTCTTTGACCTGCCTCCGAAAGCGACACCCCCCCCCCCCCCCCGTTTAGCAACTAGCCCACAGCTTTTATTTAACGGAGCCCACGTAAAAAGGTTAACGTCAATGATGTTTCATAAAAAAAATAATCTTTCATAACTATAATAACAATTTATCAAAGCCCGTTCATTTATAACAATGATTATCGACAGCGATCATCCATTCTAGGTACTCATTTCATCATAATAATTTTATTCATCTTGAACAATTATGGGTTTATTGATAAACTATTATATTAAATGGTTTTTTAAATTAAATAGTACTAATTACTATTCGATTTAATTTTAAGAATTATTAGTTTTTTGTGACTAATTAAAATAATAAAAATAATTTGGTTAAGTGCTTTTAGTAAATGAGACAAATGTACAGGACGTCCTCTAAAGTCATTTCTCACCGCCTTAACTTTTGAGTAGACACCCTGTCGAGTAATTGCATCCCAAAATAATTTAAACAACTTGATATAATAAAAATAAGACTTGTGTACTTCTAAAAACACCTAAAAAAATACTATTAGAATGTTTTAACCCCATTTTAGAATTTTGGCCCGGTTTTATTCAATTTGGCTCCACTGTGTAACTGCACATTGTTGTTTTAACACAGCTGGCAACCCTTTGTAGAAGTCATTTGGGGCTTCTCATTCTTTCCGCCAAACACTTCGGTTGGGCACCGGGCAATGGCACATTGCTTTGTAAAGTTGTTTCAGCTGCTTGGACAATTAAATAATGTTTCCTTTGCATGCTATTTTATATAATTTTTTTTATCTAATTTCCCTTTTAGGTAACCATTTTGTGCATGTTGCGTTATGGTATATTTTTTCATTAGAATTTAACCTAGATTGAATTCTAATCGTTAATGTAAAGTACTGTATGATGAATAATTCAGAATAAGCATTTAAAGCATTTTAGGGAATTAAAGTTAGGTTCTTAAACTATGAATACATCAATATTCTCAAGAAATGCAAAACATATTTTCATTAAAGAAGTTTATTAAATATATTGACAGCTAAAGAAGTTTATTAAAAATATAGCAAAAATAGCCCACAAATTAGTTTCAAGTGAAAATTTATACTTTTTGTTCTTATATTAGATTCATAATATATATTTTTGTAGTTGACGATGATGTGCAATGCGGAAAAAAGGAGAAATCTTTGGCTTTTTTAGAAGTGGCTGCTAATTTGATAAGTGGAATCAAGAAAACCTTTCCAACTTGTAAGTTTACTATAACATGTAGGAGAATTAGACAAACATTTTGGATATTTAATTTAACACATCCTGATCACCTCAGAAATGATTAATATTTAAAATTTTAAAATATTTTTTGTGTATACCTATGATTATATGTATTTATGTACCAAAATATAAAAAGGGATGTTTCGATTCGTAAAAAATGCTTTGGAATTCCATAAGTTTATAATATCCCTTTTAGCAATAGTTTTCATATTTGTTTCCGTTATCTCAAACACATCAAATTTCTTATACTTTTACAACTATTTGACCCCATTAAATCGAAAAGTGAAAGCAGAAAATATGTATTTCTTTTAATGACATTCAAAATAATTTTGTTTGTAGGATATTCGAAAATATTTGTCAATTATGGTTTTTAGCAATTATATCATAATTCTTTTTGCAATCCACTTTTTAAAGTTAATAACCCTCTTATATTAAAGTTAGTGAAATTCACATATTATCCCTTAAATATGTGTGCAGCTCATGTTCATTGTGGTTAGCCACATAGCCATGATGTCGTCCTCTATCTATTTAGGTCCTGAGCCAGAATGCCCGACGGTTCCTGAACCAGAGTGCCCGAAGGTTTGCGATGAGAAGCCCATGGACTGTTCCGAAATTCTCGACAGTGGGAAGACCACGAGCGGAGTCTACACCATTTGGCCGAGGAATCGCACAATGCCGGACAAAGAAGTTTCTGTGTATTGCGACATGGATAAGGATGGGGGAGGATGGACGGTACAATATTCGATTACAACATTTTATATTCAGAGTAAATTGCCGGTGGGGAAGTGACGGTTAAGTTAGTTGTGAATGGAGAATTTTCTTGATAAATTGAAAATTTAAATATAATATTATATAATAAAATGCAATTTTTTGCACAGTTATATATACAAATTTGTATAGCTGTATGAGATTTAGGAAGTTAATCTTCGGCTTAATCTTAGTTACCTAATGTTTTATAAAATATTTGTGTTGATGTATTCTGCGTAGTGTCCTTGACCGCTTTAAACCGCCAATCTCCGCTATATTCTCTATGTCAGAATTGAACTCGCTTTGGTTCTTGGCTGTTGTGGCAAATAAACATCGTTGTCGGTATTTAGAGCAAGTCGTTTGCTTCGAACAAGTAATTAAAAATGAGTGATAGGTAGTCAGTGGGAGCTACAAAGATGTAAATAAACGAATAACAGTAATTCGAATTTCTGATAATTCTGAATTGTCCTACATGCTGACTACAAAAACAGATACAAATGATTGGATTCTTATTGATAAATAGACGATGATTTAAAAAAATAGTTTCCTGGATCACCACTGGAGATGTGAAAAAAAAACATAACGGGTTGAGGAGCCAGTACCTTGCGGAAAAGTTGAATGGGAGCGCGAAAGTACAGATTATTAATTATTTCGCTTTTATTAGTATTAATACATATGAGTTCTTATATAGTTGTTAAGCAATGAATTTTAAATATTATAATAAATACTAAATTGGTCAAATACTACTTATCCATAGCTGCTTTATTAGCAATTTGCAGGCAGCATGTCGGACATCATGGAGATTTTCAAATATTCTATCGGTGGAAAACACAAGGAAATTCAAACAAACAAAACTTTTATAAAATATTTTATACAGTGTAATACAGTCTATTTATGGTCTTAAAGATATTTTATAAAATAAATTTGAGTAAATGTTCTATAAAAGATCTTTGTCAAAGAACTTTGATAGTGTAATACAGGCCTTAAACTTTCTATACATAGTGAACTTTAGATGTATACGTTTTTACCCCCATTAGGTCATTCAAAGAAGAGGTAACTTTTCCACACCAAAATGCCCTTTAATTAACTTTTTTATAATGTAGTGTTTTTTGATTTTTAACATTCCGCAAAAATTCCCTTTGTGAAACATTAAAATCCATGCAATGTAGACATTTGGCTTTATGGAAAAAAATTAAGGTTTGTGTATTAAATGTAATGAAAAATTATTTTTAATTTTGATCATACAATTTAAAAATTGAGGCTACGTATGTGCAGTAAAAAAAACTCCGCAAAATAATTAAGCAATAAAGATTTGTATAAATTTTTTATATATTGTTATTTGCACCTCCCGAAAAATCATCTGGAAAAATCATCACCCCAATTTTATCCATTCCAATTTTCCCTTAACCTTTACAAGTGTGCTGGGACAGCATCTGTTCCATGGATTTTAGAGTGACGCTTGACTAATGGTTTCTACAGATCGTCTTCAACTTGGCATTTCAGTTTTTCAAACCCTTATATGATCCTACCCCCCATCTGAGATCCTTCATGCTTTGAGGAAGAATTGTTAATGACTCGTCCGTCAGACAGTTACACACCTCTTATTGTAAGTCAAGTCGTCCTCCTACAATGCGTTGAGAGTTCATTGTCCTGCATCCCAAAGCGACATTTTCCCCCTTCATTTTAGAATTAGATTACAGGAAGGGTAACTTTTCTGTTACGGAACCCATATGAAAAAATTAATATAAAGATGTAGTACCACTTCCAGTGGGTGTACAATGATGCGAAATACGACTAAGGTTGTTTGAGCACCGCTTCTACAAATACATACAGTTTTAAAGTATGTGTCACGCTTTACTACTTATATGTCATGAAACGCTATTTAAATATTAATTAAATGCCATTGTATATTATAGGAAATGACAACATCCATGCCATCAGTACCCAAGTCAATTACACAATCCGATTTGATTTAAAAGATGCTAAAGGAGTTCCTGGATATGCTCAATACGATACTTTTTGGATTGAAGACGAAAAAACAGATTATAAATTACGGATAGGAGGTTACAATGGGAATGTCAGTAAGTAAACCGATCATTTTATATTTCTTTAGGTATATATTGTACTAAATGATGCAAAGTAACCTTTCGCTATTAAAAACACTACCATAAAAAAACAGCCAACTCTTACCTCCATCAATTTAAGTAGAGCGCGTGTTTATCTCCCTAGCAAACAAGGTCATGGTTTCCAGTTTAGAAATTACAAAACCTTTGACATACCACATTCTTATATGACGTGAAATATTTTTTATTTAGGTCAGATGGGGGGGGGTCGCTTGCAAAAACATCATATATCGAAAACATGTAACACTAACATCGCTTGTATCTTTGCAACGATACTACCCATGCTCCTTGCTTTGGTATCATTGTGCAGAGGAAAAGAAGTCATTACTCGATTAATAATATAGCCTTTGAGAGTATGACATTACACACTCCGAAAATATGAAGATAAAAAAGAGGGAAATTATACTGCTTTCTAAGCAGAATTTTTTTTTCAGTTTTAGAAAAGAAAACTACAATGCACATTCAAAAACTATTTTGCCACCTATACCTGAAGAAAGGTTTTTATTGCAGATTGAAAAGTGTACTTAAATTTCAACAAAAATACACGAGTTATTTAAGCCTGCGAGCTTAGAATTCATATGTTATTATCTAGACAAACTTGCTAGATTTTTACACCAGATATCGAAATTCATTTAAAAGATTGGAAGTATATGCATCCCTTTAATAATACAAATAGATCTCATTTCTCACAATAATCGGGGACATCCTCATTAATCTAGCTACCCGAGTACCATTTACATGAAGAAATACCGTTGCAACAACTGTTTTACTTAGAATTGAAGGGTTTGCTGTAAAAAGGAGGTAGCTCCAATTATTCAAGATTGCAGAAAACCGTAAAAAACTTTGAAAAATCAAAATTCCAAGTTTTGTGAAGATATTCTTTTTGATCAATCTTCTTAATTGTTCCCACATATTTTGACAGTATTTTCACTCAAAAATATATCTTCCAGATGACGTGGCACATGTTGGATTGTTGGAGCTACCTCTTTCTCGCAACCAAAACTCTGTCTACCTCTGAAAAATATTTCAGAAAAAAGTACAATTTACTGTAATATTATTTTATTTGAAGAAAACTTCAATTGAAATATAGCATATATAACTTAGCTTTAAAAACAGAAAATTACATTTGTAATCATCACACTCCCCTTCTGTAACGTCCGGCTCATCTGCTGCGTTGTCATGTATTGAGTAACGCGAGAACTAACGATTGGAGCTACATCTTTCTGGCACCAAACAAACAAGTTTTTGTTTTACCACAAGGTAGTACATGTAACTCCAAATTCCCTTAGGACGGAAATACATCCTTTTTGCAGCAAATCCTTAAATTTTTAGTTACGTGTCTTCTTTACAATGTTAATATATGTATTCTCATGGACAGTTGAAATGGAAACACCTACCATCGAGGCGGTATTGGATGTTATCACTTGGGTTTTTGTATCTACGGGGTCGTGCGAGTACTTATTTTAATATGTGCCTGTGTATCAAGAGTGGAAATGTCTGGGATCAAGGAAATTCAGTATATCGAGGAACAACTGCCGTATCCACATTGGCGAAGTTTTTCACCACACTTGCTTTATTATATAAATATGAGCATTTAATATAATTGGATTCAATTCAAACAGTGTATTGTTAATTTTGTCTTATTATTTATCGCCAGACATTCCGTTGCTGACTTGCACCGTTAGGCTCGAATCGTTGTAAAAGTACATTGTTTGTCTTGTCTCTCTGGCACCTCTAACTATTCCTGGAATTTAGCTTATTTCTTTCATATTCTTCTTCGCTCAGAGACTGTAAGCTAAAATACGCGATTGGTCAGAATTTAATTTCATTTTGTTTGACGCCTTCTCTGTTCTCCTCAACTCCGCTCGATTTCAATTCTTGTTGGCGTACTTGCCCCATTTCTCTCTCTCTCTCTCCTACTTCAACATGTGAGCACGCTCGAATTGCTCGTCGCATTGTGCGACAGCCCGAGTGGCTGGTCGTTGTCTTCATATCTGCAATTGTTCGGGGCAATCACATCACTTTGTTCATTTGGCGCTGTGGCCAAAAAGCCATCTTTGAGATACGGCGCTAAATGACGTGATTTTCCGGCAACCGGAAAATTGTTGTTGATTGTTTTGATTGTATTGTTTTGGATTGTTTTGATTTTAAAGCAGGCGATCGTTAAGCAGGCGATCAATAAGCACGTTCTTTTTCACGCTCACAAAGCTGAGTAATTTTAAGCCATAACATCTTTGTAACAAGCCATATAGTCTTCCAGTAAATATATTTTGTTAATAACCAAATCAACTGATTTGTTATTTAAGAAAACCAACACATTCATATAAGCCGCCGCTACAAGCTGGTCCGTGTCGCAGCACAGGTCAGTTGATTTTAGAACATTCGTTGAGTATTTACTAGATTCAAAGTAATCTTAAGATATGGAAAATATGGAATCTATGATAAGTCTTCAAAATGATATTCATGAAAGCATGATTAAGTTAGTAAAAAACTATAAGAAAGATTCCAAAGAACGCAAAACTTTGAATTATTTTCGAATTCGTTTAAAGCACTTTCAGAATTTCTATGAAGAATTTCGAAGTAATCACAAACAAATTTTAACAAACGGAATATCGAAAGACAATTCTTATTTAAAAGAAGATTTCAGTGACCAGGTAGAAGAATTCTTCACGAATAACTATTCGGAAATCGAAAATGAAATGGAACAAAGTTTCCCGCCAATCAATCCGAACACTGATGTTAGTAAACAAACCGTTGTTCTTCCAAAGGATTATTCTAATGAGTTAAGGTTACCGCCAGTACAAATTCCAATATTTAATGGATTATATGAAGATTGGTCGTCATTTCGCGATATATTTATTGCCATTGTCCATGATAATAAATCGCTTTCAGAAGTACAAAAGCTATTTTATTTAAAGTCACAAGTATCCGGAGAGGCTGAAAAGCTGATCAAGTATTTTGCAATTACTTCTTCGAATTATAAGAGCGCTTCTGAGATATTAAATGATCGTTATGAGAACAAAAGAATGTTAATTAATGTTACTTTAAAAATATTTCTTTTTCAACAGAAAACTAATGATAATTCTCAATCGGTTAAGTCGTTATTAGATACAACTCAAGAATGTTTGGCTGCTATTAGAAATTTAGGTATTAACATAAATTCATGGAATCCAATATTAGTATTTATAATAGCTCAAAAATTATCAGCAGATACGCTACAGTTGTAGGAACAAGATATTCTTTCCAAAACAAACATTCCCACACTTCAAGATTTAATATCATTCTTAGAAGGTAGATTTCGAACATTGGAAGCTATAAGTGAGAATACACGAGGTACTGGCAAACCAGGGATTGCATCAAAGTCGTCACATGTTAAGTCAAGCTGTCACGTTTCGAAAGTTGTTTGCACTCTCTGTAATGGCGATCACTGTCTTTCCAGGTGCCAGGTGTTTCTCAGCAAGACAGATGCTGAACGCATGCAAGTAGTTAAAAGTAAAAGACTTTGCTTTAACTGTATGTCAGCTTCACATCCAGTAAGACAATGTTCGAGTAAAAATTCTTGTTGTATTTGTAAAAGAAGACATCATTCTTTTTGCACGAAGCAATAGCTAAAAGTACTAATTCAACTAACTCTTTTCCTAAAAGTAATTCTTCCAGCGTTCTCCCAAGAAAGTGTTGAATTTACTTCACATGTTGATCAAAGCAAGCAACCCATAGTCAACACAGTTCTGTTAAGTACATCAATCGTTAAGATATCAGACACATTTGGAAATGAAATAGTTGCGAGAGCACTCTTGGACCAAGGATCGCAAATAACATTTATTTCCGAGTTCTTAGCTCAAAGTTTAAGATTAAAGAAAGAACCTATACATACTCAGATAGTTGGAATAGGAAATCAAAACGTAAAACCATGCTACAAAGCCACTAGCATTACTCTTAAAAATATTCAAACAGAAATCGTTGAAGAAGAATCTCACAAGATATGCTCCAAAGCTTACCATCCAGAAACAAAGTTGGGAGAACATAAGAGGTTTAACATTAGCCGATCCAAACTTTTCTGGGAATAAGAAAATTTATCTTATTCTTGGTGCAGACCTATATCCTTCAATCTTGTTATATGGATGTTCAAGAGGTACGAAGTCCTCCATAAGTGTCCATGGATGTCCAATGGCCCAGAACACTAGGTTTGGTTGGATTCTTTCCGGACCTGTGGGATGCGAGTCTCGTGGAGCATCTACAGCATTACAGACTACAAATTTAGTTTGTCTGCATAGTTTGACAGATCTGGAGGTACGCAGTTAGTGATGAGTATCATTAGAAGAAAATATTGGATTTTGAGCTGCAGAAATACTGTAAGAAGAATCATTCACAAGTGCATCAAATGTTGGAGACACAAAGCCACAGCCTCCGAACAACAAATGGGTATTCTTCCCCATCCTCGATAATACTTCTCGACCATTCACCCACACTGGTGTGGACTATTTCGGCCCAATCGAGTTAAAGAGTACATGAATCGTCTTCAAACTAGACCAAAGTGGATGTCCCAACAATCCAACGTTGAACCAGGAGAGCTGGTGCTTCTAAAGGACTTTACTCTTCCACCAACCAAGTGGTCTTTAGGACGCATAGTTGAGACGCATAAAGGCAAAGATGGACTTGTTCGAGTAGTTACCCAGCGAACAAAGATAGCCAGTTTGTCCGTCCTATCACCAAGATTTGTAAACTGCCCTTTTCATGTACTAGTGTTTAATTTCAATATGTATAAGATTCATAAGTGTACTTCTTGCCTTTGCTAAAACCCCTTAAGGGTTTTATGGCCGGGAGTATGTTCGGGCCAATCACATCACTTTGTTCATTTGGCGCTGTGGCGAAATAGCCATCTTTGGGATATGGCGCCAAATGACGTGATTTTCCGGCAACCCTCAAAACGGATTGTTTTTATTTTAAAAGATTCCATTAAACAGGCGATCAATAAGCACGTTCTTTTTCACGCTCACAAAGCTGAGTAATTTTAAGCCATAACATCTGTGTAACAAGCCATATAGTCTTCCAGTAAATATATTTTGTTAATAACCAAATCAACTGATTTGTTATTTAAGAAAACCAACACATTCATATAAGCCGTCGCTACAGCAGTTATTTAAAAATATTTTGTTATTAATTTAAATCTCGCCTTTGCTCTGCTCATCATATTCTGCAATCATCAATTATCTACAAGTTTTTCGTCTGTATTTTAAAAATTTCAAACTTTGCATTTGTTCTTCATTAACTGGAATGGGTCAATTTGAACTCTTGATACTCGACAACGGACTTTCTTCAGCGGAACTCTGGACACGCTTTTACTTCATTTTCTTGAAATGCTGAATTTTGTGATGTCGTGGTTTTGATTAGTATTTAGATTTATTTGATATTTGAGTACTACGTTATTTTCAAGAAGAATTATTTAATAGTTTGTGTACCAAGTGTTATTAATTTTCAAAAAAGAAATTACGTCACGAGTTGTTCCATGGGAGAATTTTTTTTTTTTTAATTTTGAGTGTCACGTTATGCTTTTCGGAATGGACAGATTGTTCCATTTAACCATCGTATTTTCCTCACTTTCCTTGCCTCTTCAGGTTCGTCGATTAATCTGCAATAATAATTCATTTTTAAAGAGCTAAGCGAACTAGTGTTATCTATATTGACCATACGAAGGAATAGAGATCAGCACCACTTCCAGTACACCAACTTCTCATCATCAACTTCTCATCAATTTGCCAAGAACATCATACTAAATTCCAGATGTGAAAAATAAACGATTTAAAGATTCTCCAAAATTGGTATTTTTTTCCATCAGTGTGACTTTCCTTTTCAGGTTTCCAACAAACAGAACTTTGACTTTCAACTGGGGCGGCATAACCAGCCAATTGTCACAGCCAATTTTACGATCAACACGTCGGCCTACTCCTTACTCGTCCTCAAATTCTAGTTAACAAAAAGACTCCATATGACATCCACCTAGGAAAGAAGAACGTGGAGGTGTTTTGGCGAGATTTCAAGTGAAGTTAGGTAGCAACCCTACATTCCGAAAGAGTAGTTAAAACAAACTGTGTTGGCAGTGTGTTTTCAACGAAGGCTGCATTATTTTATTTTAGAGGTAAAACTTAAAAAATGAACATTTTGTGCAGTGGTGGGATGTAGTACAAAGTTTGAATCGAGAAAAGATTTCATTATTTACACTTTATAGGTAAGTTAAATTATAAAATAACTTATCTCCAATTACTGTCACAAAGTAGTTCTTTGGAATAGCGTCATATACTTCCCCAGGGTTTTAGCGATTTCTTACTTCACATTGCAAGCCGATTTTGGATTTGAACGCACCTCCATCTCCTTCTTTTCTCCGTGGCAGTGTCCCACACTATTCATTGTTTAACCAAGGAGATGAACTATTTTTTATGTATGTTAATAATTGTCCCAAGTCTGAGTACGCAGCTGTCTTGGGCCAATACCTGTTAACCGTCGGGATAGATCGAGGGGCTCGAGACTGCAGTCATAAGTATCCCACAAAGCGTCGGGTGACTGAGAAAATTGGCGGCTACCTGGGATTGTAAGAATAGATAGACAAGGTAAATCTGTCACTTGCCAATTCAATGCTGGACAACAAAAATATTTTAGAAAGTATAACAATTTGAATCATAATTTGGGATCATCATCATCAATTGGGATATAAATTCGGCCTCTAGTGTGCATCTTATGTGTCTCATTCAAATGTTAATCAGTGTTAGTACACGTATTGGTCTTCAACAACCAAACATGACATTTTCATTCATTTGCTTCAGGTGACGCCATGGTTCACAACAACAACATGATGTTCTCTACTAAGGACAAAGAGGAAAAATGGCGAAATATAGATTGTTCGGCTGTATACACAGGGGGCTGGTGGTTCAACAATTGTAAATTCAGCAATATGAACGGTCTCAATCAGCCGGGAGTGGAACATCTTTCAGGGATCTTTTGGCATCTGTGGAGAGACAACGCTTGTTTGTCAGAAGTCGAGATGAAATTGAAACCTCGAAACTATGGAAACACGAACTGAGAAGTGTGGCATTTGTTTATTTTAGATTATAAATTGTTCAATTAAAAAAAGCGAATTGTATTTATTTAAAAAGGTTTAAAGGTATTTTGGTATTTTTATCACTTTAAAGGGACCGTGTGGTTTCTGATGAATAAAACTGGGCAATTGTTTGCGCCTATAAAAACAGTGCAACTACAGTACTGGTAATAAAACGGAATAAAATGTTGTATACCAAACAATAAAAACAGTATTTAACAAGATTCAATTCCAATATTTTCTGCAATTAGTATACCTTTTACGAACAAAGTAATTTTATAATTCTAGAATTTTAAGACAATATATTCGTAGGCTACACTTTTCTAAAAAAGTTGTCAATATACAACCATAGAATTTTTATGAAGAATACACTGTAATTAAACTAATGAACCTAACTTTAATTTTGGTTTTGGATTAGACAAAAAAATTTAAAAACTTTTTTTGAAAATATATAACTTTCGTTTATTTTTTGACGCATATTTCGCACGTATCTATTTGTTATTCTTGTAAAACAATTGAAATTTAGGTTTAACGTGTAGACTTTACACTAAAATAAATGTTCACAAAATTTCGTTTTGATTGGAAATATACTTTTTGAGAAAAGTGAACCAAAATATACAAAAAGACCTTTTTTTGAAAACTTGTAATTCTAATTTGTTCATTTCGTCTTCTCTGCAAATATTTCTCTGCCATTTAGGACCAATGAGCACACGAAATATGGTTGCTTTATTTTAAGCAATTCAATTTTAAAATTTTTAAATAGTGACTGCTTCCAAAATGGGACGTGTCCCATTTTTGTTTAAATTTTAATTTCGAATTTTATATAACTTAATATGCGAATTGTTTCAAAAACTTAGTGTCAAATGATAGTAATAACATTATAAACCCCATATGCTATAAACTGAAAATCCAATCTTTTGAAGGTTCGTCAATTCATGTTTCCCCTCAAACTGTTTAGTTATGATCTAAAAGCGTTGACATAAAAAAAATATGATTTAAAGTTTCAGTTTGACATTCAGAAAGCTCATTATTAATTGCTTTACTTTATACTTCTCTTTATACATACATGAACCCATTACGAAAACAAGCTTCATTTCTAATAAAAATCAAATATTTTGATGTAATTTGAATTAATGTGAAATAAAATATATCAATTTCTCTTAATTGAATGTAAGTTTGTAATGTAAAATAAAACATTACAAATATATCAGTTTAAATTATACTATCGTGACCATGCGGGAATTCTCGCATGAAAATTCATTTTATTGAAATAATATGCTTATCATAAGGTCACAGTTGATCGTTCCGTGAAGTGAGCACACTGTTAAATATTTCAGAGTACGATTACAGCACAGGGTGGTGGTAAAAGTAATGCCTACTCCCTGTGCTGTACTTTTACAGTTTGCTGTAAAATAATTCTGCAGTACTTTTAATCACAAATGCTGTATTTTTACAGTTTGTTATAAAATAATGTTTCTGTAATGTTCACTTGCTTGTGCAGTGTTTTTACAGTAACTGTAAAAACATTTCTTTCATTTATCTTGACCGGTCGCTGCATTGTTTTTAATTACAAAGCATTTTCTTTTCTTATGGCACACTTTTTAGTGTGCCATAAAAATATAATTAATAGGTACTCAAAAATAAATAAAATGTACTTATTTTTTAGTATGTTCGATGCTTATCATAGCTCCGAATACATAAGTTTCAATTTTGAAAGAGACATGCACACAAAAAATACGTACAATGGTTAAAAATGAATTAAAACAGCAGATGCTAGGCCTACGTAGGCTGCCTTCGTAAATCAATTTCGTAAAATATCGACAATTACAACTAAGACTTACAGGAAATCGAACCCAGGTCCCCAGGGATTGCAGTCCAGTACTTTATTCGTTGTACTAACAATGAGACGTGTAGAAGTTATAAACAGAAGAAATGTTAAAAAAAAAGTCTGACAACAGAATGGGAAATAAGGTAATAGAGTCTTCTTTTGAGCAATCCACATCAAATAATATTGAAAACCCTCTTCTAAACAATTATTTTAAGTGTGTCAAGTCGCTTTGTTAAGATGGCTTGAACAGAAGCTGAGATGAGCAATATTAAATCCCATTGCTCATTTTAGAGAAAATACGATTATTTAAATTTCAGTGCGTCATCGTTCATTTGCGATGCAATTGTACTCAAAGAAAACCGAGTGGGCTCAGGTACTCATTTTCAATCACCTTGTTTTACAGTGTGTGTTGTAGGTATTCCCTTGTCGACGCAAAATGTATATTGCACGGCTGTTACAGTGGTAGATTGTATAATAGTGTCTGCATTTGACACATAGGTTGGTAACGCAGATTATTGAGTACATGAAGAAGCCGCAATTCAGAAGATTCTCTGCTTGGAACAATGTATTTACCCAAAAATGTGTTTTCCAAGAATAAATCCTAATGAAGAAGGTTTGATTAGAAAAAAACTTTGATTCAACAGAAATAAGCAGAAATGTAATTTTATATATTTTTGAATAAATGACGATGTATTTAAAATTCGTTTTTTGAATATTCTGTTTTGTGGTTAATATACAATGGTAATAAGTACTTAAAGTTTAAGAGACTAGTAAAGACTTTTATAAAAGGACTAAATTATTTAAATTTCTTTATTAACAAGAAAGTTAACAGAAAACATTACGTTATACGTATTGTGTTATTATCACTGGTTTTAAACTGCAACTTCCGGACAATTTGATTTGAATTCAATTGAAGGATTACTAACTGTCACAGCTTTTATCGCTACCACTATATTTTGTATATTTTTTGTGCGTAAGTAAGCTGACATTTGGTGCTTTCGGCTGAGTATATTTCAATTTTCCTTAGAAACCAATTTTGAAAGCAATCTATATTACAATTTAAAGTCTTTCAAAACTCAAATCGAAGTAAATAATGAACAAGATTAAAAAAAACTATTATATTTTTGGCAAAATGAAAATTGTTTATATAAGAATAAGATAATAATAATATCCAACAACTTCCCAGTGAATATTGTTAATTGTACAGGAGTAATGGATTTTAAAATAAAGTAAGGTATTTATTGGAGAATAGTTAGGAGATACTAGCTAAACCAACCTGGTTGGGTCTTGAGCCTGTTGTTGGTTTTCAATATTTGTATTCGAAAATCTTCTCACTAAATCCTTTTTAAAAATTAGTTGAGTTAAAGTATGGCTGCTTGCAATTGGCTCCATCTGGCCGTTCATTTAAAAAACAGATTTCGAGCCATCCAGAAATTGCAGTTAGAGTTGAGTGATTATTATTGCTACATTTTCAAAAAGAAAAAAAGAAAAATCTACTATTGGAGATGAGTTGTTAATACTTGAAAAATTTCTTTCATTGCCATAAAAAGTTGCAAAGTAAAAATATACATTAACTGCAAACAATTAAAAAAATGATTAAAGTTCTTTTACAATTCTTTAATAGTATGCAAATCAAACAAATATTTGTTGATATCTTTTAATGCTTCACAACTAGAAATGAGAGGTTTTAAAATATATCACATAAAGAACAAAAGCAAATTATTACACACAGTGAGCCATATAAATAGGATCTCAACAGCTTAAATGTTGCCGAACTAAATAGTTATCCCTTTCTATTTATATTTGTACGCCCCAAACGAATGTTCGAAATAGGAAACAACTGTTATTGAAAATATATGTGCCAAAATCCATTTCTCAAAGGGCCGTGAGGAACCCCAAACGATTGCTCCAAGGAGGTATCAGCTATTTCTTAACAGCAATGTTCCCTTGCTTGGTACCAAAATCAAATGAGTAAAGAGATGAGAACCTAGAAGGGTTGATTACAAAAATATATGACCAGCCGTTCTCACTTTAGAGACTTTTGAATTCGGAACTTTATTTACGCGGTTATTTTACACATTAAAGGTGTGTAAATTGTTATTCTATGAAATAATTAGTTAAATCAAAGAATACAGGTGAGTTTTACATGTTAACTGACTTAGTTGTTTCATGACATAACGGATTTCGTACTGTAACGCAAGTGGTTCTCAAATGGTGGTCCGCGAACCCTCAAGGGTCCGTACGATGTTCTGTGCACTTTAGTAGATTTTTTTTAAAGAGAAGATGAACTAATTGAATTTTGGTATTAAATGTCCAAATTTAAAAAAAAAACTAATCGAGAAAGCTTCGAGTTATTTGAAACCTTATTGCATTACTTATAAATGTTAATAAGCATCTTCTACTAAGTGATATATGAAAACCGATAGCTTAACATAAAAAAAACATTCACGCTGATTGAGGATTGAAAATTTCAATCTTGCAGTTAAATTTTTGCGTGATTATGTTCAAAAAAGAAAGATTTCACTCATCAAATACTTATGAAAAATAATGAAATTAGTTAGTTGTGCAGCAATTAACTGAAATGACTATTACAACATTTTTATGAATGTCAAATGTACAAGTAATAGACTAAAAGTAATTAAACTTCTTAATGTGGTGTTATATTTTCTATGTATTTGTTGGGTAAAACGGTTTTTACTTTACTGTTGGTTAAAACTGAGCAAAATAAAAAGAAATCCTGAATTTAGATTCGGAATTTTTCTTCTTTTTATTTTTATGTTCAAACACAATTGAAACATATACATACATACCTAGTAAACGCTAAGACTTCCGTGATCATACATGGAAAGGAGTCCTCTATCCTATTTTAGTTTTAGTTAGACTGTCAAAAATAGGTACACAAAAATAAGTAAAAAATTCACATTTTTGATTGTATTCTATGCTTTCAATTTTGAAAAAAAAAACATGTACTAAAAAATGAGTAAAAAGGAATAAAAGGAGCAATACTTACTGTGAATAGAACCCAGATTTTCAGGCACGCAGCACAGAACCTTTTACGTTAAACTACCAGGGCGATTTGAAGAAATTAGATACAGAAGAAATGTTAAAAAGATGTGCCAAAGGAATGTGAAGTAAGCTAATTGAGTTGTAATAATTCAGTTTCCATTTGAGCAAACGACAAATGTTGAACAAGTTTGGAAAATCATATTCTGAACAACTATTTTATGTTTATGAAGTGGCCTCGTTAAGATGGCTTGAACAGAAGTTGAGAATAGCAATATTCAATTACACTGCTCATTTTTGAGAAAGTACGATTACTTAAATTTGAGCACGTCATCGCTCATTTTCGATGTAATTGTACTCAAACAGAAAAACGTATGTTCCGGTACTCATTTTTAAGTACCTTTTTTATAGTGTAGGAGTTTGATGAGTAAACAATTCCTCGCTGTCAGACGGTCAGGTCTATCAACTTCTAACGTTACACACTTCTTATGTAGGGCTGTCTCCGTATCTATTTAAGAATTACTTAACTTTGTAAATATGTTTATTATCGATGAAACGGCCTTCTCTGGCCGGCTATGATCAGCCCAATCACCCTGTTGTAAGATCGTTAAAAGAATGATATAAGAGCTGCGCCGCAGTGCCCCTGGTGGTCTCTGCGTGAAGTTACAATGCTATTGTGCTATTGGGATATGAATCCCACACTTATTAATGTATTTAAAGGTTATGTTAAAGCAGTACTATTTTTTTAAAAAATATTATACGAGATGAAGAAATATTAAAAAAGTACTTACTTATTCACTATTATAAAATACATGAATTATTTAAGTTATAACTAAAAACTAGAATTCTAACAAATTATTGACTTCTACACATATCAGAATTTTTAATATTACTAACTCCCAGCAGATGCCGATAAATCAAATGATGGTTACAGGTTCAACGGGTCAAGGGTACAACACCTTCATCTATAACGTTTGAAAATTATATCGATTATAATTATCAATGTAGGAAACGATTATATACGAATGCTTTTAGTTCGAAAATCCATAAAACATATATATAACATTTTCAATTTTTATATGTATATTTCAATATTTTAAATATGTGTTCAGTTACTTAACATTTCTTACTGGATCCAGTTAGAACTAAAAATTTTATTTATTAATTGAGAAGAAAGTCTAAGATATTTTCTTATCTTAAATTACATACTGACATTCTTTAAAAAGTTAAAGAATATCATTGATAAGCTATCTATAATCTATAAAAGAAAAAGTCTGTCTGTCTGTCTGTGGCAAGCAAAATATCTACTTCCTCTGCAAAGAAATGTCTGAAATTTTAAACAAATGTACTGTGCGAAATATAATTGTGCACATCAGAAACGGAATATAAACTTTTTAGTTAGTTATTTTTTAATTAATATTTTAAAAATTTCATCCAATAGAAATCGTAAGGCCGTAGTGAGGGAGAACTGCGCATGCGTTATGTAAGGATCAGGAAACAAACGAATTCTGAAGGCAAACTAGCGAAGCTTATGCAGCTTAGTCGGTAGTGTTGCAACTCGGAGGCAGTAATTCTCTTTTTAATCTATATAAAATAACATGTTCTTCCGAGCAACGCGGAACCACACAGCTAGTGTTTAACATATGTGTGACCTTGAATTCAAGACATGGGTGTTATAACAATGCAGCACCATTTCAAAATTGTTCGGGAAGGACGAAAAACACTGAACGTATGATACAAAAGTACATCTAATTTTCTTTTATAAATCTTTAGCTATTGCTTAAAAAAAAAAATACCCAATACCCAAGGTATACCCAACTCAGCTTCAAAGCTGTAGAGCTAGAATATAGCTATTGCTCACAGTTGCATGGTTCTTGAACTGAACGATAGAGGATTTTTTCTTTAAAGGAAGAAGTTAAAAAGTGTAAATAAGAAAAAAAGTAGAGCTACCGTGTTCTTGAATCAAAGTCTTTATGGTTTTCAAAAGATTTTTTTTTAAAGTTACTTAATAAATTGTATCTCAATCTTGCATAAATAATGAATTTGCAATATACCAGGCACTGGTTGTAGAAGTAGAAATGTAGATAGGATGCCTGTTATTCAGATGAATATTAAATCACAAATTGTTTTATTTTAATTTTTCAAAAAAACAATAACATGTATTAACTAATATTAACAAAAACTAGTTATAAAATGATTTGAACAAATTCTGAAGGATTGAGTACTCGAAATACTCGAGTTACTTGAAGTGTAACTGGACTTGTTTCGAATAAGAAATATTCTTCTATTGGCAGCTGTGGAACCAATTCTTATTTTATTATGTTGCCAGATTCCATAAAACCAATCGTAGAACCTCTTGCTTCTATTTTAGAATGCAACGGTGCAATTAGAACTTATGTGGTTGTTTGCTTAACCTCCAGAGTCTGACGGAGTCACACAATATCCACGAGACCGTTAATTCTCAGGTAGTCGAGCACAAGGAAAGGAACTCTAAAGATATCTTCCCTAGAGAGGACCATGCAGTCCAATAGGTGCTCTGCAGAAGCCAGATGGTCGAGGTACTTGGTGCAGGTGGCGAAGACCTTCCTGCCCTCAATAAATGAGAGGCACTTGATGTGGCCGCTAGCAAGTCCAGAAAGAACAGACCGGGAGCCTCTGTCACAAGAAAGGTCTAGAGTCAGTTCCAGCTTTTCACCCATATGTCAATAATGGGTGGGTTGCTTTCTCCACACAGCCTGAGTTTTAGATTTTCAACTGAATAAAGTTCTAGGAAAATCAAGGCGGAAGATGAAGTGGTGGAGAGTCTGCAACCCTCTTTGGCAAGTGTATCCGCCAATTCATTACCATATAAGTCCACATGAGAAGAGATCCATTGAAAATGGATATCATGATTTAAAGAAATCAATTTTGGTTTATTCAAAATTGAGGTACTGGTCTTGTTGTTAACTGCAAGCAACCAGTTACTAAGATGACGGAAAGAGAGCTGCGGTTGTCAGATAAAATCTATAAATCTCCATAATCTTTCTCAGAGAGGATGGCCTCGAGTCCTTGGTCTATTGATATCAGTTCGCTTCTGAATACTGAACATAAGTTTGAATTACGATGGCAATGAATCAACTTACCACGAGGAGTCAGCATACAGATGCCCCTACCTGCAATATCGTCAATTTTACTGCCGTCGGTATATTTATAACAACGGTATATTCAGTGTGTGTTTCTTTGTGATATAAAATACCACAAACACATCTTTTGAAAAGTTTTTTTATGTTTTTATTATGTTTTTTTTATGTATTTTTGTTTGTATAAAATGAATAAAAAGGCAACCAATCGAAAATTGCAACCAAGAATGACCGGGAACCTACAGGCACCGCTGCCTTATCCGTTAAACTATCAGGGTGACGTGAAGAAGTTATAAACATAAATAACGTTAAAAAGGTGTTCCAAAGGACTGGAAAGTAAGATCATTGAATTTTAATAACTCAGTTTCTATTTAAGCAATCGACATGAAATATTGTGGAAAACCAACTATTTTACGTTCGTTAGGTCGCTTTGTTAAGATGGTTTGTACAGAAGCTTAGATTGTCAATATTGAAACACATATGCTCATTTTTGAGAAATTCCTATTACTTAAATTCGAGTACGTCATTGCTCAATTTCAGGGCAATTGTACTAAAAAATCGAGTACATTCATGTTTTTCATTTTTAAGCATGTCTTTTTCCAGTGCAATCACACTTCTCAATTAAGTTTTAGGGCCAGTAATGCTTATATGATAAATCTAATTTTATACTAATACTGATATAATAGATTTCTAATTATCCTTATCTTCCATTTAAAACGTCTTCAAGCGTCATGTCTCGTCATTACCTAAACAAGCTGATATTGTCTCTATTCGGCTATTGGTGGTTACGTTAAATAAAGTTTGGAATACAGCTTTTTCCTACGCAATTTTTCGTATATACTTAGGTATAGTAAAGAACAAAATGGTCATAAAAAAATCGAAAAATACATTTTAAATAAACGTTTGTATACTTGCTTTACGTATCCTAAATTATATTTAAGTTAAGTGTTTTGCACAGTATAAATGAACTACTTATCCGTTTTGCTAACATTTTAATGGGAAAAACTGAATATATAAACACCTGCTCAAAACAACGCATTTAAAAAAGTTCTACATCCTGTTTATGCCAAATGGTGTAAGTCCAAATTCAGAGTTCCTTTCTGAAGAGCATTGGATTGTTGCAACTCTGCTTGATCATACTGATTAGTGGAATAACATGAACTAATTATTGTTCAACCTATTCACATAGGATCCACACCACTTATCGAAATGACAGATATACCTGCCTAATAATGGAAAATGGAGTCATTACTTTCATTTAGTGTTTTGGTACTCACACCACTTCACATCCGACTTCCTTATATCTTAGATCAACAGTTATCAACATTTTCTCTTCCGTACATGTGAAAAGGCATATGGTCACAAATGAAAGTTCAAGTGCTTCATTGTACTCAATATTTCATAAAACTTGGGAATCATACTGATAGGAAACAAATATAAATATTTGTCCTGCACAAGCAGAGTTATTATTCATTTATGTTTAAGAAAGAAGTGCAGGTAAGTGCATCAACTTTAACAGTAAATTTCGCATTGACTTATTTTATGTTTAACGAATTTATTGTCCGTAAAAATTGTAATTAACAACATATGCAACTAGTAAAAACTCTTTCATAATAAAATAATCTTTTTAAAAAAAAAAAGGAAAACCGACTTTTAAAGCAAATGCGCTAAAATGTAAAAAATATTTTTTAACTTTACAACCAAGTTGAAAACATTTAATTATTTAATATCTATTTTATACTTATTACAACTTTTTTTAAATCGGCGCCAAAATGGAATTTTTTAATATCAATTTTATACTTATTACAACTTTTTGAAGTTGGTGACAATTTTCAATATCATATCTAAATATTTTCGCCGATTTCAAAAAAGTTATAATAAGTATACAATTGATATTAATAAATTCAATTTTCTCTACTTGGTCGTAAAATAAAAATTATTTTTAACTTTTTAGCGGAATTTTTTTAAAAGTTGGTTTTCCCTTTTTTTAAAAAGATTATTTCATTTTCCCTTTTTAGTTTTTAATTTATCATTTCAATCTTGGGGAATAATAATAAATTATCATATAAATTTTAATATATCAAATATATTTTAATATATCATATATATTTTAATATATCATATATTTTTTAATATATCATATATATTTTAATATATCATATATATTTTAATATATCATATATATTTTAATATATCATATATATTTTAATATATCATATATATTTTAATATATCATATATATTTTAATATATCATATATATTTTAATATATCATATATATTTTAATATATCATATACATTTTAATATATCATATATATTTTAATATATCATATATATTTTATTATATCATATCTCCGTTGCTATTATTATTCAGCAATAAATTCAAGTAGCAATTTGTACTGAATTTTTTTTTAACAATGTATATTGTAAAACAATCCCTATCAATGGCAATAAGAGATAGTTAAACGACATGTCATTGTTATACACCTTCTGTTAAACAGTCAAAATATTTTTAAATGTGATAAATAGTTTAAAAAAACTCCGGTCAATCAACTTTTCGGGATATAAAACAGCCCGTTTTTCTTTTGTTTGGATTTCACAAGTCTATAAAGTCGCTTAACATTACATTTCCACGATTGTATAAGTATACCATGACCATTAGACCCAAATTGATCTTGCTTCAATGTACAATAATATTTACCCATCACAGTATAAATATATAAAAAACTCACATTTAATCGAAGACAATTCGATTTCAAATATAGATATCATTATAAAAAGAATTATTATACAAATTCGTTGCAATCAATCACGTATATTTTTTAAAGGAGTTGCTTTCTAATTTTTTTTTAATAATTCCTGTAAATTTTGTAACACAACAGAAAATGAAACCTGGGATCACATATTTTTAGTCTGTCCAATTTACAATGCATTCAGACGAAAATACTTTTTATCAATTGAATCCAGTAACATTTTAACCATTCTAAAATTTTACAAAAAAGAATATTTTTGTTTTTATAATTACCCAATCTCTGTTTTAAAATTCCAGTAGGACTTGATCAGCCGACTTTTGCAGGAATAACAGATTAAACCCCTAATTCTAATTGCTCATTTAACTTATTTTCTTCTTTTTTTGCATAATTGTTCAAATTGTGTTTTAGATTTTTTTAAATGTATTATCTTGTATTTTGTGTTATATAATTTTGTATCTGCTTTTGTTCAATTATGTTGCCAACCTTTGTAAATGGGCTACGGCCCACTTCAATAAACTTATCTATCTAACTATATATATATATGTATATATATATATATATATATATATATATATATAACAGCAGGATAACCGATTATTTTTTTACAGATTTTGCTTAAGTGGGTTTTTCTCTATCCAACGAAAAAAGAAATTTAGAAATCAGACAATATTTTCATTCAGAAGGTCCGGTTAATTGAGAATTCAGGAACAATTAATGCCGGATAACCGAATATTTTTTTAATGGCTCCCAAGTGCCAACCCCTAACCAACACAAAAAAAATTGTCCAAATATCTGAATTTGAATCGAAATCTTGCGCGAACATACTTTAAAAAAATACATAACAAACTAAATAATAACCTCTTTTCTTGGCGCGCGATTTGGCGGGTTTAATATAAAGTTTTTGGTGGTTTTATTTTAAAATTTTGTTTGGAGCGATGTTCAGTCAGTTAAAAAACGGATACAATGTTCATCGAACTTTTCACTTCATTAATATGATCAGTAAATACAAATATATGGATTGTCAAATGAAAGCTGTTTTGTAAAATATTATAAAAGACATTGTCTGGCACAGTCTTTTTATTACATTTTAAGTTACAAAATATTCAAATTTAGGCAAGAAAACTATGTTAACCCTACCTTACAGTAAGTACCATAAAAAGGATATATCCATTTTAATTGCAAATATGTAAATAAGTATAAATCTATACATATTATAGAACAAAATAGGAGTGTTTGCCTTTTATTGTAGTAATTTTTTGAAATTGTAGCAACGAGTGTATTTTTGGATCCTCAATTATAATGTCTCAACAAAGCAGGCTCAAAAAAGAATTTCGTTTTGTGCAATTTAGGTACCACAAACTGAAGTATAAACAAAAAATTCAAAAAAGCGGAGAAAAGTTAACTATTATAACGATGCCCTAATATCCCTACTTCTGTTTATGTTAACGATTACACGGATTTAATTAGATTTTCCTTGACGGATATTTTAAAGAAAAATATATTTCTTTTAGTACTGAAAAAAGTGGAAATCCCTTTCAATTAGTTTTTGATTTAACTAATTTTTAATATTATATTTTGCCATAATACTGACTATAGATACAAGGTATTTATAAATAAGTGCAGTCACCTGAATTTCACCCTATAACTTTAAGAATAAAATAAATACTTACAATAGCTATTTTTGACTGTGTATTTGTCTTCTTAGTATGCAGTATCTTTGTTTTGCTGTGGTTCTTTGTGTGCTGAGCCTGTCTGGCGCAGTGACGCACAACACGACGCACTCCAAACCGCAATGCGATGGTAAAGAAAAGGCTTCCACTCTCGTGGATGTCGCCAAGGAATACATGAATAAGGCAAAGAATTTGTATCCAGATTGTAGTAAGTAGGATTACAGATTAATCTATTATCAGTTACAATTATTTTTCATCAAACCCAAGAATATTTCTTTTCTTCAATAACCAATATTTTTTACCAATACTATGATCGTTGTTACCTTTTTTTGCTAATGAACTTTATTTTACTAATGACAACGATCTTTCATAAATAATATTGTTTTTCCCAAATAACAATGGTCTTTAACCATTACGTGTGGGATGGGGCAGCATGAGTCCCAAAGATTTTAGGGGTTTAGTGAGGAGCTTGGGCTAATTTTGTCCACGGAGGTGGAATAATTATGACAACATGTCTGGTATGAAACATGCTGTTTGCTACAGAACAGGTATCAGGCGTGTGATTCTTGACTAATGATTTCTACAGATCATCTTCAACTGGGTTTTCAGTTTTTCAACCTGTCAATTGACCTTAACCCCACATGGAAATCTACCTGCTTTGAAGAAGAATTGTTAACGATTGTCAGGCAGATAGTTTGGACCTGTGCAGCTGCACATTGTTGTTCAAACACAGCATGTAACCCTTGGAGCAGTCATACAGGGATTCTCTTCCTCTCCAACCAGTAAGGAGGTTTGGCACCGGGCAATGAAGCATTGATTTGTAAAGTTGTTTTAGCTGCTTGAACATTTAAATACTTTTTTATCTGCATGATATTTTATATTATATATTTTTTAATTAATTATGAAGAAATAACGCGTAAGATGCATCTCAAACCTAGAAATCAAACTAAATATTGCAAAATGGAATAGTATTCTGTTAATTTAAAAATTTGGTGAATTTCTGGGGGAAAAACACCTGGAGATACTTGTAGGTGACATCACGTCCATGAGCGTCACACTGGTACCCCCTGAGCGGGACTTTTCATAACCTCCGGGCAATCGATTTTTTCATCTAAACTCCCTTTTGGGCAGCCATTTTTTGCACATTGCATTACAATATTTTTTTATTGGAATTTAACATAATTAATTTTAATCAGTAGTGTCGTTTAAAGTATGCTGAATACTTTAGTCAAATTATTTATTTTCAGTTAAGATGTCTATCATTAGTTATTCCATATAATAACTAGTTATATCATAGAATAACTAGTTATTTCAGTGAATAACTAGTTATTTCAGTGAATAACTAGTTATGTCATAGAATAACTAGTTATTTCAAAGTATAACAAGTTACAAGTTAAAGTTTAGACTTAACAATTTTTTAGACGCTTTTGGTGACTTGACCAGTTATTTTATTAAATGAATAGGTATTCTATGAAATAACTGAATTATACATTGTAATAATAACATATAAAATTCTTCAATTTGAAGAATAAATACTATATCTGTAGATAAATGTATATCTGTATATGTATGCATTTTATCGTTTGAAATATCATTGGTTTGAATTATCGCTTATAAGTAGGTTATTTTAAGGTAGATTTGTTTTACTTATTTACCCACTCTTTTATATCGATAAAAAGGATCAACATTCGAAACTTTTTATGGATTCAAAATTAGTTTCTTACACATGAGGAATCCATCTATAATCGCAAGAAATGCAGGCAAAATTTGAATTTAATAAGTTAATTAAAAACATTGAAAGTTTGTAATGAAAAAAAATTAGACTACAAGTTGTTTTAGTTTCGAGTGAAAATTGATAATATGTTCTTAAATTAGATTCATAATATATACTTTTTTAGTTGACGATGATGTACAATGCGGAAGAAAAGAGAAGTCTTTGGCGTTTTTGGAAGTGGCATCAAATTTGATAAGTGGAATAAAGAAAACCTTTCCAACTTGTAAGTTTACTGCAACATGTAGGAGAATTAGACATACATTTTGGATATTTAATTTAAAGCATTCTGATCATCTCAGAAATGAATAATATCTAAAATTTTAAAATATTTATTGTTTTATCCCTATGAGTATATGAACATGAATATATGCATTTATATTCCAAAATAAATAACGGCATGTTTTGACTGGGAAAGAATGCTTTGAAATTCCATAAGTTTATAATATTCCTTTTAGCTGACAATTGCGTTCAGATTTGTTTGCGTTATCTCAAACACAAAAGAGTTTTTTATACTTTTACAACTATTTGATCCCATGAAATCGAAAAGTGAAAGCAGAAAATGCTCATTTCTTTTAATGATATTCAAAAAAAAAATGTGTATGAAATTTTAAAATATTTGTCAATTACGGTTTTTAGTAAGTATATCATAATTGTTTTTGCAATCCACTTTTTAAAGTCAAACCCGCTTATATGGAAGCCAATGAAATTCACATTTTATCCCTTAAAGCTGATGTCCATTGTGGTTAGCCACATAGCCATGCTGTCCTCCTTTATCTATTTAGGTCCTGAGCCAGAATTCCCAACCGTACCTGAACCAGTGTGCCCGACGGTACCTGAACCAGAGTGCCCGAAGGTTTGCAATGAGAAGCCCATGGACTGTTCCGAAATTCTTGAAAGTGGGAAGACCTCGAGTGGCATCTACACCATTTGGCCGAAGAGTCGCACAATGCCTGACAAAGAAGTTTCTGTGTATTGCGATATGGATAAGGATGGGGGAGGATGGACGGTACATTATTCAATTACAACATTTTATATTCAGACTAGAATACCCTCTCACTAGCCTTCTCCCGGAGAACAGCTGCGCTTTCTTTTCTTAGCTTGGTTTAGATTTTATGTGTGTATAAAATTTTGACCAAGTTAAGAAAAGAAAGCGCAGCTTTTTTCCAGGAGAAGGCTAGTGAGAAGGTATGGAGTGGTTGATCCCCCTAGTGCAGTTGGCTTGTTTGTTTTCTATATCACAACTTTTTAGCCACAGTTTCGAAGATTTTTTTAGGGGGAGGGGCGCTTAGCGTTTTTTACTTTTCTAAAGTTTTTTTGGGGGGTATCAGTCTTTTTTTTCATACCCACCTTTCGGAGAATGTCAAACCAATCACCATTTAAACTTTAAAAAAAACTATTTGTTTTTCCATGTCATTAGTTTAATCCGATAGTTCAAGGAATAATTTATCACACACGCTGTATTAAAAATTAAGGATTAAATTAACACGTTCGTTTTACGAGATATATCGTAGTTATTTATTCACAGTAAATACATTAACCCCCCCCCCCCCCCTCTCCCCCGCTCCTTGGATTTGACGTCACTCACTTCATCAAATTGAGGAGCGCAGGCAATGGTTGCTATTTACTGCTTTCTATCCCCAGTGAAAAGTGAATGATAATGGGGGATAATATTCAATAATATTAATTATTTGAAATGCTTCTGTCTTAATTAATAATTGTCTAAGTGAAATGAAATTTTTTGCATCGAGTAAAGGTTTTTTTTATCTTTCCGACGGTAGAATTATTATTTTGTAGAGCGTATTACTTACCGATAATTTTAACTTTTATTAAGCCGTTCTAAAACACAATTTTCTTTGGCGACCAGAAAGTGGAACGACTTCATTTTTGGGTATAAATGGCCTTGAGGCATAGAGTTTTGGCTCTTAGGATTTAATTACTTTTTTAGCTAATTAAACTTTTAAATACTTAATATTATAAAATAAAAGTAACATGTGGCCTTAGTGATGCCATAAAGCTATCATATAAGCTATTAATCAGAAGAATCGGTTGAATAATGTAGTGTCTAGTGCGTTTGACAAATTTGGGCTTCATAATTTGAAAAAGTGACAAATCGACTAACTTTACGCAAATTAAAAAACTCCGTAACTCCTTTGATTTTCAATTTAAAAAATATATTCTTGTATTAAATTAAAGGTTGCACTGATACGGTTTTAACAATACTAGTTTTATTTTTTATGAATCCTAGTTTGGGTTCTGGAATTAGTTTTACGAACGCGGTTTAACATTACAAGTTGTGCATCGTATATAAGCTTAAGTCCCGTCGGGCGTTCGTTTCTTGTTTGGTGTTTTGACGAGTTGGCGTTATTTCTTTTTTGGCTTAGCGTTGCGAGCCCGACCGGGTCGCTGGATTTACTACAGTTAGAGAAGTATTAGAAAAGCAGTTTGGAAATCAAGGCTCATCAATCGGAGATTATGTTTTGGTAAAGGTGGAAAAGAAAATAGTAATCAAACATTTTGAAGCCGTTTTTACCGAGAATATGGATTCCCTTTATTTGAATGTTAAATATTAAAACAAATGTCATTTGGGAAGATCCCATACGTTTAACTGACTAATACTTGTATTTTGTCATTAAAATATATTAATTATAATAGATAATACTATTAATTCTCCAAAGATATATCAGTAAGTATATTACACTATCACAGTTCTTTGACAATTATCTTTTATAAAATAAGTATGACTAGAAATATAATATTCTAATGGCCAAGATGGCGCTTTGTCGAAGATTCTTTTATGAAAGATAGCTTCACCGTCTAATGTTTTATAAAATATCTGTGTTGATGAGTTCTGCTTCGTGACCTTGACCGCTGGAAAGCGCCAACCTCCTTTATATTCTGCATTTGAACTCGCTTTGGTCCGTGGTTGTTGTGGCAAATAAACATCGTTATCGGTATTTAGAGTATTTAGAGCAAGTCATTTGCTTTGAACAAGTAATTAAAAAATTAGTGATAGGTAGTCAGTGGAAGTTATAAAGATGTAATTATACGAATTTCAGAAATTACAATTTCTCCATGATGCCCGACATGCTGACTACCAAAACAGAAACAAACAACTAGAAGCTTATAACTAAATAGAATATGCTTTGATAGAAAATGGGGGTTTCCAGTACACCACTGACTAGAAAAAGTATATTATATTTTTGTATATTATAGGAAATGACAACATCCATGTCATCAGTAACCAAGCCAATTACACAATTCGCTTTGATTTAAAAGATGCTGAAGGAGTTCCTGGATACGCTCAATACGATACTTTTTGGATTGAAGACGAAAAAACAGATTTTAAATTACGGATAGGAGGTTACACTGGGAATGTCAGTAAGTGACCGAATGATTTTATATTTCCTTAGTAAAGTAAACTTTTAAACTTTTAGTAAAGTAAACTTTTGCTATTCAAAACTCTATGATAAGTAAACCAGTGTTAGGATAGTCGCGCACGAAAGCGATAATTGTAAACTGAGTGATTAAGAAGTCAATAAACAACTACCTGTGATTGCTTTAAATGCATTCGATTCAGAGCTGCCCTGTTTCAGATTTCGAAATCGCTGAAATACCGAGTCTAAAACTTTTCATTAATGCATTTTTTTAATTTATTTATACTCCTTTTCATTGCCTCACATCTTAAAACATTTAAAATCTGTAGTACTGCTCCAAATAAATTTGAAATGTTTTATTGCGTTTGCAACCATGTAAAATAAAACCACTAGTTCATAATATGTTGATGCAAATAAGCTTTTTAAATCTCGATTAATAATCAAATATAAAGTTTGGTACTGGAATCCAGTTACATATAGTCAGTCTGTTGTGCAGCTGTTGTGAAACCATAATCAAATAAATTTCAACTATTAACTTATTTTTTAGAACATTAAATTGTTACCTGGAAAAATATTTTTAACGTACAAGGTAAGTTTTTTAAAGTATTTTTACAAAATGATACTAATTTAATGGTTTAGCGACCAATAAAATACCCCAATGTGAATGCATTTATTAAATCTTGAATTATAACAGTCTAAAAAAATAGGAACAGGCGCTCTTTTTATTATTAGTTTATGTATGTAAATATATTTAATTATTTTTTAATCTAATATTTAATAATAATTAATTTGATATTAAACTCATTCGGGTAAATTTCAATGAAGTATAAAAAATAGACGAATTTTAATATTTATTAAAATATCGTCTGCCATAAACATAATACTCACAGTATTTATGTTCTTTATAGAATACCCAGAATCAGAACATAACTATTGTTTATGTTCTTTAAAGATTCATATGAAAGTAAATAGAATCATTACTGTCAAAAATTTAATAAAAGGCAATTTTTTTTATTTAATTTAATAATTTACATTAGATGTCGAAATTAATTTAAATGATTGGAAGGGAATGCGTATGCATCCCTTTAATGTCACAAACACATCTCAGTTTGCTAATAATCGGGAAAATCCCTTATTCTTGCTAGAAGAGTACCGTTTACATGAAGAAATAACGTTGCAACAGCTGTTTCTTGGAGAATTGTTAGTTACGTGTCTTGCTTTAAACGTTAATATAAATATATACTCATGGCAGTTGAATTAGAGACACCTGCCATCGAGGCTATATTGGATGTCATCACTCAGATCACGGGTACATTTTACTACCTACGGGCCGGCGTGTCAAGAGTGAGAATTCATGGGATCAAGGAATAATCAGTGTATCAAAAAACAAAGGCCGTATCCACGTAGGAAAGACGAACGTGGAGGTGTTTTGGCGGGATTTCACATAAAGTAGGACACCTACATTCTGAAAGAGTAGGCTTAAACAAACTGAGTTGGTAGTGTATTTTTAAGGAATGCTGCATGTTTTAACATACGTTTTTTTAGTATAAAACTTACAAAAAATGTCCATTTTGTGCAATTGAGGGTTGCAGTACAAAGTTTGCATCAATAAAATATTCCATTATTACTACTTTATAAGTAACTTAAATTATAAAATAAGTTATATCCAATTACTGGCACAAAGTAGTTATTTGGAATAATGTCATATACTTCGCCAAGGCATACTATTTAGCCGATTGCTTGCTTCACATCGCAAACCGATTTATGATATGAGCGCACCTCCATCTTATTCTTTCCTTTGTGGCAGTATCCCACAATGCGCCGGTGACTAGGAAAACCGGCGGCCACCTGGGATTATAAGAAGTGATAGACAAGTTAAATCTGTCACTTGCCGATTCAATGTCAAACAGTCACTTGCCGATTCAATGCTGGATCACAGAAATGTTTTAGAAAGTACAGCAATTTGAATCGTAATTTGGGATCATAATCAATTGGGATATAAAAGCAGCCTTTAGTGTGCATTTTATGTATATGATTCAAATGTTAATCAGTGTTAGTACACGTATAGGTCTTCAAAAATCCAAACATGACATTTTCTTTCATTTGCTGCAGGTAACTCCATGGAAGACAACAACAACATGATGTTCACTACTAAGGATCAAGAGGGAAAATGGCGAGTACTCGGTTGTTCGTCTTCATACACAGGGGGTTGGTGGTTCAACAATTGTAGACTCAGCAATATGAACGGTCTCAATCAGCCGGGAGTGAACCATCTTTCAGGAATCTTTTGGTATAAGTGGAGAGGCGGCGCTTGTTTGTCAGAAGTCGAGATGAAATTAAAACCTCGAAACTATGGAAACACGCACTGAGAAGTGTGGTATTTCTTTATTTTGGAAAATAAATTGTGTAATTTAGAAAAAAAGAGTTCTATTTATTTAAAAATGCTTAAATATATTTTGGAATTTGCATTATCTGAAATTATTTAATTACGATCTAACAAAGTTGACATAAAAAATATGATTTAAAATTTCAGTTTGACCTACAAAGAGTTAATTATTGTTTACTTTACTTTATATTGAGATTTATTTATACGTGATACCATTATATGAAAACAAGCTTCATAACTAATACAAATCAGATATTTTAATATAAATAAAGTGAATATTAAATAAAATATAATCATTTCTTTTACTTGTATGTAAGTTTAATACAACACTACACATATATTAGTTTAAATTATTCTAGCATTCCCGTGCCAAAATTCTCGAGCATGAACAATTATTTTCCCTTAAATAATATAATAATCAAAACGTTACGTTGATCGTTCTGCGAAGTGAGCATCGATGACAAAAATTCCTCTCCTCAGTGGAAAATCTGTAAAAAGAACATAAGGTTCAAGAACGTTCATTTTTTCCCTCAATGACAAAATATATATATACTCAATTTTCTTTCGAATCGCAATATATTATCAACATCAAAATAATCATTTCGAAGAACTATCTTCTAAAGGGAGTGCTTACTGAACAACAAATTAAGTTATAAAGTTTCTTAAATTGTATATTGCTCTATATCAGTGGTTTTTAACCTTTGTCCTTTTTGCGTTCCTCTTGATAAAACTTTTCATTTATGAGTACCCCCTTCTCTCACAACCTTTCTCACCCATCCTTGTAAACAAAAAAAAGTTTGTTTGGCAATCGTCTTAGGATAGCTGGTAAATTAATCAAACGACTGAAATTGATGACTTATTTGCTTCTATTGTAGATTTTACTTATTACATTTATTTTATTATATTAAGTGCTTTTTGCCATTTTATTACTTTCGCGTACCTATAATAGGACCACCACGGGCCCCTGGGATGCGCATACCACAGGTTGAGGACCACTTGATTTTAAAACGGGACTTCTACATAAGGGCAACCATAAGAAAAATCCTTTTCAAAAATTAGGTGATACATATTTGCTGTTTTTTGGCATTAATTTTTAAAGTATGGCTATTTTTTTCTATTGGGACTTTTACAGACCCTTTCATACAATAAGTTTACTATGTAGGTTCCTAAATATATATATATATATATATATATATTTTTAAATATTAAATTAAATAACATCCAAAATTAAAGCTAATGGTAAATAACATTATGCTTAATTCATAGATAATGGTTAAAAGAGTGCATATTAAGTTTAAAAACTTTGGTTGCCAAAATGCGTCAAAGCTAAAACGTGTTTAAAATTCCACATAGTTTCGTGATCGTAATGAAATTAAATAATTACATATCTGCCAAATATTTGCTCCGTTGATTAACGTCAACTTCGTGTTTAAATTGAATTTTTTAAAATTCCGAAAATCAATAATTAAAAAAAATATTGCCTTTTCATTAGTACAATTAGAACTGGTTTTTTTTGTCGTGTGTAACTAAAAGGATTTCATCGCCAAGGCGGTGACAACTCTTAGCACCTTTAAGGGGGTCCGATACCTTCGACATTTTTTTTTTATTTTTATACTTGTACAATCCAATTTTTTTTCTCTTTCTAAATATGCATAAAAAACCATTTTAAGACGCTCAATTTTTTTTTTAAATTGCACATTTATTTTTAAATTAAAATTTTAGTAAATTTTTTAACAATTTTAAAATTCCTACTCCTTTTTTGTTTTTCAATATTTTGAAGCAATTTTTTTTATTTAAGATCTTGAATAATATGTAAATAGATGTATGCATTCAAATTTTGATTATTCAGATACATCACTTTAAAAAAATAAAATATATTAGAAATTTTGGAAAAAAAATTGACGAAAAAAAATAAAATTCTAATTTAAGTGGTTTTAAAAAACAAATTATGGTAAAAATAGGAAATCTGAATGCATACATCTATTTAAAATATATTTATCTTGCTATACACACAAAAATTATGATTTTAAGTATAATAGTAAAAAAGCCTTAGCATTTTTAGTGTTCATTAAATTTCAAAACCACGAACAGAGATATTTGCTTTTAAAGTTTACATATAGCTTTTATAATAGGGAAATTTGAAGAGTGTGTCTCTTTAAAACATTCATAACTAAAAAAGTAATAGGAATTTTTTGAAGCAGTTTTTTGTGAGTTATTAAGATAAGTTTGAATATTATTTTTTAAATATTAAAAAAAATGACTTTTTTTGCGAATTTCTTGTATCAGACCCCCTTAAAAATACCATCTCGATAACGACATTTACCTACGGGAAAACGTCACGTGTTAAAGCAAATATATCTAACTGTAACTTCTGGATAGGGTAAGACGTTTTGTTGACTTGAAGCCAAAGCGGAAGCACCCATGATGTGCCCCAATTTCACGCTGCCGCAATATTTCATATATTTGTCATGTTAAAATAAGTCGACATGTATTGCTTTTGGCTGAGTTTTTTTATATTTTATTTTTAAGCCCATTTTAAATGCAATTTGCTATTAAAATAGAAAGTCATTTGTCGAAGAAAATATAATATTTATATCCATTTAATATAATGCTATAACATTAAAAAAAAACACTAAATCACTTTTAAAAAATGTTGAGGCTTCAACTCGCCCATAGAGGAAACAAGTTTTGAGCCTTTCAGTAGTTACAGTTAGATTTCAGTAGTATAAAATTTTGTGATAGTTTTTTAATGTGAGGTGTTTAATTTCGTATATTTTCTAATGCACAAAAAGGTTGCTAAGACAACGGATGAAGATAAATTTCTAATGATTAAAACTGTTTCCAAGAAAGGATTTTACCCGTAAAATTATATTTAAATACCTTTTTTTCTATTATTTGCATTCTTCCTAAGGGTGTCAGAGTTCTGAAAATATGAATTGTCACTGGTCCCGGAAATTATTTTCTTTTGATTCCACACTTGTGAAGATTTGGTTTGGTTTGGTTAATAAACGTCGCACTAGAGCTGCACAGTGGGCTATTGGCGACGGTTCGGGGCCTATCTCGAAGGAAAGGCCCGGGAACGATGCCACGTATTTTTTAACCATGGTCAGATGACGAGGACAACACCTGAGCTGGCACCCAACGCCTTCAATAGGCGTCGGGACTTTGGACCCCGATCAGATTCAGTGCACTAGTCCCGTATACACACCATTAATTTTGTGTGGACGACATTCTAGTATTTTGGTAGCGAAGTTGGCAACGCTCCGATCGCAATATCACTACTTTTTACTATTCTTTAGTCTAGTCCATCGCAAGGTTTTGAACCGGGGACCCCTGGATTCTGACGGGACCCCTGGCCTTAATCCACTCGGCCACGGAGGCCTCTCACTTGTGAAGATTCGTCGCATTTTAAGAGTAGTAAAAGGGACCTGTTCTACATAAATAATATATAGGACTAGCGTGCCTGTACAAGAATTTTAACCTAAACAACGGTTCGTTCTTTTGGCACTCACGAAAGGTAATTGCAGGGCTTATAAAGGGGTAGTTTGAGTAATGGTTTCTACGCTTGACACATTTGGATTGGGAAAGTAATTTGATGAGTATATGAAGAAGCCGCGATTCAGATGATACTTTGCTAGAAGCAATGTGTTTTATTTTCCAATGAAGAAGGTGTGATTAGAAAAAACTTTGATTCAACATGATAGGCAGAAATGTAATTTTATATATTTATAAATAAATGACAATATATTTAAAATTTATTTTTTTAAATTTTCTGTTTTGAACGGCAATAAAATGTACAGGTCACCGCTGTAAGAGAGGCGTGTGTGTTTCATAAAACTGTTGACTGTATATGACTATAATAAAATTATCATGGAACATCAACAACTAAACATAGTTTTAGTAACATAAGTTAGATTTAAATGTTAGAAAAGTAACATTAAGCTAGTGACTTGTGCGACGGGGAGGCCTGACAGTGCACAGCACACTTGTACTAGGGAAAGTTGCAGCAAAGAAGAGAGTTCTGGCAGAAAGAGGAAACTCTGTTATTCTGGGGGGGGAAAACGCTGCGCATGTGTTCCTGCCGTTTTGCCCCAACGTCGCGTCGCACAGTGGGGTATTTGACCTCAAAAGCTGGCCAAAAGTCAATTTTTTTAAATTAAGAATTTTAAATTTTGGATTAAACCATATGATAAAAAACTATCTAAAGTACAATTCTGCAGCACTGTTTTTTTATTTTAACTGTATTTTCTGTGGCAACACTGTCGTTAAACTTAGAAAACTTGTAAACGGTGCATATTTGTACCAATAAAAACTAACTTTTTTCAGAACTATTTTATTTAAATTCTGCTAATATTTTTAGTTGACTGCGATAAAAAATGTATATAATATTATGTTTGATAACTTTTTTGTGCACTTTTACAATAAAATTTTTTTATAGTGCATTTTGAATGTAAATTTTTGAATATTTTATAAACACGAAAACATTTGTTAACTTTCTTCACTTCTCTTCACTATATAGAATAGTACAGAGTGATAAAGTAACTATTCTTCTACACGGGAGTACAAAAATTTCCACCACCTTTTTCCCCTTTTAGATTTTATGAGGCTTTTTCTGCAGCGTTCACCAAAATTATTAGAACGTCCTTTTCGAGTGCACCTGGATATTCACTGTGTGACAAAGCGAACATACATTGAATGTTTATCTAAATACTTCACAAGACGTGTTTTACAACAGTAAAGTGTAGGTAAACTGTAAGTATACAATTGCGTAAGTGTCATAGTCTGAAAACCCCATCCCTAGAATCTCTCTTCTTTAAATTATCGGTTGTGCAGCTGCGGCGGTAATAAATTAAAAGCTCTAGTTGGGGAACTTTTTCCGACCCCTTCCTTCATGTGTTGATACTTGGAAATTCTCTTCAATCGAACACCAAAAGAAGAATGTGATCTTAAACCCGACACTCCAAGTGTTTATATTTGCTGCCCAAGTTTCATCCGCCCAAGAGGAACGAGTAAATTCGCAGTACTAGGATTGACTTCATTCTGCTCTGTATCTCCGAGAAAAATACTACATTCTGCTCTGTATCTCCGAGAAAAATAGTACATTCTGCTCTGTATCTTCAAGGAAAACTAAGATCAAATAGCTTTTTGTTTATGGATCCAACATCTGCAGGTTCGAATTTTGAAATCTTGTAGAAAATATTCCTTTTATTTGATTGTATGTGAAAATATTAATTAAAGCAAGTTTAAAAATAATAAGAATGTAACATAATTGAATAATATTAATACATCGTTATGCAAAATAAAAAAATAAAAAAATACTGTCTTTATTTTTTTGGCTGTAAGAAAAAATACCTTTAATAATGGGAATGCACATAGTATCGTTTTTTAATGGCATTGTACAAAATATTGCTTTTATTCGAAATATATTTTTAATAAAAGAACAACTTTGATTAAAGTAAGAAAAGTAGCACGAAGACATACTGATAGGTCTACCATAACTTTTTTTTTAATTTTAGGACCATCGAGAATTACATTTTTAACTAGAAAATGCCTTTTTGATATTATGTATCATTACTCTATGGGGTAAACCTTACCATACCAATTATTTATCACTTTAAATCATATTTGTAAGCCCTAAATGACTGCTCCAAGGAGGTGCCAGCTATTTTTGAACAACAATGGGCCGTTGCTCGGTCCCAAAATCGACTGCGCAGTCAGATGATAACCTAAAAGGGTTGATTACAAAAATATATGACCAGTCCTTCTAACTTTACTGACTTTTGAATTCGGAACTTTATTTACTTTGTTGTTTACACTTTAACGGAATGAAAATTGTTATTCCATGAAATGATTAGTTAAATCCAAGAATACAAGGGAGTTTTACATGTTAAATGACTTAGTTATTTCATGAAATAACAGATTTCATACTCTAACGCAAGTGGTTCCCAAATAGGGGTCCGCGAACCCCCGGGGGTTCTTTCAATGTATTTTAATCCTTTTTTCACCGTTCAGTGCATTTTATCGAGTTTTTTTTTTTTTTTAAATAAGATGAACTAATTGAAATTTGGTTTTAAATGTCCAAAGTAATAAAAAACTAATAGCCCCAAAAAATGTAAGTTATTTGAACCCTTATTGCACTATTACTATTTAAAGATGTTAATAAGCCTTTTCTACTTACAGTTACATAAAAAACAGATATCTTAACATAAAAAATAATATTCACGCTGATTTAAGAGTGAAAATATCAAGCATGCAGTTAAAATTGGGCGTGACTTTGTCTAAAAAGGAAGATGTCACTCATCAAATACAGGTTGAGAACCTTGCAGTAACTAACTCAAGTGATTATTACAACGTTTTCATGAATGTTAAATGTACAAGTAATAGACTAAAAGTAATTAAACTTTATATTGGGGTGTTGTATTTTCTATGTCATTGTTGGGTAAAATGGGGAACCTATGCTTGATAAAAACTTTGCAAAATAGAAAAAAAAATTAGTTTCGGAATTTTTTATTCTCTTTATTTTCATGTTCAAACACAATTGAAACGTATACATGCCTAGTGAGCGGGAGGGCTTCCATAATCATACATGAAAATAATAAAATTAGTTTTGGAATTTTTTATTCTCTTTATTTTCATATTCAAACACAATTGGGAACAGATGTAGTATAAGACATTTGGCGCGTTTTTTTTTTTTTTGGCGACGAAAAATTGCAGTTAAACATAGTTCCGAAAAAGTGCGATGACGTCATAGGGTTGCTAGATTGAAAGTCGCCGCAAGAATAGGAAAATACCAACAATGTCAGGTGGGGTTGCCATACTATAAATTTATCGCCCCATAAAACACGCCAAAAAAAACCTCGCGCGCCAAATGTTCTATACTACATCTGTACCCACAATCGAATCGTATACATGCCTAATGAGAGGGAAGGCTTACATAATCACACAGGAAAAAGAAACTTCAAATCAGAAATCGAAAAAAAAGTCTACTTCCAAATTCTAAATCAATACATATATTACAAAAAAACTCGTCTTATAGAACATTGCGTTAAGAATATTAAAATACAAATACAACGTTAAAAAACGCAATAAAAATCCATCAAATATGAACATGTTTCGGGAGATACATCTTCCTTCATCAGCAGGAAATGAAAGTCTCTGTGTAATAAAATATAAATAAACCCAGAATATGAAAGTGTTGCCAAAGAACAAAAAACTATTTCAATCGGTTGGAGTTTACAATAAAGTGCCAACAAGCGGGGAATACTGGGACAGCAAATGTTTCATTGACAATCGAATCAATATTGCAAAAATATCAAATGCCTCCAGGAAGTCAAGTTCGACTGGAGATTTGGGTTTGCAAATTAAATGTTGGTTAAAAAAATTAAATATATGACCATGCTCCCAAGATTGTTTGGCAACGGAGGACTTCTTTATTTCTTGTTTAACAGTATGTGCTTGGTGCTCCGTGATATGAAATCTAAAGATTGCGTATTAAGGAGCACCAAGCACATACTTGACTCATTCTTCGTGCTACAGATTATTTAAAAATATATTTTCATATTTAAATTGTCTTTGTATGATCCTTTACTCGAAGCATAAATATTCCGTTGCAATTATATTTTAAGGAAGTATACTTATTCTTTGTTATTTTTTTATGTATTGCACACCCATGTTGATTTAAAGTTAAATAACCAAGAACCACATAAACAATGTTGTTAAATAATTTCCACCTTTTAGAGATCGTAATGGAGTATACAAAATGTTTAAAATCGTTTTAAGAAAAGAACACAAAATAAAAATCGTCAAACGCATATTTGATTTTAAAAAATGTATGTAAATTTAAAATGTCTGTCTTTACTTCTTATTTATTTATAACAGCAATATAGCTCGGCGTTGCTCGTGGTCAATTTGAGAAGTAAGAGCTGCGCGATTTTTTTTTTTATTTGTTAGCGTAGCCAGTCGCATATCACTCTCTGTGCAATGTGAAAAATAAACTTTATCAAAATCTAGATTTATTTTACTTTGAGTAGTTTTCGAGATACCTAAAGCTAGTACTTTTTAATTTGTATGTTCTCGACTTTACATGATGTTGCGACTACAAATTAAACTGATGTTTTTGTAAAAAAAAAAAAAAATTCATAAAAATTCCTAAAAATTAAAGATTAAAAAAGTCTTTGCGAATTTTAGCCTTCTACTATAATGTCGATAAAAAATGGATTCGTCAAAATTAAAAGTAAAACACTTGCCGATGTTTCTTCAGTACCAATTGTTGTTGAAAACATATATTTTTTTTAAAAGTTGCATATTTTTTTTTTGTAAATTAATTAGTTAACATTAGTAAACTTCACATTCACTAGTATTAATACTGGCAATGCAATAATACATTAGAGAAAAAATATTGCATTCTTTCGAATGGAAATAATTTATCGTATTTGGCGAAGTTTTTTTTTGTTGTTGTTTTTTGCGCCAACTTGACCGGAGTCTATATATCCTCTCTTTAAACAAAATTTCTAAAGAAAAATAAATTATGAATTATTTTTATTTATAACTGTTCACCCTGCAATTCCAGAGAATTGTAAAATATAATTTTAAATATGCCCGCGCCAATATTTACTGAAAATATTTCTTTTAGAAATTAATTCTCAAATATTCATTTTTTAATTTCAATAAAATGTTTTCGAAGCGAAACCTTTAAAATAAGCTACATGAGGGTATAAATTTCGAAACCCTAAGTTAAACATTTAGGACGGTCCATTCCGACACTATAGCACTGCTCCCACTCCGAAACAAATAGCACTATTGGCATAAATGTAATAACGTATGATAAAAAATTAGTCACAGACGCGTTTAAGATCTTCAAACAAATAAATGTTCGGGACATGGTTAAGTAACGTCGCACTAGAGCTGCACAGTGTGCTGTTGGCGCGTTCGGAACATGAATGGATACCCATGGCGTCATACAAAACTTCGGTTGGTGAGGTTTCTGCTAAAGACCTCAATAACAGGTGGAAAATAAAACCGGTGGCACGTCATGGAGGTTAATATGAAGTAATATACTTTACATTAATGGAAAATGGATATTGTGACCTTTGACGTTCAGAATAGTAGGGGAGATGAACTGAAATTCTGACGTCAATCTTGTCTAATTTGAATCAAGGACCGTCACTTATTACGCAAAGCAACAGCGTACCTCAGCTCCAAGTCTTTTAAGGCCGTATATATACTTTCGAAGATCTCCAGTGTTTCTAGGAATGAACCCAATTTTTAAATTCATAAAAATACTCCATTCGACAATATTTTTGTAATGTGAAGGTGTACGCTCGTTGGCTGACGAGAAACACATATTTATTTTATTGCGACCCAGAGGGCGCTTTATGTAAATGTTTCGATTCTTATAATTTATCGGACTCGATTGCAGTCGAGTGTCAGTTGTTGGAAGTCAGTCTGCAAATAAACACACTTGAGTAATTTCATGCGATTCATTTTTTCTTTAACCAATTTTTCCCACAGCGGATATTTGACAACGAGCGTCAACAGAATATTTGAAGTATAGCCGCGGAAAAAAAACCGAACCGATGATTATTTTGTTAGTTTTTATAGTAGAGCTCAACTTAATATGCCATTTTGTAATGAATAAAGTACATTGATATACAAAACATTTACTTAGGGGAATCCGCACCAACTTTAAAATGTTCAATAGCAACACCTACTTTTGATAGCGCAGAAATGTTCCCCGGCCTCAAAATAATCTAAATATAAATTTTCGTTAATTTTCTACATTTATATGCAGAGATATTAGACGATATGTATCTATCTTATTTGAGGAGCTACTTCCACATTGGACAATGTATTAGTGAGATTTCCAAATGAAGCACGCTGGTAAAAAATATTTTGGCGTATCTGCGGTTCTTATTTTCCCATGGTCATTCATTCCCCCACTCCCGTATACCCCTCGCCTTTATATAAGAATTTAGAATTTTATGCCAACGCAACCACAGCGCTTTTAATTCTGAAAATTAGTAGATTTCTGTTAAGCTCTGCAGATTTTAAATTTGTGTATGACCCCTTAAATTATCATTTGATGCACATTTTAATATAGCCAAAATACTACAAAAAGGAAAATCATGAAATTTAGATATGCATTTAAAACGTTTTTCTGAATCCATCACTATCAAAATAATAACATGGTTGGTATTCATAAATTTTATGAATATTAATATCCTAATTTAAATAAAAATAATAAATATACATATAAGTAATGAAAGTTAGTGTATTTTATTTGGGTTGTTTAGAAGTAACACAGATAAAAATATCAGCTTAATAAAATTATTAATTCAAAAGATATGAATAAAAGTTTAAGAATTTATTTAACATTACGAGTTATAAACTCTCGATATTCATAATTGAAAAACTACTTAACCAAATGACTTGCAAATGAATATTCAATAATAAATTTTGTCGTAGATTCTAAATATTGCATCAAAATTGGGTGTTGCTATTGGAAATTTTAAAGTTGGTGCGAATTTTAATATGAAGAAAGTTCCTTATGCTAATTTTTTGTATATCAATGTGTAGTAGACTTTATTCCCTACAAAATGGTATATTAAGTTTAGCTCTATTATAAAAACTAACGAAATAATCATTGGTGGTTCTTTTTTTTTTCCCCGGCTGTACAATTTTCGAGCTATTTCTTTAAAATTATTATTTTGTTTTAATTAAATAACGTAAAATAGCATGCCAGGGAAAAATTATTTAAATTTCCAAACTGCGAAAACGAGTTTACAATTACAAAACTCGTGTCAATGGGAATGTCTTCCATGTTATACTATCTGAACGGGTTTTTTTTTGTTTTAAAATTAAAAAATAGTTACATGCACACACAACAACTGCACTTACAGCATTCAGAGCATTTTGGATGAATGTTGTTTTAAAAAACTTACAAGCAAGAGCAGGTCATGAACACTGTAAAAAAACTTCCTTAAAATGAGTTCCTGAACGTACTTTTTTATTTAAGTACACTTGCATCGTCAATGAGCGATGACGTACTCAAATTTAAGTAACCATACTTTCTCAAAAATGAGCAGTGGGATTTTTTATTACTAATCTCAGCTTCTGTTCACGCCATCTTAACAAAGGACTTAACAAACTTAAAATATTTGTTCAGAAGATGATTTTCTATATTATTTGATGTCGATTGATTAAATAGAAACTGAGTTATTACAACTCAATGATCTTACTTCCCATTCTTTGGGCACACCTTTTTAACATATCTGCTGTTTATAACTTCTTCACGTCGCCCTGGTAGTAAAACGTATAAGGCACTGGACGGTGGTGGCTGATTATATGGATTCGATACACGGTGTGTTGTGGTTGTAATTGTTGTTATTTATTGAAAGTGATTTATGAAGACAACCTATGTAAGCAAGATTCTGTTCTTTTTACTCATTTTGAGTACATATCTTTTTCAAAAATGAAACTTATTAATTCGGAGCTATGATAAATTTTAAATGTACTCAGAAATGAGAACATTTTACTTATTTTTGAATAACTAATTTTAACAGCGTATACTTCTTTTATATATCCTAAATTATATTCTAATTATGTGGTTTGAAAGTATAATTCAAAAGCAAATTATTTTGAGACTGTTTTGCTATCTATTTTATGGGAAAAGACATAAAGCAGTAACACCTGGCACAAAACAACGCATTTTAAGAAGTTCTATTCATATGGACGCCAAATGCTGTAAGTCCAAATTCAGAGTTCCTTTCTGAAGAGCATTGGATTGTTGCAACTCTGCTTGATAACAAAGATTAGTGGAATAACATATATTAATTATTGTTCAACCTATTCACATAGAATCTACGCCACTCATCCAAATGATAGATATACCTGCATATTATTGGAAAATAGAGACATTACTTTCTTTTAGTGTTTTGAGACTCACACCACTTCACAGCGGACTTGTTTATATCTTAGATCAACAGTTATCAACATTTCCCACTCTGTACATGTGAAACAGCATATGGCTAGAAATGAAAGTTCAAGTACTTATTTGTACTTATTATCTCATAAAACTTGGGAATCATTCTGATAGGAAACAAATATAAATATTTGTCCTGCAAGAGTGGTATTATTATTCATTTTACGTTTAAGAAACAAGTGCAGGTAAGTGCATCAACTTTAACCGTAAATTTCACATTGACTTATTTTATGTTTAGCTAATTTATTGTCCATAAAGTTGTAATTAGCAACATATGCAATGAATAAAGATTCATTCATAAAAAAGGGAAACGTTTTTATAGAACTTTCCCATTAGTAAATATTTCCACTTAGTTAATATGATCTATAAATACAAAGGTATGGAATGTCAAAGCTGTTTGTGAAATATTACAAAAGACATTGTCTGACACAGTTTTTATATTACATTTTAAATTACAAAATATTTAAATACAGTACACATAATACAGTAGTTAAATATACATAATACAGAACAAAATAGGAGTGTATGTGTTTATGTGTAGTATTTTTTGAAAATTGGGGCAACTAGTATATTTCTGAACATCAAGTGTATTTTTGGATCACATTCTTCATTTTAGATATCTTACCAAAGCCCGCACCAAAAATTATTTCAATTGAAGCATGTTATGAACCCAAAACTGAAATTTCAACAAAAATTTCGTTTTGTTGAAAAACAAATTAATTATTTAATATCAATTTTATACTTATTACAAGTTTTCGAAAAAGGCACCGCGCCAAATTAGGTATAATTTTTGTAAATTGAAACCAACAACAAAAAGTTGTAATAAATATAAAATTGATTATAAATAACTCAATTTTCTCAATTTGGTCGTAAAACTAAAAAAAATTTGCGGATTTTGCCTAAGTGGATTTTTTCTATCCAACGAAAAAGAATTTTCAAAATCGGACAATATTATTTTTAAAACGCTCCGGTTAATTGAGAATTCCAGATAGCTAAATGCTGGACAACCGGATATTTTTTTCAGGAGGCTCCCAAGTGAAACAAACTCTATCCAAAAAAAAAATTCAAATATCTGAATTAGAACCGTAATCTTGCGTGAACATATATTAAAAAAAATACATAATAGTCGAATTGATAACCTTTCGACTTGGCGCGCGATTTGACGGTTTTAATTTAAAGTTTCTGGCGGTTTTATTTTGGAGTTTGGATTGGCGCGCTGTTCAGTTGGTTAAAAAAGCGGTGCAAAGTAAACCTTTTTGACGGTTAATGTTAATTATTACACGTATTTAAATAGATTTTCATTGACGAACATTTTGAAGAAAAAAATTTACTTTTAACGCTGAAAAAAATTAAATGCGTTTTAATTATTTTTTGACGTAAATAATTTTAATATTGGATTTTGCCCAATACTGACTAAAGATAGTAGGTATTTATAAATAAGTTTTATAATAAACCATTATAAAATTGATATTTTTTTTAGAAATTATAATATCATATATATGATAGACTGAAATCTGCTTCATTGTATAATGTTTTATTGCAATAGGTGGTCCCATGATTTTCACCCTATTACTTTAAGAATGAAATAGATGATAACAATAGCCTTTTTGACTGTGTGTTTATTTTCTTAGTATGCAGTATCATTGTTATGTTGCCGTGTTTGTGGCTCTTTGTGTGCTGCGCCTGTCTGACGCAGTGACGCACAACACGACGTACTCCAAACCGCAATGCGATGGTAAAGAAAAGGCTTCCACTCTCGTGGATGTCGCCAAGGAATACATGAATAAGGCAAAGAATTTGTATCCAGATTGTAGTAAGTAGGATTTCAGATTGACCTATCATCAGTAACAATTATTTTTCATCAATAACAAGGATATTTCGTCAATGTGTTATCAACAACATTCTTCAATAACTAGAATCTTTCATCAATAACAATGTTTTCCACCAATTACAATAATCACAATGGTTTTTAACCTTTACGTGTGGGCTGAGTATTTTTTACGGTGTCCCATAAATTTTACAGGTGTAGTGAGGGGTGTGGGACAATTTTGTGGGAGGGTAAAGAATATTTAAAACATATTAGGTCTGAAGTATGCTGTTTACTACAGGACATGTAATTACATGGTTTCGCACATGTGACGCTTGACTAATGCTTTCTAGAGATAGTCTTCAGCTGGACTTTTCAGTTTTTCAACACGTCCAGTAACCATACCACCATTTTACTATCAACATGCTTAGAGGAAGAATTGTTAAAGATTCCTTAAAAAGACAGTCACACGCCTCTTATTGTAAGGCAAGTTGTCCTTCCATGATGTTTGGAGAACGCTTTGTTCTGCCTCCTAAAGCGAAATTGTGTCTTGTCGTTTAGAAATTAGCTTAAAATCATTTAAACAACTTGATATAATGAAAATAAGACCTGTATACTTATAAATGCACATAAAATATGCTATTAGAATGTTATTGCCCATTGGAAATTTTTTGCCAGGTTTTACTCCATTTGGCCCCACAGTGTTACGGTAGATCATTGGTCAAACACATCTGGTAACCCTTGGAGCAGTCGTTTTGGGCTTCTCATCCTTTCCGACCACTTAGGTTTGGTACCGGGCAACGGCACATTGCTTTGTAAAGTTATTTAGCTGCTTTTACATTTAAATAACTTTTTTTTATGCATGCTTTTTTATATTATATAAAAAAAAATTAATTAATAATAAAAAAATAAGTCGTAAGATGTACCTTAAACCTTGAAATTAAAAAAATATCATAAAACGGAATATTTTTTTATTTAAAAATTTGGAGAATTTCTATTAAAAAAAATCTGTAGATTCCTCTAGTTCTGACATCACGTCCATGAGCGTGACGGCATGGTTAAAAACAACTGGTACCCCCTTATAACAGTCGTTTGGGAACTTTTATACCCCCTACCAGTCGGTTTTGTTTTTTAAACTCCCTTTCAGGCATCTGTTATGAGAATCTTGCATTATTATATTTTTTTTAATTTTAATTTAACCAGATTGAATTCGAGTCAGTAATATCCAGTACAGTACGCTAAATAATTCAGTAAAATAGTTTATTTTCCACTTTAACTGTCTAATATTAGTTATTTCATAGAATGACAAGTTAAAGTGTAGAATTATTAATTTAACACACGGTTTCACTGACTGTATAAGTTGTTTCATGAAATAACTAGGTATTCTATGAAATAACTGAATTATACAATTTAACGGTAACATATATAATTCTACAATTTTTAAAAAAAAAAATTTATGAATAAATACTTTCTGAGGATATATCTATTTTAACGTTTGTAATATAAGTTTTTTTTAATTATCGTTTATAAGCAGATTTTTTTAGTGAGCATTATTTTTAACCTACAACTTCTTTACACAGGTAAAAGTGATGAACATTCAAAACATTTTAGGGAATCAAAATTAGGTTCGTAAACGAATAATACCTCATTAATTACAAGAAATGCAGGATACATTTACATTAATCCACTGAGGCTCACGCTAGTTTAGAAATTGTAAAGTAGTTTTCAGAGTTTCGAAGTCAAATATTTTTTCCTAGGTGATATTTTTACTGTAAATTTAATTCGTTGCAAAGAGATTTCTTTTAAGTCATACCCCAAAGAATTTTATTTCAAAAATATTGTAAAATTGGGTATTTTCTCATGAGCTTAAAAACTACTGGATGCATGGATGGAAAAAATGGAGAACGCTGGACGTGGTATCCTCTCCATGAGCGGCAGAGGGTTAAAGAAGTTTATTAAAAATATTGAAAGTTTTTAAATAAAAATAAGCCTACAAAAGTTGTTTCAGGTTCAAGTGAATATTTATATTTTGTTCTTAAATTTATTTTCATTAATAAAAAACAGTAAATTTATATATGTTTTTTTTAGTTGACGATGATTTTCAATGCGGAAGAAAGGAGAAATCTTTGGCCTTTTTAGAAGTGGCTTCGAATTTGATAAGTGGAGTCAAGAAAACCTTTCCAACTTGTAAGTGTACTACAACATGCAGGAGAATTAAACATGCATTTTGGATATTTAATATACACATCCAGAAAATCTCAGAATTTTTTAATAAATTTATTTTTAAATATTTATTGTGTATCCCTATAATGATCATGAGTATATGCATATATATGTGCTAAAATATATAACGGCAAGATTTGACTCGTAAAGAATTCTTAAAGTTCTATAATTATTCCATTTAATAAGAAAATGTGTTCATATTTGTTTGTATTATCTTAAACACAGCAAGCTTCTTATACTTTTACATCTATTTGACCTAATGAAATCGTAAACTCAAAGGAGAAAATGCAAATGTATGCCACTCAAAAATATTTATCGAAAATGGTTTTTAATAATTATATCATAATCGGTTTCGCGAAACCCTCGTTAAAGTTACTTTTCATTGAAGTCAATTAAATTTACATATTTTCACTTACATGACTGTGCAGCTCATGTTCATTGTGGTTAGCCCATAGAGTAATGGTACAAATAGAGGGATAACAATGCTGATTTCCGTGTGTCCATCATTGAAACCACGTGATATGTGGAAATGCCAATTCATTCATGCGCTAATATTACTTGGCAGGTCTTGGCGACTTTAAGAACTAAACGAGATCGAATTATTGTAATATGGTTTTGTATTTAATTTTATATTTAAATATAGTTTTTTTTGAACGAGTGGCACAATTTAAGGGAGTTTCACAGATATATTAAGGAGATTTTTCTTACTTTGTAGTTTTGAAATAATTGCATTACGTTTTCATGTAAAACATTTACCATAAGAGAAGTTCTTTCAATTGTTATTTTGTATACTTCAATAAGAAAATATAAACAATAAAACCTGAGAAATATAAAGAGTTTCGCTTCTTCGAGTATTGAACACAAATAAAATATTTTCGTTTCGTTAATGAAGAGGAAATATTTAGCGCATATTGTTTGAAAATAAGTAAATACGTACATATATGTTAAAAAGTTGAATACGGACAGAACTCCTTATCACCAAAAGAGAAGAAAATGCGCCAAATTTGAAACTCCTGCAGATGTCTGAACGCCAAATGTGGCAGAGCTATAACCACGTGATGTTGGGTTTTCTTTTCAATGTTGACACCGCGGCCTTACGAGAGTCTGGTATGGAAGGCGCTCTCTATTTAATATTACAACTCTCTGGGTTAGCCACATAGCTATGATGTCGTCCACAATCTTGTGCCCCTATCTTCCCATTAACCGTGTTGTTAATGTTTGGGCAGTGGGATGCTAACTGAGGAATAATGATTCGATATTAACTAAATTTTATTCATTTTCAAATACATGTTTTTAACAAAGTAGATTATGATCAAGACAATTACAAACGATCTCCGTATACAGCCTTTGCAAAACTTAATATTAGCGTTACTGAGACGAAAATGAATGCAAATTCACACAAACTTATCCTTACGATATCACTCAGGCATATCATCACTAAAATGAGTGCTAGGCTCAGGTTTCATTGTTGTTAGCCACATGGTCTCGATGTCTTCCACTATCTGTTTAGGTCCTGAGCCAGAATGCCCGACTGTACCTGAACCAGTATGCCCGACGGTATCAGAACCAGAGTGCCCGACGGTACCTGAACCAGTGTGCCCGACGGTACCTGAACCAGAGTGCCCGAAGGTTTGCAATGAGAAGCCCATGGACTGTTCCGAAATTCTTGACAGTGGGAAGACCACGAGTGGCATCTACACCATTTGGCCGAGGAGTCGCACAATTCCGGACGAAGAAATTTCTGTGTATTGTGACATGGATAAGGACGGGGGAGGATGGACGGTACATTATTCAATGACAATATTTTTTATTCAGTTCAATGAGCTATAATACAATACAACTATAAGCACTGGATCGAGGACCAAGCATTGATGACCACTTTACTCATTTTGAGCGAAGGTAGAAAAGCTTTCACCTTTTGAATAGAAAAAATAGTTCTTTCGTATAGGTTTGCGTAGCTTTAAAAACACGTATTTCTAGCTTTCAAAAACACATTAAATGTTAAATATTTAATCCTTTCCCTTACTTACAAGAAGAAGAAGATAAAAGGCACAGAAAAAAACATTTTAAAACATTTCTGTGACGTCACGTGAGACGTCATAGCCAAGGACGAATCTTTTCTCAACCTTTCTTCCAAATTGTATGCATCCGCGTGGCATGATAAAATACATTGTCGCTGAGCGCTCGCTTCAGCGCTCATAGTTATATTGTGTTATAGCTCAGTGATTGAGACTAGATTGCCTGTGGGGCAGTCACGTATTTGCTAGCAGTGGATGGAGAATGTTCTTGATAATTTTCGAAATTAAATATAATATATTCAATATGCAATTCATTGGCATCGTTATATATACTGATTTGTGGAGCTGTACGGGATTTAAGAAGTTAATCTTTGACGAAAAGGATTGGTATTAGTTATTCTTTATATCTTATTCCGTCAATAAATTCGTAAACTTTTAGTATTTTTAAAAAATATTTATAGAAAAGATATTGCACCGAAAATCCGTTGTATTGTATTTTATTATAATTATTTATTACAAATTTGCAAATACGCGGGGAAATGGGGGAGGGGGTAAAACAATGTAGGTTCGGGAGAGTTAGCAAGCCATATGCACTTGGTGTATTCAGTAAAAGGTAATTCACTGTAACCGGGCTTCTAATTTTCAGTGTTTAAATGTAAAATTAATATATTTGAAATTACTAGGTTTAATTTCTTATGGGTTTATTACACTGTGAAAAAAGGTACTTAAAAATGAGTACAACAATTGCAAACAAGACTTATTGGGAATCAAACCCAGACCCTAAGTCATCGCATACTAGTGCCTTATCAATTTTACTGCCAGGGCGACGTGAAGAAGTTATAAACAGAAGAAATGTTAAAAAAGTGCGCCAAAAGAATGTGAAGAAAGATAATTGGGTTGTAATACCTCAGTTTCTATTTAAGCAATCGATCAATCGACATCAAATAATGAGGAAAACCATCTTCTGAACAAATATTTAAAGTTTGTCAAGTCGCTTTGTAAAGATGACTTGAAGAGAAGCTGAGATTTGCAATATTAAATCATATGCTTATTTTTGCGAAAGTACGATTACTTGCATTTGAGTACGTCTTCAATCATTTACGATGCAATTGTACTCAAAGGAAAACGAGTACGTCCATGTACTCATTTTTTACAGTGCATGTGTTTAACTGAATAATACTCTGAATATTTTCTCATTGAAAATATTAATATAACATGTTATTATATACATCAGGTAAGTATAACCCCCCGATTGAGGACTTTGCCCACCCGGTGAATATATATAGGTGTAAAATTTGAGAAAAATTTTAAATTTAATTTTTATCTCAATTGCAGTTTGGAATTGTTCACAATAAATGAAAATGAAACTTTCATTGTGTGGTTTTAAATAATTAACGTAATTTCAATAGTAACAAAAGAACATTTTATTGTTAATTGCTGGTAACCCGTAAATGCATTAAAAACTTTAGTTGCTTAGTTCGAATCTTGGACCCTCGACCATTTCTTCCAATGGGCAAAACTCTACCGACAACTTCATAAGCTTGGCTACTGTGCCTCTGAGTTCGTTATTTTCAATGTCCCCAGATAACGCACGCGCAGTTCTCACTCACTACGGCCCTACGATTTCTATGGGATTGAACATTTAAATATTAATTAAAAAACCAAAATTTTAAAATTCTGGCTCTTGGATGCACAATTAGAGGTTTAATATTAAATATGTTTAAAATGTCAAAGGTTTGAGATGCAAAGGAAATATGTTTTTTGCCTGCCATAGATAAACAGAGACGGACAGACAGTCTCTTTATATTATTATTATATATTACGTATAATGGGCTCGTAATGCTTTACTGGAATGCGATAATTCTTTTTATTTACTTTCTTAGGCCGATACTGTCAAAGCACTTTGATAAAGATCGTTTATAAAATAAGTATGACAAAAAAGTATAATATTGTAATGGCCAACTTTGAAAAAAGACGGCGCTTTGTCAAAGATTATTTTCTAAAAGTTATCTTCAGCATCAAATGTTTTATAAAAGATTTGTATTGATGTAATCTGTACCGTGGTATTGACCACTAGAAACCGACAAACTCCGCTGTGTTCTCCATGTCAGATTTCAACTCGCTTTGTTTCGTGGTTGTTGTGTCAAATAAAATTCGTTATCGGTATTTGAAGCAAGTCGTATGATTTGAACAGGTAATTAAAAAGTGGGTGACAGGTAGTCAGTGGGAGATATAAAGATGCAATTATACGAATATCAGAAATTCGAATTTCTCCATGATGGCCGATATGCCGACTACAAAAACAGAAACAAATGATTGGATGCTTCTAGATAAATAGCATATGCTTTGATAGAAAATGGTTTCCAGTACACCACTGACTGGAAAAAAGCATCTCGGGTTATGGAGCCAGTACCCTGCGCAAAAGTCGAAAGTAAGCGCGCAAGTACGAATTATTAATTTTTATACGTTTGTTAGTAATAATACATATAAAGTCTTATATGCTTGTTAAGCTATACATGTTAAAATCGATACCATTGCAATAAATGCAAAATTGGTCAAATACTTCTTATCCATAGCTATTTTATTAGCAATAGCAATCAACCATTTGTTTCTAATGTTGCAGTCAGTATGTCGAACATCATGGAGAAATTCAATCCTACTACCTGTGAAAAACACAAGTAAATTCAAACTGACTCAAACTTTTGTAAATTATTTTATAAAACTTTTATACAGTGTAATATGGTCTATTTATTTTAAAGATATTTGAATAAGTTTGTGTAAAAGTTTTATAAAAGATATTTGTCAAAGAAATTTGATAGTGTAATAACGGCCTTTAATATTAGATGTATACGTTTTCCCCCATTAGGTCATTCAAAGAAGAGGTAACTTTTCCACACCAAAGGATTACTTTGATACGGATTGGAACAGTTACAAAATAGGCTTTGGTAACTTAGAGGAAGAATTCTGGTTAGGTAGGTATTATAAATTTTAATACTCTAATTAATATTTATGTACTTTGACAGAAAAATGATCTATGTTCTATTTGCAAAGTTTCGGAAGCGGCCTAAACGAGTTAGGGTTTTGAGAACAGGCTACAAATATTTTCTTATATTTAGTTCATTTATGGTAATTGAAAAGGCCCTAAACTACTCATTTGAAAGGTAGTTTTTTAATTTTTAACATTTTATAAAAAAAATTCTTTGCGAAATGTTAAAATTCGTGCAAGGTGGACATTTGGATTTTAAGAAAAGTGTAAGTTTCTTATATTAAAGATATTAAAAAAATATGTATAATTTTTATTACAAAATGTAAAAATTGAGGCACCATAATTGCAAAAAAATAATAACCTGCACAAATACATTTCTACAAACACATGCAGTTTTAAAGTATGTGTCCTATTTTAAAAATTATATGTCATGAAACACTATTTAAATATAATTAAATGCCATTGTATATTATAGGAAATGATATCATCAATGCCATCAGTACCCAAGCCAATTACACAATCCTCTTTGATTTAAAAGATGCTGAAGGAATTCCTGGATATGCTCAATACGATACTTTTTGGATTGAAGACGAAAAAACGGATTATACAATACGAATAGGAGGTTACAATGGGACTGTTGGTAAGGAAACCGAATAATTTCATATTTATTTAGGTGCATATTTTACTAAAAGTAAACTTTAGATGTTCAAAACACTGCCATAAGAAAACAGCGAGTGTTAGGCTAGCCGTGCATGAGCGATAATTGCACATTAACGATAATTGCACTGATCGATAAATGTCACGAGCGATAATTGTCAACTGAGTGACTAAATCTCGGCAACTGCTCGGTGATTACTTTAAATGATTTCGATTCAGAGCTGTCATGTTTTCGATTTCGAAATCGCCGAAGTACCGTTGACAAATTTCAAAACTTTAGAAGTTTTCAATAAAGCATTTCTTTAAGTGATTCTAGAAGACCAACAACGTGGTTCGTGATCTCGAATCACCGAGCCACCCAGCAAAAAAAGTCAACATAAAACCTTCATAAAAACCGCAGATTTTTGTTTCAATGTCCTTCAAAACACCTTCAAAGAAGCTGCAGTTTTTTTTTGAAGTTTTTAATTTACCTGCATAAAACCTTCCAGTTGACAATTTTAGTGAAGGTTTTATCTGAGTTTTTTTGCTGGGCATCTTCAAAATCTAGCGCGCGGTTTTTTTTAAGTACGTGTAGTATATACTTAAAACTTAGAAATATGATAATTTATGATGCAGAATTGTTTAGGGTAAGTTAATTATAACGATAAAAGTTTATTTTAATAATGAAATGTTTTAAACATTTATATATTTTTTAAATTTATTTAACATACTGACTGCTGTTGTTGACAACGTGTCGACATTCCCTTCTTGCCTTGTGAGGACTCGCTGTTAACATGGTAAAGAATCTATGCAGTTTTATAATATATTTTTTATACAAGGTTATATGACATATAGATTATCAGCAAAATTTATGGTCCCATGAAACATAAAACTGTAGGAGCGTGATCAAATCTGAATTGATCTGTCAACAGATCACTATTCAAAGTTATAAAAGATCTGTAATTATAACTAAACCTAATTTAATTGTTTATGACTAGTTTACAACGTTCTGTCCTAACCATATTTCAAGCTATAAGTAATTTTATGTTATTTTCAAATGCCTGGTGTTAGGATGTAGAAAACTACAATGCACAGTCAAAAACTATTTTGCCACCTATACCTAAATACAGGCTTTAATTATGATTAAGCCCAACTTGATTGTTTATGAGTAGTTTACAACGGTATGTTCTAAAATATATATCAAAATATAAGTCATGTTATGTTATTGTCAACTAAATGGTGTTCGGTTTTTTAAAACTACAATGCACTTTAAAAACAATTTTGCCACCTACACCTGAAGAAAGGTTGTTACAAAAGATTGAAGTGTTCTTAAATTTCAATAAATGCACAATAGTTATTTACAACCTGCGAGCTTAGAATTCGCATATTATTATCCAGACAAACTTGCTAAATATTCACACCAGATGGCGAAATTCATTTAAACGATTGGAAGTATATGCATCCCTTTAATCAACAAAAGATTTAACAAAAGATACCATTATTTTCACTTTATAAGTAAGTTAAATTATAAAATTAGTTATCGCCAATTGCTAGCGCAAAGTAGTTCTTTGGAATAGCGCCAAATACTTCGCCAGATCATAATATTTAGGCGATTGCTTACATCACATTGCAAACTGGTTCTGGATTTGAGCGCACTTCCATTTTGTTCTTTGTCCGTATCCCACAATGTGTCGGTAATTTGGAAAATCGGCGGCAACCTGGTATTAAAAGAATGGATAGACAAATTAAATCTGTCACTAGCCAATTCAATGCTGGACTAAAAAAATGTTTTAGCAGATATGGCCATTTGAACAATAACCGCGGTGTGGGATATATAACAAACCCCATAAAGGAAATAAGGTATGTCTCATTCAAATGTTCATCAGTGTTAGTACTTTTTGGTACGTTTACTAACCCATGATCAACAACAATTGGGATGTAAAAGCAGCTTCTACAGTGCATCTTGTGTGTCTCATTCAAATGTTCATCAGTGTTAGTACTTTTTGGTACGTTTACTAACTCATGATCAACAACAATTGGGATGTAAAAGCAGCTTCTACAGTGCATCTTGTGTGTCTCATTCAAATGTTCATCAGTGTTAGTACTTTTTGGTACGTTTACTAACTCATGATCAACAACAATTGGGATGTAAAAGCAGCTTCTACAGTGCATCTTGTGTGTCTCATTCAAATGTTCATCAGTGTTAGTACTTTTTGGTACGTTTACTAACTCATGATCAACAACAATTGGGATGTAAAAGCAGCTTCTACAGTGCATCTTGTGTGTCTCATTCAAATGTTCATCAGTGTTAGTACTTTTTGGTACGTTTACTAACCCATGATCAACAACAATTGGGATGTAAAAGCAGCTTCTACAGTGCATCTTGTGTGTCTCATTCAAATGTTCATCAGTGTTAGTACTTTTTGGTACGTTTACTAACTCATGATCAACAACAATTGGGATGTAAAAGCAGCTTCTACAGTGCATCTTGTGTGTCTCATTCAAATGTTCATCAGTGTTAGTACTTTTTGGTACGTTTACTAACTCATGATCAACAACAATTGGGATGTAAAAGCAGCTTCTACAGTGCATCTTGTGTGTCTCATTCAAATGTTCATCAGTGTTAGTACTTTTTGGTACGTTTACTAACCCATGATCAACAACAATTGGGATGTAAAAGCAGCTTCTACAGTGCATCTTGTGTGTCTCATTCAAATGTTCATCAGTGTTAGTACTTTTTTATACGTTTACTAACTCATGATCAACAACAATTGGGATGTAAAAGCAGCTTCTACAGTGCATCTTGTGTGTCTCATTCAAATGTTCATCAGTGTTAGTACTTTTTGGTACGTTTACTAACCCATGATCAACAACAATTGGGATGTAAAAGCAGCTTCTACAGTGCATCTTGTGTGTCTCATTCAAATGTTCATCAGTGTTAGTACTTTTTGGTACGTTTACTAACTCATGATCAACAACAATTGGGATGTAAAAGCAGCTTCTACAGTGCATCTTGTGTGTCTCATTCAAATGTTCATCAGTGTTAGTACTTTTTGGTACGTTTACTAACTCATGATCAACAACAATTGGGATGTAAAAGCAGCTTCTACAGTGCATCTTGTGTGTCTCATTCAAATGTTCATCAGTGTTAGTACTTTTTGGTACGTTTACTAACTCATGATCAACAACAATTGGGATGTAAAAGCAGCTTCTACAGTGCATCTTGTGTGTCTCATTCAAATGTTCATCAGTGTTAGTACTTTTTGGTACGTTTACTAACTCATGATCAACAACAATTGGGATGTAAAAGCAGCTTCTACAGTGCATCTTGTGTGTCTCATTCAAATGTTCATCAGTGTTAGTACTTTTTGGTACGTTTACTAACTCATGATCAACAACAATTGGGATGTAAAAGCAGCTTCTACAGTGCATCTTGTGTGTCTCATTCAAATGTTCATCAGTGTTAGTACTTTTTGGTACGTTTACTAACTCATGATCAACAACAATTGGGATGTAAAAGCAGCTTCTACAGTGCATCTTGTGTGTCTCATTCAAATGTTCATCAGTGTTAGTACTTTTTGGTACGTTTACTAACTCATGATCAACAACAATTGGGATGTAAAAGCAGCTTCTACAGTGCATCTTGTGTGTCTCATTCAAATGTTCATCAGTGTTAGTACTTTTTGGTACGTTTACTAACTCATGATCAACAACAATTGGGATGTAAAAGCAGCTTCTACAGTGCATCTTGTGTGTCTCATTCAAATGTTCATCAGTGTTAGTACTTTTTGGTACGTTTACTAACTCATGATCAACAACAATTGGGATGTAAAAGCAGCTTCTACAGTGCATCTTGTGTGTCTCATTCAAATGTTCATCAGTGTTAGTACTTTTTGGTACGTTTACTAACTCATGATCAACAACAATTGGGATGTAAAAGCAGCTTCTACAGTGCATCTTGTGTGTCTCATTCAAATGTTCATCAGTGTTAGTACTTTTTGGTACGTTTACTAACTCATGATCAACAACAATTGGGATGTAAAAGCAGCTTCTACAGTGCATCTTGTGTGTCTCATTCAAATGTTCATCAGTGTTAGTACTTTTTGGTACGTTTACTAACTCATGATCAACAACAATTGGGATGTAAAAGCAGCTTCTACAGTGCATCTTGTGTGTCTCATTCAAATGTTCATCAGTGTTAGTACTTTTTGGTACGTTTACTAACTCATGATCAACAACAATTGGGATGTAAAAGCAGCTTCTACAGTGCATCTTGTGTGTCTCATTCAAATGTTCATCAGTGTTAGTACTTTTTGGTACGTTTACTAACTCATGATCAACAACAATTGGGATGTAAAAGCAGCTTCTACAGTGCATCTTGTGTGTCTCATTCAAATGTTCATCAGTGTTAGTACACGTATTGGTCTTCAAAAACCAAACATGATATTTTCTTTCATTTGCTGTAGGTGACGGCATGGCTGACGACAACAACATGATGTTCTCTACAAAGGACAGAGACAACGAAAAATGGCAAAAACTAGGTTGTTCGTCTTCATATACAGGGGGGTGGTGGTTCAACAATTGTAAGAAAAGCAATATGAACGGTCTCAATCAGCCAGGAGTTGGGAATCTTAAAGGGATCTTTTGGTTTACGTGGAGAAGCGACACTTGTTTGTCAGAAGTCGAGATGAAATTGAAACCTCGAAACTATGCAAACATGAACTGAGAAGTGTGGTATTTGTTTCTTTTGGAAAATAAATTGTCTAATTTAAAAAAGCGAAGTCTATTTATTTAAAAAGGCTGAAATATATTTTGGTATTTTCTTCATTTCAAATTATTAAGTTACAATGTTGAGTTAATATGAAATTTCAATACAAAAAATTTACAAAAATAATTCTAAGTACATATTTAATTAAATAATTAATTAAAACCATTGTTTAGCGTATATGCAACATCATGTGTAATTATTAAAATAATTTTCAAAAAATATGAAAATATAGTTAAATACAATCTACATACCTCTGGTATTAGCTAGGATTTTTTGTAGACCCAGATTATACTTATGAGTAATAAAACAATCTTCGAAAACTTCACCTTCACGAGCCAGTTTTAGAACAACAGACCTCGATGCAACTGATTGCCTTTATCACAATATTTTGTTTATAAGGAAAATATGCCTTGTGGCGGTTATAAGAACTAGACACATGGTTCCCTACATAACAATACTATGAGTACACATCAAACTCAATAGATGCAACCAGCGATCATTTTAAAGTTGTGTAGCATATATGCTATACTATGAAGTTAAGGTTAAGTTATTTGTAGCCATATTGCACTATTAATAGATATTAATAAGCCTTTTCTACTTACCCAAGCGACGGTAGTTAACTTACAACAGTTGCGTTAACAACGCCTTACATGAAAAATAGACAACAAACAATATGCACGCTGATGTAAGAATGAATATATCAAGCTTACAGTTAAATTTGAGTGAGATTATGATCTCAAAAGTGAGATTTCCCTCATCAAATACAGTTTGAAAATATGTGCAGTAACTAACTTAAGTGACTATTACAACGTTTTCATGAATGTTAAATGTTCAAGTAATTGACTAAAATTAATTAAAATTCATATTTTGGTGTTATATTTTTTACGTATTTGTTGGGTAAATTCGTGATTATATTCCTGATAAAAACTGTGCAAAATAAAAAGAAATTATGAAATTAATTATAGAATTTTTTAATCTCTTTATTTTCATGTTCAAACACAATTGAAACGAACACATCCCTAGTAAGCGGGAGGACTTCCATTATCCTACATGGAAAGGGTTCCTCGGTCCTATTTTACACTGTTGAAATAAGGTACTTAAAAATAATTAAAGTGTACTCATTTTTGTACCACACTGTAAAAAATTTCCGAGTAAGATTGCAGCAAAGGGTGCTGGTAAAAGTAACGTCTACTCACTGTGCTTTATTTTTACAGTTTGCTGTAAAATAATTTTGCTGTAGTTTTTCATCAAACGTGCTGTATATTTACAGTTTGCAGTAAAATAATTTTGCTGTACTTATTTTTTCGCACGTGCTGTTTTTTTACAGTTTGTTTTAAATTATTTTCTGTGATGTTTCCTTGCTTTTGCAGTGTTTCTACAGTAACTGAAAAAAATTCTTTCATTTCTCTTGACCGGTTGCTTCAATTCTTTAAATACAAAGCATTTTCTTTCTTATAGCACAATATTTAGTATACTATGAAAACAGAAAATGCTTTGTAATTTAAAAAAGATGCAGCAACCGGTCAAGAGAAATACAGCAATTGGCGAAAAAAGAGAGAATTTTTTTTGCAGTTACTGTAAAAGTTAGCGGGGTCTTTACTTTATGTGAGTAAAACGAAACTTACAAGGCAGCACAATTCTAATCATATTCAGAGAACAGACAAACATGAATGGTTCGTTTATGAAAATATTTATTAAAAAAGGCATTTAAACAGAGAAAAATATAAATTCAAATTTATAGATTTAAAAAAGGCATTTAAACAGAGAAAACTGTAAATTCAAATTGAATACGAGAATAGTCGTTATGTATAATTATAAATGCAAGCACACGAACAAATAATTTTAGGTAAATATATATTACATATAAAACTCACACAAAACTTTTCAAGTTTGCTTTATTGCAATTCTGATCGTGAGAAGAAATAAAGAGAAATTGGCTTTACTTTAGAATGCACAATAACATTTAATCATAAACTCTAATGATGTATCTTCATTAAAAAAAACTCTAGACTATTTGAGGAGCGAGCATGTGCAAAAACAAACATGTCAAAAAAATTTACATAAATATATATATATATATATATATATATATATATATATATATATATATATATATATATATATATATATAAGCATTTAATTTTACAAAAACAAATAACATTTACCTATTTTTGCAAATTTGTTTTAATATTTCTAAAAATATTATGAATAATTAATAATTATAATTATAACTTAATTTACATTCTACAATTAAACTTACATTATTTCTTACAAATAGTTTCGTTAAGTACCTAATTCTGATGGTACATGTGATACATAATTAAAAATAATTTTTATAACATATGATGACCATCAAAATTACTAAAAAGTTATTACTTCAAATAATCTGTGAAATGTTCATAACATTATAAGAAAATTGAACCATCTCTTCAAAGTTCTAATTTGAAGAGTCATCGGCTGTCATCGCTATTTTAAAACTTGCATATTAATTTCTTTCAGAAACTTATGCCAATTTTTATTTTACAGCAGTTTTTGATGTATGGTTAACGTCACTCTAGAGCTGCACCGTCGGCTATTGACAATAGTTCAGGGATACCTCGAAGAAAAGGTCGGGGAACACTGTTTCGTATTTTTTAACCATGGTGAGATGACGAGGACAAAACATGAGCTGGCACCCAACGTAATCTGAATAGGCGTCAGATCATTTGATCAGGATCCGATTTAACGTGCAGCAGTCCGGTATACACGCCAAATGAAATTGAGGATAATTTAAAGCGACTTTAGTAATTTAGTAGTGAATATAGCAATCCTCTTATCACGAGATCGCTACATCTTAACCTTGATCAAGTCCTCTTGGAGATTCGAACTTTCAGTCCTGTGACAGCTAACCGGGTACTGTACCTCGAGGCCACCCGCCATCCCCAGCAGTTTTTGAAGAAGAGTAAACTGGAAGAAAAAAAACATAAATCAGTAAAAATATTATTATAACAACAAGCGAACAAACCTAACAATAAGAAATGTTATAAAAACCAATTTAAGACTACAATTATTTTAAGGAGTGTCTATTTTTAAATACAAGTAATATCACAATTATTTTAATTTTAAATTAGACATTTCAAAAATTATTTATTTATTAATTTTTAATCATTTAAGAAATAAAAGTACAAAATTTAAAACAAATAATTTCACAATAAAAAATGTGTTTATATACATTTAGTCTCCTTCTAAAAACAAGTAACGAATGTAAAAGTATTCCAGAAAATATTGCAAAAATACTCATACTTAATAAAATATTTATAATTGTATACTTGTATGCCACATGTGGTTCAAAGTTTAAAAACTTCCGATTTGATCAAATTCAAACTAATTGCTCATATAAGCAAATTAAGATAAGCGGAAAGGTTAATTTTTGTATGAAAAGACTAATAAGATACAGATATAATTTATCTTAGTTAAAAAAGATGTTTTAAACAATTTTATGAATGTGCCTTGAGTGCTTCTTAATATTATTTAAATATTTATTTTCCGAAATGTTTATTACAATTTCGGCTATTTCGGTATTTATTTACCGAGGTTTTTGTTACACAATTTTCCTAAAATGCAGATTTCTGCTATTCTTAAACAATCGAAGCTAGTTAAATCTTGCGCATCAAACAAATACATGTATAAATTTGTCTGGATTTTAAAATATTGACAAACGATCCCCAATAATGCAAATCCGCTTTATTCTAAATTATCTTATATAATCGTATTTTCCGCTGACATACATACAAAAATACTAGAAAAGTCGTCCAGAACATCCGCAAAAATTAACGGCGTGTATAAGGGACTGGTGCACGATAAATCTGATCGGGGTCCAAAGTCCCGACGTCTATTGAAGGCGTTGGGTGCCAGTTCAGGTGTTTCCTCGTCATCTGACCATGGTTCTAAAATAACGAGGTGCATGTATGAATGTGTGTGTGAATGTGTTCCCGGGTCTTTCCTTCGAAATTGACCCCGAACCGTCGCCAATAGCCCACTGTGCAGCTCTAGTGCGACGTTAATTAACAAAACCAAACAAAACCGCTGACATACATATAAAAAAAATACAAAGAGCTTCCAAGTAAAGTACTAGATTTCTCGAACCCCAATTATTTGGAAAGCTTAGGCCGCGTTATTGCCGTTTGAAACGGAAAGTTGTTTCAGAAAACAACATACAGAAGTGTACATAGGCGTAGGAAGTAAGGGGGCTGGGGGTACTCGAGCCCCCCCAGGAATTATTTTGAAGGGGCTCAGCCCCCCCTAATATTATACTATTTGTTTTTTTTTAAATACTTAAAAAATAAATTGTAGAAATAGATAATTCCTACAAAGAGGCATTCGAAAGGAAGCGTCCCTCATTTATTCTAAACGTGCTTTAAAATGGGGGGAATTTGCATTGAAAGCTACAACGCTAAAGCTTTATAGAGTAACTTTAAGAATAATGTAAAAAATACGCTTTTAAATAAAAAAAATATTATTTTTGCACATTTCATAAATTATAATCGTATATCCCGTAATTTATTCCCTTTCAAATAATAAACCATCAGATTCATGCACTATTTTCTAAACAGCTTATATAGTTGAAATTTCTTCTTTTAGAAAATTAAGATTTTGTTAAAGAAAGTTAAATAGAGACGAATTCCTCAAAGCTGAAAAAATTCATATTTTAGCGTGTAATACGGACATTTTAAATTACTATTAACCTTTTCCTGGTTACTTTATGTTCTAAAGCTGTCCAAACAAAAACGAATACAAGTTAAAACATTTAACAAGTTAAACACTTGTTTGTAAAAATTTAAAACATTGATTGTTTTTTAATTATTTAATAGCTCGCAACTCCGTACTATTTTATATTGTATAACAATATATTTTTTAAAAAATTCAGCCCCCCCCCCCCACTGAAAAAAAGAAGTTTCTACGCCAGTGGAAGTGTATGTGCGCTTTAAATCGGTATATTAATAAAAAGAAATTGTCACTTACCCTAAATATCAGGAAATATCTTTATTTAATCCTATATTTATAGCTCATAGTGAAAGCATGAACGATCTTGACTGTCAACCACTGACAACACATCACAGAATAACAAATCTTGTTTGGCACACAAAGCGTTCCAAATCAGGTGCCAAAAAAAATTGCTTTCTGCAAATATCAAAACCTTTGCGACTTCAAGTAAGTGAGAGAGGGGGCCACCAATTCCCCAGTGAATAATTGCGTTAGGCTATTAATCAAAAGATTGGATTATGTTTTGTTTTTTTTAATTAACGTGGCATTAGTGTTGCACATTGGCGACGGTTCGGTGCATATCTCGAAGGAAAGATATGGGAACAATGCTTCGTATTTTTGAACCATGGTCAGATGACGAGGACAAGACCTAAACTGGCACCCGACGCAACTTCAATAGGCTTCAGGACATTGGATCCCGATTAGATTTATCGTGCATCAGTCCCGTAGATTGGATGATGAACTTGACAAAAAAAAGTAAAAATGTAGTGATCTTGTGATCGGAAGGTTGATACCATCGCTACAATACTATGATTTTTTTTAAATATCCAACAAATTATACTGGCGTGTATACGGGACTGGTGCACGATAAATCTGATCGGGGTCCAATGCTCTGACGCCTATTCAGATTGCGTCAGGTGCCAGCTCAGTTGTTGACCTCGTCATCTGGCCATGGTTAAAAAATATGAGGTGTCGTTCCCTTCGAGATAGGCCCCGGGTCTTTCCTATCTCGAAGGGGAACCGAAACCAATAGCCTCTAGTGCGACGTTCATTAATCAAACCAAACCAATCAAGTAAGTGAGAGAGCGCCGCTTACGCTTTGTCGAAGTAAACATTCTCATAATTATAAGTTCTTTGAAAGTACTGGTCTTGAAGCTGATTCGTTAATAATATCACACGGGCTCTGAGAAATTTTCTCGTCATCTGACCATGGTTCTAAAATAACGAGGTGCATGTATGAATGTGTGAATGAATGTGTGTGTGAATGTGTTCCCGGGTCTTTCCTTCGAGATTGACCCCGAACCGTCGCCAATAGCCCACTGTGCAGCTCTAGTGCGACGTTAATTAACCAAACCAAACTGAGAAATTTTCGATTGGTTTGGTTTGGTTTGGTTAATTAACGTCGCACTAGAGCTGCACAGTGGGCTATTGGCGACGGTTCGGGGTCTATCTCGAAGGAAAGACCCGGGAACACATACACATTCACACACACATTCATACATGCACCTCGTTATTTTAGTTTGGTTTGGTTTTGCTAATGAACGTCGCACTAGAGCTGCACAAAAGGCTATTGCCGACGGTTCGGGGTCAATCTCGAAGGAAAGACCCGGGAACACATACACATTCATACATGCAGCTCGTTTTTTTAGAACCATGGTCAGATGACGAGAAAACACCTGAACTGGCACCCAACGCCTTCAATAGACGTCGGGACTTTCGACCCCCATCAGATTTATCATGCACCAGTCCCGTATACACGCCGTTAATTTTTGAGGATGTTCTGGACGACTTTTCTAGTATTTTTGTTGCGAAGCTGGCAACCCTCCGATCACAAGATCACTACTTTTTACTTTTCTTTGTCAAGTCCATCGCCTGGCATCGAACCACGAATCTTTGGATTCCCAGCTGACGCCTTTAACCGCTCGGCCACGGAGGCCTCGATAAATTTTCGGAAACGGGTTACATCACAATGTGCTGTAAATTATGTTTACAGAACGAGCTGTAAAAAATTACAGCAACGTGCGCTGTATTTATGCTAAAAAAAATGCTGTATAGTGCAGTGTTTCGTCTGACGCAATAGGTATCCATTCATGTCTCGAACATTGCTTTGTTTCAAGAGATCTCAAACGCGTAGATGCCTAATTTCCTATTTAACGTTATTACATGTATGCCAATTTGTTACGGAGTAGAAGTGTCGAAATTGGGAACTCTAAAAGTTTAACTTAGGGTTTCTATATTGATGCCTACATGTAGCTTATTTTAAAAGTTTCAATTAAAAAACAATTTATTGAAATTCAAAAATGAATTTTTGAAAATTACTTTTTAAAAGAAATATTGTCAGTAAATATTGACGTAGGCGTATTTAAAATTATAGTTTACAATTATCTGAAATTGCAGGATAAACTGTTATAAAGAAAAATAATTCAAAATTTATTTTTTCTTCTGAAATCATGTTGAAAGACGGATTTGGAAAAATTCCATTTGAAAAAATACAATATTTTTCTTTGATATATTATTGCATCGCCAGTATTAAAAGTAATTAACACTAAACCTACCGACATTTCATGTATACCTATCCTACCATGAGCTGTCAAATGACCGCTTCAAAAAAAAATATGTATCTTAATGTAGAAAGATAGTTTAACCAATTGGATAGTAAACAAAATATTTTTTTTTTCTATTTAGAAAAGTTTTATTTACATTTATGCATTTTCAGTACATTTTATAGAAATTACTGTATTTTGTATTGCACATTTTCCGTTGCCGTCAGCGCTACCTGCCGTGAATCGGTCTGCACCTGTGCCATCTGGTTGGGCTGACGCGGGTCTGTACAGCGTAGCCTGGTTGGCCCGCAGGACGCTTGGTGCCCAGATGGCTGGATTATCACAACACTGTAGATCCACAATTACATTGTGGACTTGTAAAACAATTTCAGGAGTGCGCTTTCTGAAGAATATAGTCGTAAACAACACGAATTTTTCAAATGGTCAAATGACCGCTCGTGGTAGATTAGGCATGTTATAAATTTTTTTCGAAAAATAAACAATAAAGATTGGTTTGGTTTGGTTTTATTAATTAACGTCGCACTAGAGCTGCACAGTGGGCTATTGGCGACGGTTCGGGGTCAATCTCGAAGGAAAGACCCGGGAACACATACACATTCACACACACATTCATACATGCACCTCGTTATTTTGGAACCATGGTCAGATGACGAGGAAACACCTGAACTGGCACCCAACGCCTTCAATAGACGTCGGGACTTTGGACCCCGATCAGATTTATCGTGCACCAGTCCCGTATACACGCCAGTATAATTTGTTGGATATTCTGGACGACTTTCTAGTAATTTTGTAGCGAAGCTGGCAACCCTCCGATCGCAAGATCACTACTTTTTTACTTTTCTATGTCAAGTCCATTTCCCGGATTCGAACCACCAATCCTCTGATTAGTAGCTGAATGCCTTACCAACTGAGCAACTGGGGCTCATAAACAATAAAGAAAGTTGTGAATATTGAAAAATTAGTTGTATGTATATTATAGGAAAAGTCAATAAGTTACATGGCGATACAGTAACGTTGTATACAAGAAATTCTAAACGAAATTTCAAAAACGGTCATTTGACCGCGCGTGGTAGGTTTAGTGTTAATGTGAAGTTTACTACATGCGTTTATTGTCACTGAAGGGTTAATTCGTATACAAAAAAAGAAACCTTCAAACTTCAAAAGGAACTTTTAAATGTAAAAAGACCTTAATATAAAAAGCTGTGCAATTAAGCAATACAATTAATATTAAGATTATTATCAAACCTATTACATTTATCTACTTCGGCGAGATCGTATATATAAAGATGTACAGCCGCGGAAAAAAAACGAACCACCGATGATTATTTCGTTAGTTTTTATAGTAGAGCTAAATTTAATATACCATTTTGTAGCAAATAAAGTCTACTACACATTGATATACAAAAAAAATTGCATAGGGGACTATCTTCATATTAAAATCCGCACCAACTTTAAAATTTCCAATAGTAACACCCAATTTTGATTCAATATTTAGAATTTACAACAAAATTCATCGTTGAATATCAATTTGTAAGTCATTTGGTTAAGTAGTTTTTTAATTATGAATATCGAAAGTTTAGAACTCGTAATGTTAAATGAATTTCTTAAACTTTTAATCATATCCTTCGAAATAATAATTTTGTTAAGCTGATATTTTTATCTGTGTTACTTCTAAATAACCCAAATAAAATACACTAACTTTCATTACTTATATGTATATTTTTTAATTTTATTTAAATTAGGATATTAATATTCATAAAATTTATGAATAGCAACCAACCATGCTATATTTTGATAGTGATGGATTCAGAAAAACGTTTTATATGCATATCTAAAATTTCATGATTTTCTCCTTTGTAGTTTTTTGGCTATATTAAAATGTGTATCAAATGATCATTTAAGGGGTCATACACAAATTTAAAATCTGCAGAACTTAACAAAAATCTACTAATTTTGAGAATTAAAAGCGCTGTGATCGCGTTGGCATAAAATTCTAAATTCTTATATAAAGGCAAGGGGTATACGGTAGTGGGGAAATGAATGACCACAGGGAAAGAAGAACCACGGCTAACGCCAAAACATTTTCTACCAGCGTAGTTCATTTTGAAGTATCACTAATACTTTGTCCAATGTGGAAGTAGCCCCTCAAATAAGATAGATACATAAGATAAAAACTCGTCTTATAGAACATTGCGTTAAGAATATTAAAATACAAATGCAACGTTAAAATACGCAATAAAAGTCCGTAATAATCCGGACATGTTTCGGGAGATACATCACCCTTCATCAGCGGAAAATGCAAAGTCTGTGTGTAATGAAATATAAATAAACCCAAGCAATCTAAAATGTTGCCAAAGACCAAAAAGCTAAAAACTATTACAAACGGTTGGTGTTAACTATTGTGTGCCAACAGCAAGTTAACTATTGTTGGCACACAATAGTTAACTCCAACCGTTTGTAATAGTTTTTAGCTTTTTGGTCTTTGGCAACATTTTAGATTGCTTGGGTTTATTTATATTTCATTACACACATACTTTGCATTTTCCGCTGATGAAGGGTGATGTATCTCCCGAAACATGTCCGGATTATTACGGACTTTTATTGCGTATTTTAACGTTGCATTTGTATTTTAAGATAGATACATATCGTCTAATATCTCTGCATATAAATGTAGGAACTTAATGAAAATTTATATTTAGATTATTTTGAGGGCGGAGAACATTTCTGCGCTATCAAAAGTAGGTGTTGCTATTGAAAATTATAAAGTTGGTGCGGATTCGAGTATGAAGATAGTCCCCTATGCAAATTTTTTGTATATCAATGTATAGTAGACTTTATTCCCTACAAAATGGTATATTAAGTTTAGCTCTACTATAAAAACTGACGAAATAATCATCGGTGGTTCTTTTTTTTCCGCGGCTGTACATTGCGTTGTGATTTAAAATTAAACCACCCAGATCATGGATTCTCCTGTTGGGGAGAAAAGGCATAAAAATGCAGAAACTTTAACTAGAATGATGCAAGGAAAACGATTAAACTTTCACTATATACATATTTATTACAAGTGCGAGAACATTTGGTCGCACGACTCACCAGACTGGAAAAGGGCTGACAGTCGATCCCGGTACAACTCTCCAACATCAGATATTAATTGACGTTTTACATACATAGATATCGAGAGTCAAAGAGAAGAGTCTTAGTCTAAGTCAAGTCTAAAGTCTAAGTGTGTAGTGTGTAGTGAGTCTCTCAACTTGAAAAGAGTTCTGTCGATGGGGGGGGGGGGCCCTAAATCCCCCCCCCCCTGTTCCATTGGTTCCCTGGATAAAATACCTCTCGTCGGCTCGCTCGTGATTTGGCAATACGACGTATTCACACGATTGGGCCCGACGAAATGAAAGGACCACATATATTTAACATTTATGGGCCCAGTGTCGTAAAGTTAGTTGTCGCGGCACCATCTGTCGTAAAGTGGGCACGGCAACCATCTGTCGTAAAGTTGTGGTTAGTACATTTTGATTTGCGTTGTGTTATTTTTTTGTTTAGTTGCATTATGAACAATGTTGGTGTGGAAGAAATACATATCATACACATAAATTTTAAGAGGTGCTTTATTAACAAATTAAGTTCATTATTGCAGTAGAAACTTAGGGATGTGGGGTTATGTGTAATATTATGCTAAACTGACTCTTACGTGAACTGTAGAGGACAGCTACCGTCTGCGGTGATTCATTGGTCTCCAGTGGCTCGTTAAGGTCCGGCTTTCAGGGGCGTTGGTCTCCAGTGGCTCGTAGAGCTCCGGCTTTCAGGGGCGTTGCGCCTGGGATCATGGATCTTCCGTTGTAGGTCATGAAGTGGGGACTCTGCCGTCTTAGCATGGCATTGGGACTTTTCCTTCTCTTCGCATGAGGACGGGAGTCGTTGAAGTAAAATTTACTCGTATTTCTTGGGCAAAGGCAAAGTCGTCAGTGAGGTGTAAAAAATCTTGAATTTCCCACGGTGGTCTCTTGGGATGGGGGCTGAAATTCTGCATGAATTACCAAACCCACCAATTTAGATTAGCTCCGCCCTTCTGGACAACCCCTCCTAACCAATCCTGGTGTGGTCGTAAAATAGCTCAGTGGCGTAACTCTCCCCACATTGTAACACAGTAATAAAACTAGCGACAGTCAGTCTAGCCAACTGACCAAATTGCACAAAGTCCAGTATAGGTCAGATCCCTATATAAAAATTGCAACATGTGACAGCACACTGTCACACCCTGGTTTATGGGCCCTAAATCCCAAGTCGACTCTTCTTTGTCAAGGTTTATTTCAACCGTTTTATTATAGCGTCAGCCTGGCGACTAACCTGCGTGCGAGAAATGGGGTGGCAGATATTTAATATTGCCTCACCACAAAAATATTATAAGTCTTCAACACCAATTGTCATTGAAGCAACATCCCCAAATGTTTTACTTTTATTTTTGCAGAATACATTTATTTATCAACACTTCTTATCTATTAGTAAAACTGTAGATTCTTGCTGAAGAAATGGATCTTAAACACCCCTAAAAAAGGCCGTGATTAAACTATTTACATTTAATGCTAATTTTTTATATATAATATGAATTCATTAAAAATGTATAACAAACAAAACTATAAATATATATATATATATAAAAAGATGAAATTATGATTAAAATAATCATAATAGCACATCATTTGAAGGTTCTGAGCAATAATTCTACGCAGAATTATTGCTTATAATTGCACCTTTTTCTCGCCCATTCCAATTGGCTAGCGGAGAGTGCCCCTGGAGTAGCACATATCTTCTTACTGAATATTTAGAAAAATATTTTCGTATTTTATAATGTCTTTGTATGATCCATTACTCTAAGCGTATATTATAAGCGTTGTAATTATATTTTACAGAAGTCTGTATATTCGTTGTTTATTTTTTATGTCTCACAAACACATGTTGGTTTAGAGTTAAATAACCAAGAACCACCCACACATAAACAATGTTGAAAAAATTATTCCCACCTTTTAGAGATCGTAAGGGTGTATACAAATCGTTTGAAATCGTTTTAAAAAAAGAACACAAAATAAAACACGTCAAACGCATATTTAATTGCAAAAAAATGTATGTAAATTTAAAATGTTTGTCTTTACTTCTTATTTATTTATTACAACAATATGGCTCGGCGTTGCTCGTGGTCAATTTAAGAAGTGAAATCTGCGCGATTTATATATTTATTAACGTAGCCAGTCGCATATCACTCTCTGAGCTCTGTGAAAAATAAACTTTATCGAAATCTAGAATTATTTAATTATTTTTAGTAGTTTTCCAGATACCTAAAGCTAGTACTTTTTAATTTTTATGCTCTCGACTTTACATGATGTTGAGACTACAAATTAAACTGATGTTTGTGTAAAATGTTTTTTTTTTGTTATATAAAAATTCCTAAAAATTAATGATTAAAAACGCCTTTGCGAATTTTAGCCTTGTATTCTGGTCAGTTGGACAAATAAAACAGGTGGCACATCATGGAGGTAAAATATGAAGTAGTATACTTTACATTAATGGAAAATGGATATTGTGACCCTTGACGTTCAGAATAGTAGGAGAGATGAACTGAAATTCTGACGTCAATCTAGTCGAATCTGCATCAAGGACCGTCACTTATTACGCAAATCAACAGCGCTCCTCAGCTCCAAGTCTTTTAGCCCTTCAAAACCGTATATATACTTCCAGAGATCTCCAGTGTTTCTAGCAATGCAACTAATTTTTAAATTCATAAAAATATTCCATCTGACAATATTTTTGCAATTTAAAGGTTTGAGGTACAACTTTCAAGCTATATTTTTAAAATTATTTTTTTAATTAAATAACGTAAAATAGCTTACGAAAAATTATTTAAATTTCCAAACTGCGAAAACGAGATTATAATTGCAAAACCCATGTAAATGGGAATGTCTTCCATATTCTGAACAGTTTTTTTTTTAAATAAATAACAGTTACATGCACATACAGCAACTGCACTTACTGCATTCCGGGAATTTCGGATGAAAATTGTTTTTAAAAAAATACACAAAAAAAGCAGGTCATGTACACTGTAAAAAAAGTGCTTAAATATGAGCACATGAACGTACTTGTTTCTTTAAGTACACTTGCGTCACAAATGAGCGATGACTGGACGGTGGTGCCTGTGTATATGGGTACGATACCCGGTATGTTTTGGTTGTAATTGTTGTTATTTATTGAAAGCGATTTATGAAGACAACCTATGTAGGCAAGCACCTGCTCTTTTGAGTACATGTCTTTTTCAAAAATGAAACTTATTAATTCGGAGCTATGATAAACTTTGAATGTACTCAGAAATGAGAACATTTTACTTATTTTTGAAAACCTAATTTTAACAATGTATACTTCTTTTATATATCCTAAATTATATTTGAACAGTATAATTGAAAAGCAAATTCTTTTTTGTCCGTTTTGCTTTTAACTTCATGGGAAAAGACAGAACGCATTAACACCTGGCACAAAACAACGCATTTTGAGAAGTTCTACATCCTATTTATGCCAAATGGTGTAAGTCCAAATTCAGAGTTCCTTTCTGAAGAGCACCAAAATTTTGCAACTCTTCTTGATTACAATGATTAGTGGAATAACATACACTAATTATTTTTCAACCTATTCACATAGGATCCACACCACTTATCCAAATAATAGATCTAACCTGCCTATTAATGGAAAATGGATTCATTACTTTATTTTAGAGTTTTGAGACTCACACCACTTCACATCCGACTTCTTTATATCTTAGATCAACAGTTATCAACAGTTTCCACTCCGTACATGTGAAACGGCATATGGCCAGAAATGAAAGTTCAAGTACTTATTTGTACTTATTATCTCATAAAACTTGGGAATCATCCTGATATGGAGCAAATATAAATATTTGTCCTGCAATAGTGGTATTATTATTCATTTTACGTTTAAGAAACAAGTGCAGGTAAGTGCATCAATTTTAACCGTAAATTTCACATTAACTTGTTTTATGTTTAGCTAATTTATTGTCCATAAAGTTGTAATTATCAACATATGCAATCAATAAAGATTCATTCATAAAAAAGGGAAACGTTTTTATAGAACTTTCCCATTAGTAAATATTTCCACTTAGTTAATATGATCTATAAATACAACGGTATGGAATGTCAAAGCTGTTTGTGAAATATTACAAAAGACATTCTCTGACACAGTTTTTATATTACACTAGCTGAAATACCCGTTCTACGCACGGGATGGAAATAAGTTACAAAATTGATCCAAATACAATATTTATAGCGAAATAAACAATATTCTTAATTTGTCACCCATCAGGGGGAACCACACTATTAAAAGTACTAATAATGAAATTTTATTTTCAAGGTCCTGCAAGAAATGGAAAGATTGATAATATGGGGAAGTTGGCTATACAATAACGTGGATACATATATATGTTATTCCCGTTGATTAACATACATATTTTAACCTTAAGTGACACCCCAAAGAGGAACAACTCTTATAATTGTTAATAATAATTATCTCCGAAAAACTTTTATTAGACAACTATGTCAACATTTGTGGTTAAGTTAAACAAATTGGTAAGAATATAAGAAGAAAAAAAAACGAAAACGATTTTAAAAGGTTCATTTACCAAATTCAAGATTTTTTCTTTTTTACGGTAAACCCTATCAATAAGCACGGTTCCCCAGCAATTTTTTTGGATTTTGCCCCCCGCACTTTTTTATTATTTAACTTTTTTAAATTAAAAATAAATCATAATTTTTTACTGCATTGCCAAATCAATTAAAAAAAAAAAATCGTACCCTATCCCCCCTACCCACTGCTACGGAAGATTGACACAAACCCATTCCCCCTCTGACACTTGTACCACGTGGGGAGGAGTCTACAACAACAGTTTTCAATTCCGCCACATAACTCCTCGTATAGGCATACAATCATATAAAGAAAGGTAGGCCGCATCGATCAAGCATATTACTAAACCCTTCCGCCCGCTGACCTTTGTACTCCGTGAAGGGAATGACGTCCTTAACTGCAGACGATTTCGTTCCCATTACTTCTCGGGGAATCATGGTATGGGCGATAAATGACCTAACATGGTATAGGAAAGTGAGTCGCGTCGATCAGATAGGTTTTTAACCCTTTACCCTCTGATTTTTATACCGCATGAAGGAAAATGTCACCCTTGGTGACAGGCAGTATACACTTCCACCCCAATAATTCTATGGGAAATCAGCCTTCGTGGATAAATGACATAACATGGAGTAGAGAGAGGTAGGCCGCGTCAACCAGATTGACCATTTATACACTCTCCCTCTCACCTTCCTACCCCGTAGGGTCCAAAGTATTCATGAACCAATTATTACGGTACAGAGTGGCTGGTACCTACCCGATAGCTTACTTTTTCTATGTCCACTTTGTACGACTGGCCCGCCCGAAGGCATACAGCGAGATGTTTCACAGAAACTGAAGCTTCGACAGCCGTGAAGGCAACCCAGCCCAACAGAGAGGACGCCGGCGATCACCGGGCCCATGAATCCGAACGACCCGTGGTGCGAACTAACATCCAAGGGCGACAACGTGTTTTAAAATTTGAACTCGACTGAAAGATTTGCTACTTTGCCTTTATTAACTTTATTACAGAACTTCACTCACAGGTAGAGTGGTAACATAACTGGCCTCTCGGCAGGTAAACTAATAAATAATGGATAACACAAAACTAACTGAGTGCACGGAGGCTAAATTACAAACTTTTATTTAGCGATGGGCTTCCTGTCTTGAACCTTTATATTATTCATACTGTATACTTCTCTTCAGTTTGATAATATATTTTTCGTATGGCTTGCACTTTTGGTCGTAGCATTTTTCGTTTTGTTTTCTTTTTCACAGTTAAATCCCCCCCGGTGCGACGGGCCGGTTTTTATATTATTTTTACATATATGATCATATTTTAGTTCATTTGGCGATATTTTATTAATTTGGCGAAATGTTTTATTCATTCGGTGAAATTTTAATTTATTTGGCGAAGTTTATTAATTTGGCGACAGTTTTTAGTTATTTGGCGACAGTTTTTAGTTATTTGGCGACATTTTGGCGATATTTAGTCATCAGCCAATCAGAATGCTCCTCGTACGTTACATAATATTAAAAATTTCCATTGTTTAAATTTTATATTTTGCATTGTTACATGTTCTCCATGTTAATCCTATGGAGAAGTTTCGAAAAAGGGGTTTTACAACCCCTTAAATCCGTTCGATCGGAACAAAAATAGCTTACTTTTCCTATTTAAGGTATAAGGAACAAATTTGCCAAATTTCATCTTCATAGGTATACGGGAAGTTGGAGAATTAGTGATGAGTGATGAGTGGGTTTTTCGCATTTATATATATAGATTTTAAATTACAAAATATTGAAATGAAAGGAATAAAACTATGCCTACCCTTCCTTACAATACCAATAAAAGGGTATATATGTTTTACCTGTATTACTTAGTTATTTGTATAAATACTTCTCGATTTATACTTCTATAATAAGTATAAATCTATACATAATGTAGAACAAAATAGGAGTGTATGTGTTTATGTGTAGTATTTTTTGAAAATTGTGGCAAATAGTGTATTTCTGGACATCTAGTGTATTTTAGGATCACATTCTTTATTTTAGATATCTTACCAAAGCACTCACCAACAATGATTTCAATTGAAGCATGTTATGTACCCAAAACTGAAATTTCAAGAAAAATTTAATTTTACGCACGAGTTGAAAAGAAAATTAATTATTTAATATCAATTTTATACTTATTACAAGTTTTCGAAAAAGGCACCGCGCGAATATTAGGTATAATTTTTGTAAATTGAAACCAACAACAAAAAGTTGTAATAAGTATAAAATTGATTATAAATAACTCAATTTTCTCAATTTGGTCGTAAAATTAAAAATTATTTTTTACTTTTTAGCGCACTTTCATTAAATTCAGTTTTCCTTTTTTTTAGAAAGATTATTTTATTTTTTCCCTTTTTAGTTTTTAATATAGCAGAGGCTAACTATTTTTATTCACCAAGAAATTCAAGTAACAACTTGTGTTCAACTTTATCTCAACGATGTATATGCTAAAACAATCCCTATCAATGCCAATAAATGTTAGTTAAACGAAACGTCATAGTTCTACATCTTCTGTTAAACAATGAAAATATTTTGAAATCGGATAAATTGTTTAAAAAAACTCTGGTTAATCGACATTTCCGGATATATAACAGCCGGATAACTAATTTTTTTTTTGTGCAGATTTTGCCTAAGTGGATATTTTTCTATCCAACAAAAAAGAAATTTCAAAATCGGACAATATTTCTTTTAAAACGCTCCGGTTAATTGAGAATTCCGGATAGTTAAATGCTGGATAACCGGATATTTTTTTCAGTTGGCTCCCAAGTGAAACAAACCCTATCCAACAAAAAAATTGTTCAAATATCTGAATTATAACCGTAATATTGCGCGAACATATATTAAAAAAATACATAATAGTCGAATTGATAACCTTTCGACTTGGCGAGCGATTTGACGGTTTTAATTTAAAGTTTCTGGCGGTTTTATTTTGGAGTTTGGGTTGGCGCGCTGTTCAGTTGGTTAAAAAAGCGGAACAAAGTAAACCTTTTTGACGGTTAATGTTAATTAATACACGTATTTAACTAGATTTTCATTGACGGACATTTTAAAGAAAAAAAAAGTTACTTTTAACGTTGAAAAAAATTAAATGCGTTTTAATTATTTTTTGACGTAAATAATTTTTAATGTTGGATTTTGCCCATTACTGACTAAAGATAGCAGGTATTTATAAATAAGTTTTATAATAAACCATTATAAAATTGATATTTTTTTAGAAATTGTAATATCATATATATGGTAGACTGAAATCTGCTTCATTGTATAATGTTTAATTGCAATAGGTGGTCCCATGATTTTCACCCTATTACTTTAGGAATGAAATAGATTATTACAATAGCCATTAATGACTGTGTGTTTGTCTTCTTAGTATGCAGTATCTTTGTTTTATTGTGGCTCTTTCTGTGCTGCGCCTGTCTGACGCAGTGACGCACAACACGACGCACTCCAAACCGAAATGCGATGGTAAAGAAAAGGCTTCCACTCTCGTGGATGTCGCCAAGGAATACATGAATAAGGCAAAGAATTTGTATCCAGATTGTAGTAAGTATGACTTCAGATTGATCTATCATCAGAAACTATTATTTTTTATCAATAACAAGGATATTTCGTTAATGTGTTATCAACAACAATCTTCAATGACTAGAATCTTTCATTAATAACAATGTTTATCACCAATAACAACAATCACAATGGTTTTTAACCTTTACGTGTGGGCTGAGTAGATTTTTACGGTGTGCCATAGATTTTACAGGTCTAGTGAGGAGTGTGGGACAATTTTGACCACGGAAGGGAGAAGAATTTTTAAAACATATTAGTTCTGAAGTATGCTGTTTACTACAGAACAGGTAATTACTTGGTTTCGGGCTTGTGACGCTTGACTAATGGTTTCTAAAGATCGTCTTCAGCTGGACTTTTCAGTTTTCCAACACGTCCCGTGACCATACCACCATCTGCCAATCTACATGCTAAGAGGAAGAATTATTAACGATTTGTTAAAAAGACAGTTACACGCCTCTTATTGTAAGACAAGTTGTCCTTCTACAATGCTTTGAGAACGCTTTGTCCCGCCTCCGAAAGGGAAATTTTCTACTGTCGTATAGAATACAATCATTTAAACAACTTGATATAATAAAAATAAGACCTGTATACTACTAAAAACAAGTAAAATATGCTATTAAAATGTTATTACCCGATTGGAGAATTTTTGCAAGGTTTTACTCTATTTGGCCCCACAGTGTTACGGCACATCATTGGTCAAACACATATGTTAATCCTTGGAGCAGACGTTTTGGGCTTCTCATCCTCTCCGACCACTTAGGTTTGGCACCGGGCAATGACACATTGCTTTGTAAAGTTGTTTAGCTGCTTTTACATTTAAATAACTTTTTCTATGCATGCTATTTTACATTATATAATTTTTTTAAATTAATAATAAAAAAAATAAGTCGTAAGATATACCTCAAACTTTGAAATTAAAAAAATATCTTAAAACAAAATATTTTTTTATTTAAAAATTTGGAAAATTTCTTGAAAAAATTCTGTAGATCCTTCTAGACGTGACATCACGTCCATGAGCGTGACATGGTTAGAAGCAACAGTCGTTTGGGAATTTTTATACCACCCAACCTGTCGGTTTTGTTTTTTAAGCTCCCTTTCTGGCATCTGTTTTAAGATTCTTGCATTATGATATTTTTTTTAAATTTTAATTGAACCAGATTGAATTCTTATCAGTAATATCCAGTACGGTACGCTAAATAATTCAGTTAAATACTTTTATTTCCACTTTGACAGTCCAATATTAGTTATTTCGTAGAAGGACGAGTTAAAGTGTAGAATTATTTATTTAACACACGGTTTAACTGACTGTATAAGTTGTTTCATGAAATAACTAGGTATTCTATAAAATAACTGAATTATACAATTTAACGGTAACATATATAATTCTACAATATTTTTAAAATTTTTGATGAATAAATATTCTCTGAGGATATATGTATTTTAACGTTTGTAATATCATTTTTTTGAATTATCGTTTACAAGCAGATTTTTTTAGTGAGAATTATTTTTAACATACAACTTCTTTATACAGGTAAAAGCGATGAACATTCAAAACATTTTAGGGAATCAAAATTAGGTTCGTAAACGAATAATACCTCATTAATTACAAGAAATGCAGGATAAATTTACATTAATCCACTGAGGCTCACGCTAGTTTAGAAATTGTAAAGTAGTTTTCAGAGTTTCGAAGTCAACTATTTTTTGCTAGGCATGCATTTTGATATTTTTACTGTAAATTTAATTCGTTGTAAAGAGGTTGCTTTTATGTCATACCCCAAAGAATTATATTTCAAAAATATTGTAAAATTGGGTATTTTCTCATGAGTTTAAAAACTGGATGCATTGATGGAAAAAAATTGAGAACTCTGGACGTGGTATCCCATCCATGAGCGCCGGAGGGTTAAAGAAATTTATTAAAAATATTGAAAGTTTTTAAATAAAAATGAGCCTACAAAAGTTTTTTCAGGTTCGAGTGAAAATGTATATTTTGTTTTTAAATGAGTTTTTATTTAAAAAAAAAGAATAAATTTATAATATATATATTTTTTTTAGTTGACGATGATTTTCAATGCGGAAGAAAGGAGAAATCTTTGGCCTTTTTAGAAGTGGCTGCGAATTTGATAGGTGGAGTCAAGAAAACCTTTCCAACTTGTAAGTTTACTACAACATAATTGAAAATTAGACATACATTTTGGATATTTAATTTAATATATCCAGAAGATCTCGGAATTTTTTAATAAATGTGTTTTTAAATATTTATTGTGTATCCTTATAATGATCATGAGTATATGCATATATATGTGCCAAAATTTATATCGGCAAGGTTTGACTCGTAAAGAATGCTTGGAAGTTCTATAAATATTCCTTTTCTTAAGAAAATGGGTTCATATTTGTTTGTATTATCTCAAACACAGCAAGTTCTTATTCTCTTACAACTATGTGACCCCATGAAATCGTAAACTAAAATTTAAAAATGCACATTTTTTTTAATGTATGAAATGAAATTCACATATCAGTTACATGCGTGTGCAGATCATGTTCATTGTGTTTGGTCACGTAGCCATGTTGTCGTCCTCTATCTCTTTAGGTCCTGAGCCAGAATGCCCAACTGTATCTGAACCAGTGTGCCAGACGGTACTTGAACCAGAGTGCCCGACGGTTCCTGATTTCGTGCGTCCAACGGTTCCTGATTTCGTGCGTCCAACGGTACCTGTGCCAGAGTGCCCTAAGGTTCTCAATGAGAAGCCCATGGACTGTTCCGAAGTTCTGGACAGTGGGAAGACCACGAGTGGCGTCTACACCATTTGGCCGAGGAGTCGCACAATGCCGGAAAAAGGAATTTCTGTGTACTGCGACATGGATAAAGACGGGGGAGGATGGACGGTACATTATTCGATTACAACATTTTATATTCAGCCCACTGAGCTAGAATACATTATAACTATACGCACTGTAGAGAGGACTAAGCATTGCCGACCACTTTACTCATTTTGAGCGAAGGTAGAAAAACTTTCACCTTTTGATTAGAAAAAATAGTTCTCTCGTATAGGTTTACGTAGGTTTAAAACCAAAAATGCATGAAATGTTACATATTTAATCCTTTCCCTTACTTACAAGAAAAAGAAGATAAAAGGCACAGAAAAAAAAACTGTTTTAAACCTTTCTGTGACGTCACGTGAAACGTCATATACAAGGACGAATGTTTGCTTAACCTTTCTTCCGAATTGCAAGCATCCACGTGGCACGGTAAAATACACTGAATGGGTGTCCTCGCTCCAGCTCTCATAGTTATAATGTGTTATAGCTCAGCTATTCAGACTAGACTTCCTGTGGGGCAGTAACCGTTTTGTTAGATGGAGAATGTTCTTGATAAATTTAAAATTTAAAAGGATTAATAAAGAGGAAGTATGGAAGAAGGAGGCAGGGCGTTAAAAATTGTAGGTTCGGGGTTGTTAGCAAGCCACGTGCACTTGGTGTAAATAGTAAAAGGTACATAACGCACGTACAGTTCTCACTCACTACGGCCCTACGATTTCTATTGGATGGAACCTTTAAATATTAATTAAAAAACAACTAAATAAAATTTTTAAATTCTGGCTCTCGGGTGCACAATTGGAGGTTTAATAGTACTTATGTTTAAAATTTCAAACATTTAAATGCAAAGGAAGTAGGTGTTTTGCGTGCCACAGACGGACGAACAGACAGTATCTTTCTTTTATTATTATATATATATGGGCTTGTAATGCTTTACTGGAACGCGATAATTCTTTGTATGTACTTTCTTAGGCCGATATTATACTATTAAAGTACTTTGATAGATCTTTTATAAAATAGGTATGACAAAAAAAAGTATGATATTATAATAGCCAGTCAACTTTGATAAAAGACAGGGCTTTGTCAAAGATTCTTTTATAAAAGATATCTTCATCATCTCATTTTCTATAAAAGAGTTGTGTTGATGCATTCTGCGTCGTGACCTTGGCCTCTGGAAACCGCCAACCTCCATTGTTTTCTCCATGTTAGATTTGAAATCACTTTAATTCGTGGCTATTGTGGAAAATAGACATCGTTATCGGTATTTGAAGCAAGTCGTTGGCTTTGAACAAATTATTAAAAAATGAGAAATAGGGTGTCAGTGGGAGTTATAAAGATGTAATTATACTAATATCAGAAATTCGAACTTCTCCATGACGCCTGACATGCTGACTACAAAAAAAGAAACAAACGATTTGATTCTTATAGATAAATAGAACGTGCTTTCATAGAAAATGATTTCCAGTAAACCACTGAATGGAAAAAATCATATATCGGTTTGAAGTTTGCAGAAAAGTTGAAAGTACAAATTATTAATTTTTAAGTTTTTATTAGTAATAATACATATAAATTCTTATATGATTGCTAAGCGATATATTTTCAAATAGAAGCCATTACAATAAATACAAAATTGGTCAAATACTTCTTATCCATAGCTACTTTATTAGCAATCCACCATTTGTTTCTTATTTCACTGTCGGGCATCATGAAGAAATTCAGACCTTCTACCGGTGAAAAACACAAGTAAATTCAAACTAATCAAAACTTTGATAAAATATTGTATAAACTTTTTATACATGTGGTATATTTAGTGTTTTAAAGATATTTTATAAAATAAATTTGAGTAAAACATTTTCAAAGGACTTTTATAATGTAATACCTTAAACTTTCCATACATACTGAATTTTAGATATATACGTTTTTCCCTTATTAGTTCATTCAAAGAAGAGGTAACTTTTCCACACCAAATGATTACTTTGATAAGGATTGGAACAGTTACAAAATGGGCTTTGGTAACCTAAAGGAAGAATTCTGGTTAGGTAGGCATTAAATTTTAATACTCAAATTAATATTTAGGTACTTTGGTAGAAGAAGGATGAATGTTCTATTTGCAAGTTTTTTAGCAGCTAAATGAGTGATTTTACCTTCTTGAATTGAACATTCCACAAAAATTTCTTGGACACAAATCTTTGTAAAAATCAAAATTAATGCAAAGTGGATATTTGGCTTCATGAGAAAGGGTGAATTATTTATAATTTTTATTAAAAAAAATTTAAAAAAATTGTTGCACTATAAATGAAGAAAAATAACCTGCACAAACTAGTTAAGCGATAAAGATTAGTATAAAATTGTTATATGTTGTTATTTGAACTTTTCGAAAATTCATCTGGTCAATCTAACCCGAAAGGAAACCTCTCGGCATGTAATATATTAATTATTTACAATTTCTCTTACCTTCACGTATGGGCTGGGACATAGCTTTTACAGGTCTTGTGATGGGCTTTGGACGGCTTTGTACACGGGATGTGGGGAAATTTTTTTAAACATATGAAATATGAAGTATGCTGTTGCAGCAGAACATGTAATTACATGGTTTCGGACATGTGACGCTTGTCTAATGGTTTCTATAGATCGTCTTCAGCTTGGTTTTCAGTTCTTCAACCTCTCCAGTGATCCTACCCCCCATCTGCGAACCTACTTGCTTTGCGGAAGAATCGTTAATGATTCGTTCGTCAAACAGTTACGCGCCTCATATTGTAAGGCAAGTCATCCTTTCACAATGTTCCGAGAACTCATTGCCCTGTCTCCCAAAGCGACACTTTCTTCCCCCCCCCCCCCCCCCCCGTTTAGGAATTAGCCCACAGACAGGACAACTTTTCTGTTACGGAGCCCACGTGAAAAGGTTAATATGAAGATGTAGTACCACTTCTATTGTATGTATAATAATATGAAATAGGAGCGAGGAATTTTAAGCATAGCACCTACAAATACATGCAGTATTAAAGTATGTGTCCTGCTTTAAAAAATGTATGCCACGAAGCGCTATTCATGTATTAATTAAATGCCATTTGTACATTATAGGAAATGACATCATCCATGCCATCAGTAACCAAGCCAATTACACAATACGCTTTGATTTAAAAGATGCTAAAGGAGTTCCTGGATGTGCTCAATACGACACTTTTTGGATTGAAGACGAAAAAACATATTATAAAATACGGATAGGAGGTTACAATGGGAATGTCGGTAAGGAAACCGAATAATTTTATATTTCTTTAGGTTTATATTGTAATGAATGAAGCAAAGTAAACTTTAGCTATACAAAACACTACGATAAGAAAACAGCTAGTGTTAGTATAGCCGCGCATGAGCGATAATTGCAACGAGCGATAATTGTCAACTGTGTGACTAAATAATCGCTCAGCAACTGCCCGGCGATTACTTTAAATGCATTCGATTCAGAGCTGCCCTGTTTCAGATTTCGAAATCGCCGAAGTACCGATGAAAAATTGCCAAACTCTAGAACTTTTCAATAAAGCATTTCTTTAATTTATTTATACTCCCTTTCATTACCTCACTTCTTAAAACATTTAAAATCTGTAGTACAGCTCCAAATAAATTTTAAATGTTTTATTGCCTTTGGAATCATGTTTAATTAAACCACTAGTTAAAAATAGGTTGATGTAAATAAGCTTTGTAAATCTCCATTAATAATTAAATATACGGGTTTACACACTTTCCAATGGAATCCAGTTACACGTAGTCGGTCTGTTGTGCAGCTCTAGTGAAACCATAATCAAATAAATTTAAACTATTAACATATTTTTAGAACATTAGTTTGTTACACGGTAGAATATTTTTAACGGACAAGATAAGGTGTTAGAAATATTTTAACAAAAAAATACCATTTTAATGGTTTAGCGACCGAAAAAAAACCCGATGTGAATGCATTTATTAAATATTGAATTATAACATTAAAAAATAGAAACATACACTGTTTTTTTATTAGTTTATGTATGCATATATATTTAAATTGTTTCTTAATATAATATTTAATTTTTAAATTTCAATCAAGTAAATTTCTGTAAAGTATAAAAAAAAGACGAATTTTAATATTTATTAGAATATCGTCTGTCCTAAACACAATATTCTGTATTTATATTCTTTATACCAAGCACAAAATCAGCACACAACTATTGTTTATGTTCCTTAAAGATTCATATCACAGTAAATAAAATATTTTGCTTTTTTTAAAAAGTAGTAGAATTCAAAACATTTTTTAATTTAATTTAAATTCTAAAAATATGAATTAAATTCATTACCACGTTTCACGCGGAATCGTCAAATTTCCAATCATTCGCCAAAGCTGGGAACACTTTAGCGAGCGAAAAGATATTTTGCCCGATAGTTGTTGCGTGATTTTCAGTTACATGCAACTACATAGCTTAGTTTAGTTGCATGTCTGATAGTTGCCAATACGCGGTTAGACTTACAGTGTCCTAGCGAACAAGGACGTGATTTCCAGTTTAAAAATTACCAAATCTTTGACATCTAAAATTCTTGCTTTGTCGTGAAATATAAGAATATTAAATCGAAAAAATAAATCAAAATAATCGCTTGCAAAACATCATATAACGAAATCATATGTAACACCAATATCGCTTGTATCCTTGTAAACGTACTACCCATGCCCCTTACTTTGGTATCGTTGTGTAGAGGAAAGAAGTCATTGTTGGATCAATGATATGGATTTTGAGTGTACGACATTACACACTCCGAATACCTGAGGATAAAAAAAAACTGAAATTATACTGCTTTTTTAAGCAGAATTTTTTTGATATCTCGAGAACGTTAACGTGTAGAACATTCTGAGAGGGGTCCTTAATATGAACTTTACAAGTACAGACAAATCTCGTTATCTCGATCTCGAAGGGAAGTGTATAAAAATTCGAGTTATCGAAAATTCTATAAAAAAGTTGTTTTGGTAAAAAATAAATACTAGTATACTTACACGACTTTATTTAACATATCTATCCAAAATAGTTTGGTAAGTATTTCTATTTTTTATCGAAATCAATTATATTTTCTAAATGCACAATTGCTTGAAATGCGTCTGATGTTTTCATTTCCGGCCTCGATTCAATGAATGCACGCATAGATTTTATCGAAGATAGAGCCTCTTACAAAGTTATCTTTGGAGGAGGTTAGCATTCTGAATTATCATTCTTTTTCTGAGAGCGATCTCTCATCAAATGCTGCTATAGAGAGTGCATTGCCTAAATTAAAATGAGAAGGGGTCGAGTGTCGTCTTCATATTTTAAGTGAGTTGCTTTCTGGACGGTCGGTAATGTTCCAAGAAAGTGACTCGCACTTTACCGAAAACGCCAGCTGGCTTGAGGGACGATAAGTCATTAATCTTCCTTGTTGGACTGACTCTGCGTTAAAGAGGAAGGGATACAGCTCAGGGAATCCAGTCTGGCGACATTCAAACAAAAGGGTGAGGCACAGGTAGGAATCCATTGTAAGTATACCCTTTCAATAACGCACAATAAGAAAGATAACTGATAAAGAAGAACGTGGCAATTACATATATGCTAAAGGTTTTTCAAAATCCGTAGTTTTGAGAGGAAAACAAAATTTTGAGTTGTGAGGAAACTTCGAGTTATCGAAAATAACGACGAAAAACTTCGAATTAAAGAGATAAAATTACATTAAATAAGTAATGAAGGTGCAGAGAAATAGATTTTTTTTGAGATATCGAAAAATTCGAGTTATCGAAGTTCGAATTATCGAGAGTATACTGTACTATAACATAGAATACTAATATTGGAAATGTAAAGAAGCTTGCAAATATATAGAAAGTCAAAGTGTTGAATTTTCTCTAAGATTTCAAAGTTATCGTAATAGCTTCAAAAACAGTGAAGTGCCTATTGCAAATTGCTATAAAAAGCCATTATTACCGTTGCGTGTATTTCATTTTTATACTAATCTTATAGAAACCGTACAATACAGCTTCTGTAATAAGTATTACCCTAAAAACCTCATCGGTAGTGTGAGTCCGACACTACTTTACCTACCTCACTACCCAAGTCACACAAACTTACCGTAGGGACGTGTAAAGTACCCGGGTACCTTATTACTTTACCCATCCCTGGGCTTAAAATGTTGAATGTTGTAAAAAGGCTGTACTTATCATTAAACATGAATTCAGTGTTTATGACTAGTTTACAACGTCATGTCCTAAATATATTTCAATATGTAAGTCGTGTATGTTATTTTCAACTGACTGACTTCAAAAAACTACAATGCAAGCTCAAAACTATTTTGCCACCTATATATTTGAAGAAAGGAGTTGTTACTAAAGCTTGAAGTGTTCTTAAATTTCAATAAATACACCAGAGTTATTTACAGTCTGTGAGCTCAGAATTTAACAGTTATTATCTAGACAAACTTTCTAAATATTTACACCAGATGACGAAATTTATTTAAAAGATGGAAGGGTATGCATCCCTTTAATATCACAAATACATCTCGGTTCTCACAATAATCGGCTAAATACTTTAATTTAGCTAGCGGAGTACCGTTTACATGAACGAATATCGTTGCAACAACTGTTTCATTGAGAATTGGTTACGTGTTCTGTTTAAAATGTTAATTTCAATATAGTTGAATTAGAGATACCTGCCATTGAGGCTATATTGGGCGTTATCACTCGGGTCATGGGTACCTACGGGGTCCAGCGAGCACTGATATTTACATGTGCCCGTCGGGTCTCGGTACCTACGGGGTCCAGCGAGCACTGATATTTACATGTGCCAATATATCAAGAGTGCGAATGCATGGGGTCAACAAAAATCAGTGCAGTGGCGACTCGTGGACTACAGCCAGTACAGCCGGGCTGCACCTAATTTTATTAGTGTATTTTAAAACTAAAATTATATATTTTACTAATTTTCTTAAATGAAGATTAGAATTAGAAATAAAAACGAAATGTCAACTGTAAATAAATAATTCTCCGATAAATAGCAAACCTGTTACCGTAATGCCTCAGGAGGAAAAAACATCATTCAATCAAAACTGCAGCCAAAAACCGAAGTTCGAAATCGGCTGCATCGTTGCCATGACAACCTTACGTAGCATGACTTCCCCTACACGCTAAAATGGAGGATGTGACGACATAAATGCTGCCAAAATGGATTCTTTTAAATCTGTTGTACGTGGGACTGCGATGAATTGATTCGTGCGTGAATAGAAGGGGTGGGCTGGTGGAAAACCGAGAATTTTCAAGAATACTCCAAACGGAAATAGTGTTCCAGATACGTTTACACGTGTGTTGCTGTTTCTTTACTTAAATTAATATTAAAATTGACCTATTCGCAAGTTTAAAAGAAAGGAGGATTTATTTAATTTTCAAAAAATAAGTTAGTGTTTTCTATTTTTTTCGCATGTTATCATTTTGTAAAAATTGAAAGGAAACTTTGATTTTAGTAATAAATATTAAAGAATTTCCGTTCATTATGTATGGTTGCGGAAAATAGGGGGTTTCACAAGATTTCGGCTGCACTAACACTTTCGATCACGGACCGCCACTGAATCAGTGTATTAAGGCACAACTGCCGTATCCACCTAATAGTTTTGGCGGGATTTCACGTAAAGGAAGTTAGCAACCCTAAATTTCAAAAGAACAGGTAAAACAAAATGAACTGGCATTGCGTTTTCAACGAAGGCTGTATATTTAACATACGTTAGAGTATAAATCTTAAAAAATTAACATTTTTGTGCAGTTGCGGGATGTAGTACATAGTTTGAATTTAAAAGAGGTTCCATTATTTCCACTCTATGGGTAAGTTAAATTATAAAATAAGTTATCGCCAATTCCTGGCACACAGTAGTTCTTTGGAATAGCGTCATATTTTTCGCCAGGACTTACTGTTTAGCCGATTGCTTGCTTCACATCGCAAAACCGATTTTGGATTTGAGCGCACCTCCATGTTCTTCTTTCCTTTGTGGCAGTATCCCACAATGCGCCGGTGACTGGGAACATCGGCGGCCATCTGAGATTGTAAAAAAGGATATACAAGTTAAATCTGCCATTTGCCGATTCAATGCTGAACCTCAGAGATGTTTTAGCAAGTATAGCAGTTTGAATCATAATTTGGGATATAAAAGCAGCCTCTAGTGTGCATCGTTTATGTCTCATTTAAATGTTCATCAGTGTTAGTACACGTTGGTTTCAAAAACCAAAATTATATTTTTTTTCATTTGCTGCAGGTGACTCCATGGCTGACAACAACAACATGATGTTCTCTACTAAGGACCGAGACAATGAAAAATGGCAAAAACTAGGTTGTTCGTCTTCATACACAGGGGGATGGTGGTTCAACAATTGTACACTTAGCAATATGAACGGTCTCAATCAGCCAGGTGTAAGCCATCTTTCAGGAATCTCTTGGTATCTGTGGAGATACAGAAATTGTTTGTCAGAAGTCGAGATAAAAGTGAAACCACGAAACTATGCAAACACGAACTGAGAAGTTTGACATTTGTATAATTTAGACAATAAATTGTGTAATTTAAAAAAAAGCGAATTAGATTTTTTTAAAAAGCTTAAAGTTATTTTAGTATTTTTATCACTTTAAGGGAACCGTGTAGTTTCCGATGAACAAAACGGAACAATTTTTTTTGCCTATAAAAACAGTGCAACTACAATACTAGTAATTCAAGTGGAATAAAATGTTGTATACATGTTGGGAAAACAATATTTAAAAAGATTCAATCACAATATATTCTACAATTAGTATACTTTTTGCGAAAAATGTAATTTTATAACTGTAGGATTTGGATTATAAGTTGGTAGGGTTCACTTTTCCAAAACAGTTTTCAATATACAATCACCAAATTTTCTTTTTATGTAGAATACATTGTAATTAAACAAATAAACCTAACTTTAATTTTGGTTTTGGACTATAATTTTTTTTTTTTTTTTTTTTTTTTTTTTTTGAAAATTAATAATTTTGGTCTACTTTTTGACTCATATTTTCGCACATATATATTTTTTTTATTCTTGTAAAACAACTAAATTTTAGATCAACATGTAGACTTAACACTAAAATAAATGTACATAAAATTTTCTTTCTGTTTGGAAATATACTTTTTGAGAAAAGTGTATCAAAAGAAGGAAATAGACCATTTCTTGAAAAATCGTAAAACGTAAAATTACTTGTAATTCTAATTTGATTATTTGGTCTTTCAGTGCAAATATTTCTCAACCATTTATTTCAGTGAATACACGAAATATTGGCGCTTTATTTTAAACAATTAATTTTTTTAATTTTTTAAATAGCGACTGCTTCCAAAAGGGGGCGTGTCCCCCTTATTTTTAAATTTTAATTTCAAAATTTATATAACTTAATAAAATTTATATAACTGCTCAGTGAAAAATGTGTGAAAAGAACATCAGGTTCAAGAACGTTAACTTTTTTTCCTTCAATGGCAAAATATCTACTTCATTTTCATTCAAATCGAAATATTTTATCGACATCAAAGAATAATTTTTAACTATGTGAATTTTTCAAAAATTTAGTATCAAACGATAGGTAACAACGATAGATTCGCAAATACACTGTCACGCTAAACTATGAAGTTATGATCCAATATATGATTTAAAGTTTCAGTTTGAAATATAGAAAGCTCATTACTGATTGATTTGCTTTACACTGAGATATATGTGAACCCAAGCTTCATAACTAATAAAAATCGAATATTTTGATATAAATTAAGTGAATGTTAAATAAAATATAATAATTTATCTTAATTGTATGTAAGTTTAATAAAACATTTCAAATATATTAGTATAATTATACTAAATTCTCGAGCACGACCAATTATTTTCATTGAAATAATATGCTATTCAGAAGGTCACGTTGATCGTTCCGTGAAGTGAGCATCGATGACGAAAATTCCTCTGCTCAGTGAAAAATGTGTGAAAAGAACATCAGGTTCAAGAACGTTAACTTTTTTCCTTCAATGGCAAAATATCTATTTCATTTTCATTCGAATCGAAATATTTTATCGACATCAAAAGATTAATTTCTAACCATCCTCTAAAGGGAACGCTTACTGAACAACCAATTAAGTTATAAAGTTACTTAAATGTGTATTGCTCTATATAACAGATTTCATACTATAATTCAAGTTGTTCTCAAATGGTGGTCTGCAAAATCCCATTGGTCCGTTCAATGCATTTTAACCATTTTTCCCCATTTGCGCATTTTAACGAGCTTTTTTTTTTTTTTTTTTAAGTTGATGAAGTAAATAAATTGTTATTTTAACTGTCCAAAATGACAGGAAAAACAATTAGAAAATAAAGATGTCTAGCGCGCGATTTTTTTATTTTTTAATGAAATATTTTTTTTATTTTTTTTGCTCCTGAACCGTTGAAATATATACAAAAGAAATCCTAAGTGCCTATTTAATTAAATAATTAACTAAAACTGTTGTGTAGCGTATATGTAGCATCATGTGTAATTACTAAATAATTTTCAAAAAGTATGAAAATATTGTTAAATACAGTCTACATACCTCTGGCATTAGCTAGGATTTTTGAAGAGCCAGATACTTATGAGTAATAAAACATTCTTCGGAAACTTCACCTTTACGAGCCAGTTTTAGAACAACAGACCTCGAAGCAACTGATTGTCTTTATCACAATCATTCTTATAAAGAAAAGGGACCTTGTGGCGGTTATCAGAACCAGACACATGGTTCCCTACATAACACTACTATAATAGTTAACATCAAACTCAATAGATGCAACTAGTGGTCATTTTAAAGATGTATAACATATATGCTACACTATGCACTAGAGTGTTAGGTTATTTGTAGCCATATTGCACTACTAATAGATGTTATTAAGCCTTTTCTACTTATCCCAAACGACGGTAGTTAACGTATGATAGTTAGATTAACAACGACTTACATGTTAATAGACAACATGTTACATGAAAAATAGACAGCAAACGATATTCAGGCTGATGTAAGAATGAAAATATCCAGCATGCAGTTAAATTTGAGCGAGATTCTGATCTCAAAAGAAAGATGTCACTCATCAAATACAGTTGGAAAATCTGTGCAGCAACTAACTTAAGTGACTATTGCAACGTTTTCATGAATGTTAAATGTGCAAGTAAAAGACTAAAAGTAATTAGATTTCTAATTGTGGCGTTATATTTTCTATGTATTTGTTGGATAAAATGGTGACCATACTCTTGGTTAAAAACTGTGCAAAATAAAACGAAATTAGGAAATTGTTTCCGGAATATTTTCTTCTGCATATTTTTATGTTCAAACACAATTGAAACGTACACATACATACCTAGTAAGCGGGAGGACTTTCATGATCATACATGGAAAGGGGTCCTCGGTCCTATTTTACACTGTTAAAAATAAGTACTCAAATATAAGTAAAACGTACTCATTTTTTATTACATTCGATGCTTATGATAGCTCCGAATAGACAGTACAATTTGTAAAAATGAATAAAAAGAGCAGTAGTTTGCCTTTATAGGCTGCCATCATAAATCACTTTTAATAAATTTCAACATTTACAAGCAAGACTTATTGGGAATCGAACCCATGTCCTCAAGCACCGCAGTCCAGTGCCTTATTCTTTGTGCTACCAGAGCGACGTGAAGAAATTATAAACATAATTTTTTTTTAACATGTGCCAAAAGAATGTGAAGTAAGACAATTGAATTGTAAAAACTCAGTTTCCATTTAAGCAATCGACATCAAATAACGTGAAAAACCCTCTTCTGAACAATTATATTAAGTTTGTCAGGTCGCTTTATTAAGATGGCTTTAACCGAAGCCGTGATTAGCAATATTAAATCACACTGCTCATTTTTAAGAAAGTGCGATTGCTTAAATTTGAGTACGTCATTGCTTTTTTTACGATGCAATTGTACTCAAAGAAAAACGAGTATGTTCAGGTACTCATTTTTAAGTACATTTTTTTCACAATGTAGTTTTAGATTGGGATCCGCGGTTTAAAGCTGATGATTATAAACAGCGATAAATTGATCACTTTTTCGAATATACAGTAAATTGGCAACCCTTCGCTACATTAAAAACTATGCAAAACTTCAAAATTTCAAATTTAAAATATATTCAGATGTTTTCAGAAATTCTAGGGTATACTTCTGATTTTATAATGTAACATACTGCTATTAAACCCTACTTGACTAATACATGAATTTTTATAAATTATAATAAAAGGATATATTAATCCGTCCACACCAGATGTATATCTAACACACTATAAATTCGATAACGTTGTATAATTCAGTGGCCGACGTCACCTTTGATAATTTATTTTTAATTTTTTCATAATCACAATCCTTTTAAACTATAAACTATATATTAGATAAAAATATATAAACTGTTTTATTATATATTTAATAAAGGCATTTTTATTTCCAAAAAGTGTATTATTTTGTTATTTAAGGGAAATGAAAAACCAATGAGACATTATTATATATGTGGCTTGGAGCAAGACCGATGTTGCATTGGATTACAGTTAGACATTTGTCGTTATTGTTCCAAGCCACATGTTATATTAATTTCATCAGTAGGAAACACTCCAAATTACTTTTGTAGTGTCTTGTTACATACACTGTAAAACACATTTTTGCTTAAAAATGAGTACATGGTCGTACTTGTATTTCTTTGAGTACAATTGCAACGTAAATGGGCGATGACGTACTTCACATTTAAGTAATCGTACTTTTGCAAAAATGAGCAGTGTCATTTAATATTGCTAATATCAGATTCTGTTCAAGCCATTTTAACAAAGCGACCTGATAAACTTAAAATAGTTGTTCAGAAGATGGGTTTCCACATTATTTGATGTAGATTGCTTAAATGGAAACTGAGTTATTACAATTCGATTGTCTTACTTACCATTCTTTTGGCACGCCTTTTTAACATTACTTCTGTTTATAACTTTTTCACGCGTTCTGATGGTACAACGGATAAGGCTCTGGATCTTGACGTAGACGACATAAGGTAGGCGAATTAGGTTCGATTCCCGGTAAGTCCTAGTTATAATTGTTGAAATTTATTGAAAGGGATTTATGAAGGCAGCCAATGTAGGCTAGCAACTGCTCTTTTTATTAATTTTACTCATTTTTGTGTACGTCTTTTATAAATATAAAACATGTATTCGGAGCTATCTTAAGAATCGAATGTAATCAAAAATGAGTACAATTTACTTATTTTTAAGTACCTATTTTCAACAGTTTACATACTAAAGTATGATAAAAACGAAAATGGTAATACAAATCAGACAATTTAATTTTAATATTAATTCTTTTATATTTTTTTTATGTATTATTCAGTGATGGATTGAGTATTTTAAAGAAAAGAGTTAAATTTTATAAAAATGACAAAAATTTGGTTTAAAAGCTGCGTTTCCGTTCTTAATTTAAAATTACCAATAAACATTTTATAAATATTTAATTATTCACTAAAAACAGCTGTTAAAATTACCCAAAAGTAGAGATTTATTGTTTGATAAAGCGCCTGTAATTTCCAGAAAATATTCTTGTCCATGAAAATCGAATTTTATAGAATTTATAACACATGTACATATAACTTTTTTTAAATAAAGTTTTTGTTATGGATTTTATGTGGTGCAAAGGCAGACCCGAAAGAAAGGGCTTAAAGTCGGTATTTGCCCTATGTAGATCCGCCCTTCTGTATTATAATATCTTTTGAGTTCTGGGGTTTGTACAACATGGTTAAAAGACAAATTTGTTTGCCATTCTTTTATCATTGTAATGGAGAATATTTGATTTGATTAACAGCTTTGCGAAACAATGCCTTTTACGGGTTACTATCATATCTTGTTTTATCAACATATACTACACAATTATATACAAATGAAACTGAATGTGAAAGGAAACTAAATGATTGTGGTACTTCATTTTAATTAATATCTCATAAAATTTTGGAACCATTCTGATATGAAGCAAATATAAATAGTTCTCACACAATAAGGGTCGTTTATTCCAGTGTTCTTTTTCAAGGAAGAAGTGCAGGTAAGTACAATAACTTTAATGGTGAATTTCGTATTGATTGATTTTATGTGTAACTAATTTAGTGTACCCTTAAATCGGCCAATTATTCAACTTTACGCAACTAATAAAGACTTCTAATTTATAAAAAAAAAATATTGAAATTTTAATTTGTTTATATGATTAATAAATAATAATGTATGAATTGTGAAAACTTTTTTTAAAATTATAGTCAAGCCTAGGAAACAATTTTTTTTAATTTATGGCGAGAAACAATCGATTTATTTATAGTTATATATCTATCTTAACAGTATGAATATTATATAGTGGTCTGCTTTATATACATTTCCAGTATATACTTGATAATAAAACTTTAATCAATGGTAAGAATATTATCAAAATTACAAAAATTTGAGTCACTTGGTTATTGACTACTGCTTATAATTATAGCTTTATTTTACGCACCATGTACAATAATAGCATAATAAGTTAAGTAACATGTAAAATCAAATACTTTTCGCTTTTATTAATTGCTCTATCCACCTAAAAAATAAAATTAAGGGAAATCAATTAGGATTGACGGTAAAAATATCTCTTAAACTAGGCTATAGTGGATATTCATTGTAAGAACTTTTGTACTTTTATTAATATAATCTGCATATTAGGATAACTGTTACAACAGCAAACGTGCAAACGTTATATGTCATGTTGCTTTGTTTGTCGAAATTCGAAGTTCACGAAAGCGATACTTCTAAACAACCACAAATATTTTTCAACAACAAACAATAAATTAATATTTTTTTAAAACGATTTTAAAAAAAATTCGTTATTTAATATCAACTTTGTACTAATTACAACTTTTTGAAGTTGGTGCCAATTTACAAAAAAATATTTAAATTTTGGCACCGATTTCAAAAAATATTAGTTTAAAATTGATATTAGATAATTAAATTTTTTCAACTTGTTCATAAAATTAAAAATTATTTTTTACTTTTTAGCTTTTACTTTTTTTCGTTTTTCTTAAAGTCGATTTACCTTTTTTTTTTCTTTTTTTTAAAGATTATTTTATTTTTCCCTTTTTAGTTTTTAATTTAGCAGGGGGCTTCGGGCCCTACTAATATTCATCAAGAAATTGATGTTGCGCACATTTTTCCCCGTCCCGCATCCGGTTTAATGAATGCCGGGTAAACAAAACTATATTGTCTGATCAATGTATATTGTAAAACAATGTATATTGTTGTATAATCTTTATTCAGCAATGAACATATTTTGAAATCGGTAAAATTGGTAAAAATAAAGACCGGTTAATCGATATTTCTGAATATGTAACATTCGGATAATAAATTTTGGAAAAAAAGTGAATTTTTCTCTATTTTAGAAAAAAGAACTTTCGAAAAATCGTAATTTTTTTTTAACTTTCCGGTTAATTGAAAATTCCGTATAGTTAAACGCCGGATAACCGGGTATTTTTTTTAAAAAAGTGCGCAGGTGAGACATCCCCTATCCAACAAAAATTAATTTTCCAAATATCTGATTTAGAACAAAATTCTTGCGCTAACCTAAATAAAAAAATACATTATAGTCGAATTGATAACTGCTCTCCTTTTGGCGTGAGTTGGCGGTTTCAATTTAACGCTTTCGGCGGTTTTATTTTAAAGTTTTGGTTGGCGAGCTTTTCAATCGGTTAAAAATAAAATATATTATAATAATTAGAGTTGGATATATACTTGTTACAGTAGGAACAGTACAAATTTTTAAAAAATTTGTATTTTAATTAGACTAGTAATTGAACAGTTTGGACAATCATATCCCCTGCTGAAAATAACACAAAGGTGAGAATTGATGTACTGTAAGTAAAAAAGTAATAAATTAAAGATAAACAACAACTAATTAAAGTATTTTTATTATAAATAAAAAACACCATTTAAAGATTTTTTAAAAATATTTATTAAGTAAAATGTTACGATTAAATTTAAATGTTATGATTTCTGGAGAATGACCTGTATGCGTTTAAGTTGTAAGTTTGTCCATATGTATAAATCTATAGATATAATAAAAATAGATGTAAAACAAAATAAGCGTCATTGTTTGTGCATTTAATAATTTTTATAAATTAATACTTCACTTTATACAGAAATATTTAAACAGTGCCATTCCATGGTCACGTGATAATTTTTGAAGATGCAATTTTAGGATAAATAGTTATGCCGAAATCACGTATCACAACTTATAAGCTGGTGTATATTTTTTACGCAAACTGTTTGTGTCAAAGATGCTTTATGCGTAATTATCTCACTTTGGAGCAATGTCTTGGAATATAAATTATAATATAATCCACCCCCATTGCTACTTTAATTAAAATAAACTTTTTTTTTAAAGAAAAATCAATTTTAACTATTAGCCATCAATAAACAAAAGAATCATTACTAATTTTGAAATTTTGGTACACAGATTGATTGTTTTCATGGAATTATCCTAAATAAGGTTTATAACAAACCATTACAAAATTAGCAATTTTCCCCCAAAATATGCCGGCATATCAATGCTATGCGGAGACCTCCGTGGCCCCATGGATAAAGGCGTCAGCTGGGAATCAGAGGATTCCCAATTCGATCCTGTACGACGGACTTGACAAAGAAAAGTAAAAAAGTAGTGATCTTGTGATTGGAGGGTTGCCAGCTTCGCAATAAAATATTAGAAAAGTCGTCCGGAACATCCACAAAAATTATCGGCGTGTATACGGGGACTGGTGCACGATAAATCTGGTCGGGTCCAAAGTCCAGACGTCTATTGAAGGCATTGGGTGCCAGCTCAGGTGTTCGTCATCTGGTCGAGCCCCAGTTGCTCAGTGGATAAGGCGTTCAGCTACTAATCAGAGGAGTGATGGTTCGAATCCATACGATGGACTTGACAAAGAAAAGTAAAAAAGTAGTGATCTTGCGATCGGAGGGTTGTCAGCCTCGCTACAAAAATACTAGAAAGTCGTCCAGAACATCCAACAAGTTATACTGGCGTGTATACGGGACTGGTGCACGATAAATATGATCGAGATCCAATGTCCTGACGCCTATTGAGGTTGCGTCAGGTGCCATCTCAGGTGTTGTCCTCGTCATCTGACCATGGTTCAAAAATACGAGGCATCGTTCCCGGGTCTTTCCTTCGAGATAGGCCCCGAACCGTCACCAATAGCCCACTGTGCAGCTCTAGTGCGACGTTATTTAAACAAACCAAACCGTCATCTGGTCATGGTTCAAAAATACGAGGCATCGTTCCCGGGTCTTTAGACCCCGAACCGTCGCCAATAGCTCACTGTTCAGCTCTAGTACGACGTTAGTTTATCAATCCAAACCAATGCTATGCGACTAAAATCAGCTTCATTGTCTAATAATATATTGCTGTATATGGTCACATGTATTACACATCTGTCTATTTACATTAAAATAGGTGCTTACAACAACCATTTGACGACGTGTTTATTTTTTTAGTATGCAGTGTCATTGTTATGCTACGGTATGTGTGGCTCTTTCTGTACTGTTCTTGTCTGACGCAGTGACACACAACTCAACACATCTCGATTCTCCATGCGATGGAAAAGAAAAGGCTTCCACCCTCTTGGATGTTGCCAACGATTTTATAAAAAAGGCAAAGAATTTATATCCAGATTGTAGTAAGTAGGATTCCAGATTGATCTATCAACGATAATAATTATTATTCATTAATAACAATGACCTTATAAGATAAAAACTCGTCTTATAGAACATTGCGTTAAGAATATTAAAATACAAATACAACGTTAAAATACGCAATAAAAATCCATATAATCCGGACATGTTTCGGGAGATACATCACCCTGCATCAGCGGAAAATGTAAAGTCTGTGTGTGATAAAATATAAATAAACACAAAAACTTAAAGTGTTGCCAAAGAACAAAAAACTAATAAACTATTTCAATCGGTTGGAGTTAACTATTGTGAGCCAACAAGCGGGAAATATTGGGACCGCAAACGTTTCATTGACAATCGATTCAATATTGCTAAAAATATGAAACGCCTCCAGGAAGTCAAGTTCAACTGGAGATTTAGGTTTGCAAATTAAATGTGAGTTAGAAAAATTAAATATATGACCGTGTTCCCAAGAGTGCTTAGCAATGGAGGACTTTTTTATTTCTTGTTTAACAGTATGTGCTTGGTGCTCCTTGATACGAAATCTTAATGCTCTCTGTTTGACCAATATATGACATGCTACATTGACATGAAATACTGTATTTGCCCCATTTATTAAGATCGTCAGTAGGGTCTTTAATTTCTGTAAAGGTGATCTTATTGATAGGTGAAAAAATGGGACGTATGTCGAACTTACCGAGAATTTTAGAAATTTGATGGCTGATATGGGGATAATATGGTAAAACAACTAAAGCATTAGAGCGCTCAGATAGACTAGAATTTTTAAGTGGATTTTTAAGTTTATGTAGGGTCTTATCAACGACGTTGGGTGACAAACCTCGATCCACAGCGACGGCTCTCAATGACCTTTCTTCAATAACGATGTTTTCATGAATAACAACCATGTAAAAAGAAAGAGTACTTACAAAAGGAGTACCTGAGCATACTGGTTTTTCTTGCAGTACAATTGAATCGTAAATAAGCGATGAAGTACTCGAATTTAAGTAATCGTACTCTCTCAAAAATGAGCAGTATAGTTTAATATGGAAAATTTCAGCTTCGGTTCAAGCCATCTTAACAAAGCGACCTGACAAACTTAAAATAATTGTTCAGGAGATTGTTTTTCACATTATTTGATATCGATTGCTTAAATGGAAACTGAGTTATTTCAATTCAATCATCTTACTTCCCATTCTTTTGGCACATTTTTTTAACATTTATTATTACATACATTGTTTATAACTTATTGACGTCGCCCTGGTAGTTGGTAGTTCAACGGATAAGGCACTCGACTGCGTTGCCTGAGGATATGGGTTCGTTTCCCGGTAAGTATTGGTTGTAATTGTCATCATAATAATAACTAGTGCTTGTTTACATATTCTGCCCTCACAAATCACTTTCAATAAATATTAAGTAATTTGTGAGGGCAGAATATGAAGGCAAGCAACTGTTTTTTTTATTCATTGTACTCATTTTTGAGTACATGTCTTTAAAAAAAATTAAACTTGTGTACTCAGAGCTATGATAAGCTTCGAATATACTCAAAAATCAGTATATTTTAGTTATTTTTGAGTACCTGTTTTTAACAGTTAATGTTTTTCATCAATAAGAATGAGTTTTCTCTGAAATAACAATGATATTTAATAAACAACAATGATGTTTCGTTTCTAAAGGATCTTTCATAAATAACAATAATAAATCATCAATGCTCTTTCGTTAATAAGAATCATTTAACTATGTGACTATATTAGTTTATTAACATAACCTTAATATTAAAATTCGAATTGTAATTTTCTATACTCGGGGACAACCAAGTTGAGCCCAAAGCAGTTAAGTATTTTTATACATATCATAGCTTCCGCTTTAGGTTCGACTTAGGTTGTCCTTGAGTATAACACACTAATAGAAGGTTTAATTTATTTTGTTTGTAAAATTAATATTAAGTAATTTAATTACAAAATTATAAAAATCCAAATAACTAGTGAATGGTATCCATTTTCCTAACAAAAAGTTCTTTAGTAAGAAAGGACTTCTTTAGTAAGAAAGGACTCCTTTAGTAAGAAAGGACTCCTTTAGTAAAAAAGGACTTCTTAAGTAAAAAAGGACTTCTTTAGTAAAAAAGGACAATTTTATGACAATTCAACTTTCTCGGGCTTGCCTTAAAATTTTACATATAACTCTACTCTTTTCTAAATCTTTGGAACCGTAAATAATATTTGATCTTGTCTTTTATCATTTATGATAAGATTGGTTTAAATTATGATTTTTAAAGAGTGTATTTTCAATGACAATTATTTTTAACACGAAAGTATATATATATATATATATATATATATATATATATATATATATATATATATATATATATATATATAAATCCACATTTAAAATATTTAAGGAAAACAATATTTTTTCCTTAAATTATGAATTCGTCAAGAATCCCAAGAAATTAAGAAAAAAGTTGCATATAAAAAGTATTAGTAAAATTTCTCAATGAAAAAAAAGGGAAATTAACCTATAATTTGCTTTAGATTCGAGTACAAATTGATATTTTATTCGTAACTTAGTTTTTTATTAAACAAAACTTTGATTTAAAAAACAATTTTTTTAGTTGATGATGATTTGCAATGCGGAAGAAAGGAGAAGTCTTTGGCCTTTTTAGAAGTTGCTTCCAATTTGATAACTGGAGTCAAGAAAAACTTTCCAACTTGTAAGTATACTACAATATATAGATGAATTAAACATACATTTTTTATACATAATTTAAGATATTCAGAACATCTTAAAAAAATTTAGAACTTTAATTTGATAACTGGAATTAAGAAAAACATTCCAACTTGTAAGTATACTACAATAAATAGGTGAATTAAACATACATTTTATATATATAATTTAAGATATTCAGAACATCTTAAAAAAATTTAGAACTTTAATTTTAAATTATTTATTTTGTATACTTATAAGTATATGATAATGAACATATGTATTTATGAACCAAAATTTAACGGCAAGTTTTGGGTTCGTAAAAATGCTTTCTACGAAGCTCAAGTCTAAAATAATCCTTTTAGTAGGCAATTTTATGCATATTTGTTTGCGTTCTTTCAAAATTAGTAAGTTTCATATACTTGTACAAACATTTGAGCCAATTTAATCGTAAATCGTAAAGATACATAGACGGATTTTTATATTTTACATGTATGCCTTTTAGTAAGTAAGAGAAATCCAGATTTCTGTTCGGTATTCAGGTCCGAATTCATTGCTATAAGGCACTTAAATACCTTATTGACCACAATCAAAATATCTGGATTTTCTCGGACATCAGAAGTGCCATATCTATGCAAATGGAGGGGAGTTGGCGATCGTACCAGCACTGATATTATAGATAAGCTTAAACAATTGTCGGTACAAAATGAAATCCATATTCAGCGATTCCCTCACATGTACACCTATATTTTTCAATGATGTTGCAGATGGCTCAGCCAAGGTTGGCACTATGTCCCCAGGGTTTCTTTTAGGAGCACTCAATTTTCAGGAACTTTCCTCCAAGAGAAAGAATCATGATTAACAAGGCTATGCACACTCTTTTCACGATTGGTACATAGGTACCCATCCGATTGGAGTTTAAGGGAGACAGAAACGAACAGACCCTCCTAGCAAGTTTTAATAGTGGACATATTAGGTCACTCTCCTATGACAAGGGATTCAAGATATTCGCCCTGCGTACTAAATGTGAGCAAGTACCGGCTTCACCCGAGCATATTCTGTCTTGCTTGGGGCTGCGTCGTGAAGATCTCGAGAAGATCCCTGCCCTGGTGATGGACTTTCTGAGAGTGAATGATTTGGTGGACCTGGTCTAGTATAATCTGGACTGGGTGGAATAAGTAACAACAACAAGATGACTTTTGAAGTTATTTTTCAAAATAATTTCAATAATTACGTCATAATCGTTTATGCTAACCCCTTTTTAAAGTGTTATCTGATTGAAGTCAATGAAACGCATACAACCACTATACAGGTAAAATATTTAAATATTTCCTTCGCAAATAAAAAATATTTCATGTTGAAATAAGGAATTTTTTATATTATAAATAAGTTATTGACACTCGATTCCAAGTAAGTCTGGATTGCTTGTACTCAAAAGTGAGTAGCATAGAGCACATATATCATTCCGAATTTAAAACTAAGCATACTTAAAATTGATTCCCTGCATGCACTAAAAAATGAGTAAATGTTTTTGTTTTTTATTTGAGACTAATGTAAACAGGTTAAATGTGAGACTAATGTAAACAGATTAAATTTGAGACTAACGTAAACAAGTTCAATGTGAGGCTAATGTAAACAGATTAAATTTGAGACTAATGTAAACAGATTAAGTTTGAGACTAATGTAAACAGATTAAATTTGAGACTGACGTAAACAGGTTAAATGTGAGACTAATGTAAACAGATTAAATTTGTAAACAGAGCTATGATAGGCATTGATAGGAATGTATTCAAAAATAAATACACTCTACTCATTGTCAAGTATATGTTTTTAACAATGTAGACTTAGTTCCAGATAAAAAGAAATAATCTCCATATGCAGCCTTCATGCAGAATGCCATATTAGCGTTACTGAGACGAAAGTTAATGCAAATTAGCGCACTCACTCTTTTGACATCTTACTCAAGCATATTATCCCATAAATGTGTATGCAACTCAAGTTCATTGTGGTTAGCAACATAGCCATGATGTCGTCCACTCTCTCTTTAGGTCCTGAACCAGAATGTCCGACGGCGTCTGAACCAGTGTGCCCGACGGTACCTGAGCCAGAGTGCCCGAAGGTTTGCGATGAGAAGCCCATGGACTGTTCCGAAATTCTTGACAGTGGGAAGACCACGAGTGGCATCTACACCATTTGGCCGAGGAGTCGCACAATGCCGGACAAAGAAGTTTCTGTGTATTGCGACATGGATAAGGATGGGGGAGGATGGACGGTATATATTACTAAACCATACCATTATATATGATGAGCAAATGTCCTGTGTGGCAAGGCAATTTCGTTAGGTGTAAACGGGCGGGGTTTTTTTGGTTTTTTTTATAAATCGTAAATTTAAATATAGGTTTCCACATTATATTGAGAAATAGTGGGTAATTTATTTAATTGATTTGTAAGCAAAGTATATCCTCCACATTTTTTGTCGAATAGAATTCTTTCACTGCGAAACCACTATTTCAAGACAATATTTTTATTTACATTCCAAAGCAATTGCGGGAAAATAGACTTCTGCGAGTATAAATCCCTTTTTCTGTAAAATAGCTGATACACTCTTTATAGTTTTTCTTGGTCTGTCATAAAAACGGTTCAGTTTCTTACTGTACGTATTTAAAAAACAAATCTACATACCCACGGGCGTTAAAGCAATATTAAGTTATTTGACCTAACCCAGCAAAAAAAGTCAGCATAAAACCTTCATTAAAATTGTTAAATTGAAGGTTTTATGCAGGTAAAATAAAAACTTCAAAAAAACTGCAGTTTTTTTTAAGGTTTAATGCTGAAAAATTCAGCATTGAAATTGTTGAAGGTAAAATGCAGTTTTTTTAAAGGTTTTATGAAGGTAAATAAAACCATCAAAAAACCTTCATAAAACCTTCAATAAAACTTCAATTTTCCTGTAAGAATATCATTACTAAATTTTTCTACATTAAACCTTCAATAAAACTGCAGTTTTTTTGAAGGTTTAATGTATACAAATTTAGTAATGATATTCTTACAGGAAAAGTGAAGCTTTATTGAAGGTTTTATGCAGACTTTTATAAAGCTTGCACGAAAGTTAAAAACTTTTTTTTTTAATGTTGTTTATTAGAAGTTTTAATGATGAAAAATTGAGCATCTAAATTCTTGAAGGGAAATTAAGTTTTATTTTATAAATTTTATGTAGACAAATTAAAAAGTTTTAAGAAGTTTTAATGTTGAAAAATTTAGCATGGAAATTATTGCAGGTACTGTGTAGATTTTGTAAAGGTTTTCTTAAAAGTAAATTTTAGGAAAATTGATATTTGAATTTTTTTTTGAAAGCTTTATTTTACCTGTTTGTTTTATAAAAGCGAAATTTTGTTTTAATAATGAAGGGAAGGGGAGGTTTCTAAAGCTCCCATTTGAGGATTCCTTTTATCCGATTTTTTTTTCTCCCTTTAACGAAAGTTGGTTTATTTCTTAACAAGATTTTCCCAATTTAAAAATAATAATTTTGGCAACAATATTTTATTTGTTTTCTAAATTTATGCGGGAGTAGGTCCTCTTAGAGACTATGTGCTCGTTATGAAAGAAAAGTATGAATTTAATTGAAAAGTTTAACCATCAATTTCTTCTTTTCTATAAAAGGATAATTATGTTTCTTAAAATACAAAATAATCAAGAAAATTAATCGTTTGTTTTGAATTATACTAACCTTTAATTTATCCCGACATTCGCATTAAAATCCGACATTGCATTGGTGGATAAAATAGTTAAATAATTAGTGTGTCCCAGCAGAAAAAAAGTCAGAATAAAACCTTAAATAAAATTGTGAAATTTGAAATTTTATGCCTGTAAATTACAAACGTTAAAAAAATGCTGTTGTTTTAAAACTTCGGCATTGAAATTGTTGAAGGCGAAATGCAGTTTTTTTAAATGTTTTATGAAAACAAATAAAATAACTTTACAAAAACTGTAGTAATATTCTAATAAAATTTTTGTAGGAATAGTAATGGTTTTTTTTAAAAAAAATTGAAATGAAATTTTTTGAAATTGGGATTTGGCTATATTCTTGTACAAAATATTATATTTTTTAACCGATTTTTTTATTGATAGATAGAATTTTTCTTCCAAAAACTTTTACAATGAAACTAAGTTTATCGGTATTTAACTATACGGAAATTTCAATTACTTATTTTGTTTTTGAGATAATCATATGAATTATCTTTTTCTTAAAAATAGTTACGGGCCAGAGTGGGTGGCAGTTGGATAGAATGCGCCCCGCATAATCGAAGGTCTGTGTGTGTCGTCCGCAAAAAGTAACCACTGTGTTTAAGGGACTGTTGCACATTAAATATGCCGTGCTCCAAACAGAGCCGTCTTTTTAAATGAAGGGCTATTTCAAAACTAGCTTTCTGGGGTCATTTGAAATATATTTAAAAATAAAATAATGACATTCTTAAGTATTTTGGTATTGGAGTAATGGTTGCTATGCACATGTGACTGGAAAAAGCTTGAGCTAGAGCAGTTCAACCTTTTTTTTTTATTCTTGAAATACGGTACTAAATTAACTTATACATTTTTTTTACATTTTATGAAAATACCTCATAAATAATACCTAATAGGTATTTAAAAAGTTTTTGTTAATAAGTACATAATTTATCTTGTATAATTTATGTAGAATAAACCGTTTTAAAAATTATTTCATTTGAAACTAATGAATAAAATTCTTCACTATTCTTTGTTTAGGTCAACAAAATAAGCGCGTTATATAAATCTGTAGCATTGACAAGCTTTACTTTTTGCATTTGAAAACTTTTATTCTATTCGTTACTTAAATTTTTTTCCAAATAAAAATCCGTGATATAAAAATAATAATATAAATAAATATATATATATATATATCCTTTTTTTTAATATTTGCAGACAACACGCGTTTAAAAATGTTGACCTTTTCGCGAACACGTCTATATTTATTTTGCTCGTTGAAAGCAAAGTTATTTTTTTATAACACTGCCACATTTTAATTCTCAACTGGTAGGTCGGTCTGGTTGCAAAGAAATTTTAATTTAATTATACAAATTGCAAGTAAATTGCAGATGGTTAATACCAAAACAACAAGCGAGTGCTTAGAATAATAAGAATTAAAATGTAGGTTGTCCGAAATCGTTTGCTCTCAACTGTTTTGAAGTTCCAATATAATTTTGTTATGATTGAGTGGCAACACCCGAAATGTTTATCAAATGATTAGCAAGCTTGACAGATGGAATGGAACGGAAAATGTTTTCTATTTGATTTCGAACAATATTGCAAACACGTTTATGAAACCAGATGCCATGGTATATAATTAGATGCAAGTGTTCACTGCTGTTTTGTTAAATGGTGAAATTTAGAATAAACGCGGTCATTCATTTTTCATTGGAATAGAACAAAAAAAGTTGGATCTCGACAGTTTAAAAAGGTGCGGTTTCCAAAGTTGGATTTTCATGTAAAATGTTGTTAACTTTTGTAGCAAAGTTTCTTAATTCTTTGGACATTTGGTAGTTTTTATTATTTATTTTAATGCTTATCTGTAGATTGTAAATGGATTTTTATACAATAAAAGTTGAATTCTAAACTTATGTATTCTTTTATTTTTTACAAATATGTTATAAAATTATGTAATTGTTTTAAGTCGTAATTTAGTATTTGCAAATGCAAAACTGTATACAAAACAATTTTGAAAATTTTCTTGTTTCAGGGTTTAAACGTACTTTACATATTTTTTCGAAATGTAAAAGAGTTATGCGTATGTTAGTAGAAAAAATTTATTGCTATGTTTTTCTAAATACTTATATTTTTGTGTAGATATATGTTAACGGAATATATTTCACTTTATTAACCAAGAATTAAAAAAGTTCGGTAAATGGTAATCAATATCTTGATCAAACCTGTAAAGCAATAGGACATTATTACTTTTTTTATCCTAAAACGTGCGTTTTTAGTAAATTATATCATAAAAATTGATAGATAACTATTAAAATAATTGATAAATTGACCATTGATAAATTGATTTTAAAATAAAACTGTTCTAAATAAGTTTTGAAATTAAATGTTATTATTGAAAAGTATAGTACTATTAATACTGTAAGTGTATGACAAGTTATTATTTTTTTCTTGTATCGGTCTTTCTATTGCAAGTTTGGCTTAAGTAAATTGTTGGAGCACTTATTAACAAAATATATGGCTAGATGAAAACAATTCAGAACTGCTCCGAATTCAATTTAAATTATCAGTCAATTTGAACAATTAGTTGTTATAAAACTTCATCATGCTTGAACATTAGTTTGGCCAAGTTTCAGATGCTTCAAGCAATCATCATGATCTCAATAGCAATAAATATAAATTGAACAATACATGTTAAAAAATTAAACATTATTTTTATTTAATATTTCCATATTGTATTTTGCTCACATGTGCGTTACGAATGCTTACAACTTCACCTACATTGTGGCTAGATTGAACAATTTTAGTAATTTATAAAAAAATCATTAGAAATTATTTCATAATTCGAAAGGTTTTTAAATATTAAAAACCTGATTTCTAAGTAATGTAGTTTAAATGTTTAGATATAGTTTTAAAGTTAATTACAATTTTGGTAATAACTCGTTAGCAATAAAATACACTTTATGAAATTATGAAGATATTTAAAAAAAAGTTTTAATAAAGTTTTTTAAGCTAATGATTATTTTTTGGCTTTTATATGTATAGAGTAGAAATATTTTCTACAACTTTTTAAATATCAGATTAGAGAAAAAAATTATTCTTTTTGTTCAAAATTCTTTTAGCGCAAAAATATTGAAATACAACATAAAATGTTAAATAGACTAAATTTTGATTTGTTTAAAATAGAAAAACAGTTTCTTTCAAAAAACCTGCATGAAAACTGCAGTTTTTATGCAGACAAAAACCTTTAATTTTCCTTCACGGAAAACCTGCATAAAACCTTTATAAAACCTTCATAAAAACTGCAGTTTTTTGTTTCAATGTCCTTCAAAAAACCTGCATGAAAACTACAGTTTTTATGCAGACAAAAACCTTCAATTTCCCTTTAATTTTCTTTACCAGGAAACCTGCATAAAACCTTTATAAAACCTTCATAAAAACTGCAGTTTTTTGTTTCAATGTCCTTCAAAAAACCTGCATGAAAACTGCAGTTTTTATGCAGACAAAAACCTTCAATTTCCCTTTAATTTTCTTTACCAGGAAACCTGCATTAAACCTTTAAAAAACCTGCAAAAAAACTGAAGTTTTTATGAAGGTTTTTTGAAGGACATTGAAACAAATAACTGCAGTTTTTATGAGGGTTTTATGAAGGTTTTATGCAGGTTTTTAATGAAGGTTTTATGCTGACTTTTTTTGCTGGGAACTTTAAGCCAGATTTAAGAAATCTTTGTTATAAAAATAATCTGAAAAAATAATTCTTCAAAAAATGTCACTTTGATTTTTTTTTCTTTCATTGTAAGATTTCATTCAGTGGAATAAGTGTTTATAAGAAATAGTTAGAATATGTTGTATAGAAATAGCCTGGATCATTTCCAATCTACTCTTCTTTACAAAAAATACTTTTTGAACAACTGGAAAAAAAATTCTAAATTTTGTCGATGGCAAGCACAACAGTCTTCAATTTTGTGTGTGTTCAACATAATATTTTTTTTTCTTCGCCAAATTGGGTTTATCTCTTTTATTCCAGCAGTCACTCTTAATAATTAATTTTGTATATTTCTTATAATTTCAAAAGTAACAAAAATACTTTATGGGTATGTCTGGGCTTATAATGCTTTATTTGAATGGGCTTATATTTTACTTTTGCTTGCTTACGCTTTCTTTTACATAATGAAATTTGGTTGTATTCGTTTTTCTTTTTGGTTTTAGGTTATTCAAAGAAGAGGTAAATTTTCCACACCAAAGGATTTCTTTTATAAAGATTGGAACAGTTACAAAATGGGCTTTGGTAACTTAAAAGAAGAATTCTATTTAGGTAGGCATTAACTTTTTATACAAAAAGTAATATTTCTATACACTGTTAAAAAAAAGTACTCAAAAGTAAGTAAAATTTACTAATTTTTTATTACTCTCGATGCTTATGATAAATCTGAATGCTTTTGCTTTATTTTTGAAAAAGGCTAATACTCAAAAATGAGTAAAAATTCATATAAAGAGAAATTGTTCTCCTGGCTGCCACATTCATATATCACTTTTAATAAATATCAACAATTAAAACCAAGACTTGCCGGGAAACGAACCCATAAAAATCATGCACGATAGTCTAGTGCCTTATCCGTTGGACTACCAGAGCGACGTGAAAAAGTTATAAACATAATAAATGTTCGAAAGGTGTGCCAATAGAATGGGAAGTAAAATAATTGAGTTGTAATACCTCAGTTTCCATTTAAGCAATCGACATCAAATGATGTGAAAAACCATCTTCTGAACACCTATTTTAGGTGTGTCACATCGCTTTGTTAAGATGGCTCCAACAGAAGCTGATATTAGCACTAATAAATTACACTGCTCATTTTTGAGAAAGTCCGATTACTTAAATTTGAGTACTTCTTTGCTCATTCAGGATACAATTGTACTCAAAGAAAATCGAGTATGTTCAGGTACTCATTTTAAAGTACCTTTTTTTACAGTGTATCTTGAAAAAAAATTCTATATTTTACAGTGTTTTATAAATTATATGTCATGAAACACTATTTTCATGTATTAACTAAGTATATTTCTATATTATAGGAAATGACAACATCCATGTCATCAGTAACCAAGCCAATTACACAATCCGATTTGATTTGAAAGATGCTGATGGAGAAACTGTGTATGCTCATTACAATACCTTCTGGATTGGTGACGAGCTCTCGCAATATACCTTGCGAATAAGCGGTTACAATGGAAATGCCGGTACGGTCATCAGATTTTTATATTTTTTAAGGTATATATTGTACAAAATGGTGCAAAGTAAGCTATTGCCATTTAAAACATTATGCCCTGTAAAAAAAGTTGTACTTCAAATTAGTACATCAACCTACTTATTTTTCTTTGAGTACAATTGCATCGTAAATGAGCGATGGCGTACTCAAATTTAAGTAACCGTACTTTCTCAAAAATGAGCAGTGTGATTTAATAGTGCTAATATCAGCTTTTGTTTAAGCTATCTTCACAAAGCTACCTGACACACTTAAAATAGTTGTTCAGAAGGTTGTTTTCCGCATTATTTGGAAGTCGATTGCTTAAATGGAAACTGAGTTATTATAACTCAATTATCTTACTTTCCATTCTTTTGGCACATATTTTCTGTTTATAACTGCTTCAAGTCGCCCTGGTAGTTTAACGGATAAGGCTCTTTACTTCGGTGCATGAGGATATGGGTTCGATTCCCGGTAAGTCTTGGTTGTAATTGTCGATATTTATTGAAAGTGATTTATGAAGACAGCCTATGTAGGCTAGCAGATGCTATATTTATTCATTTCTACCCATTGTGCTAATTTCTGAAAATATGTCTTTTTCAAAAATGAAATTTATGTCTTCAGAGCCATGATAAGCATCGAATGTAATCGAAAAAGAGTGCATTTTACTTAATTTTGAATACCAATTTTTAGCAGTGTGCGATAGCTCAGATATATATCAATCTAATCACCTTTAGAAAGCTTATTGGTCTTCAAAAACTAAAAAAAAATTCATTTCCTTTTATTTGCTGCAGGTATCGACTACATGTTTGCTCATGACCAAATGCAGTTTTCTACCAAGGACCGAAAAAACGACAAGACGACATCGCGTCCATCTTGTTCGGAGATATACAAAGGAGCGTGGTGGTACAACGTTTGCGGATTGATCAGTCCGAACGGCCTCAACCAGCCAGGAGTAGACAGCAAAGAAGGGATGTTTTGGTTCAGCTTCAGAAAATATGTTGGTTTGTCAGGGGTCGAGATGAAATTGAGATCTCGAAACTACAGTAATAAGAACTGAAAAGTGTGGTATTTGTTTGTTTTAGACAAATTTAGAACAAATTATATTTATTATTTTTTTTATTTAAGAATTTTTATTCTCTGTGAACTATTAAGTTAGGATATAAACACCATTTACATAAAAATATGATTTAAAATGTAAGTTTGACTAAATAAAAGTTCAATTTTGACCATTTTTCTTTACTGAAATTTACTTATGCGAGAATCCATTATGAAATCAAGCGATATAACTAATAAAAATCAGATATTTTAATGTAAATTAAAGGAATGTGTAACAAAATATATAGTAAAATCTCTTAGTAGTATTTAAGTTTGCAATGAAATCATATAACATCACAAATGTATAAGTTTATGTAATATAATAAATTACAGAATTTGTCGATTATTACTTAATACAATTACAAAGTTGATTTTCATAGTCATTGAATACTTAAGAACGTTTTTAGTGTTTTTAAGAAATTAACTAAAAAGTATACATATATGCCTTACGCACAGATGTCTTAAATGAAATTTTCGTAAATTGAGGGCTAAAGCATTGATACCTTGATATGGCATGTACTTCGGCGTAGACCCGTCGCACCAGGGGGTGGGGGATTCACGATATCCCCGCCCCTATTAATGCTCTAGAAACCCTAAAAATTCAGATTTTCAAGTTTTAAAACACCCTGAGTTGGGGAAATAAATTTTTTATTGAAGAAATTTAATATTATTAGCAACTGAAAGCAAAGGAAGATTAGAAATTGCTCAACTTGTAAGATTACATTTAAATTAGACCTCAGAACGAACATTGCATTGGAACATGCGTACAACAAATCGATGATTGTGGGACTACTTTTTAATATTACTAAAATATAAATAAAAAAATTAAAAGTGTCGATAACCTGGAACTGGGAATTTTCAGCACCGTTGAATTTCGAATAGTTAAGTTGGGAATTTCGAATAGTTAGGTTGGGAATTTCAAATAGTTAAGTTAGAAAAATTCTTGTTTCAACCATCCCCAAAAATTTTGTGTTGCGGCACTGACTCGACGTCGGAGAGGAGCTCGTCCTTACCGATTTATCGCATTGAGTGCCATTAGTGCCGGTCATATGCAATCTGATTTAGACGTTAAGCAGTTTACTAGGAGGGAGCCTTCTCATCAAAGAAAAGACCAAAGTTGGTACAAATGTACCGGTATGTTTGAAGATGTACCTAAGTTGGAAAGTTAAGAGCTCATTTGAACCTTATTGTTTGGAAATATCTGTATTTTCCAACATTTTTTTGTGGAAATCTAAATAAGTCACATTTTTTAATTAATAATTTTGTATCTGTTTTACGCATGCAAAAAAATGTATGTAATACAGAGTCAAAAATGCTACAATAAAAAATATTCGCAAAAAAACTTTCATATGGGATATTTAATTTTTTTTTATTTTTATTGTATGATATTTTTAATTATAAAGTCGGTGACATGAAAGGGCCACATACTTTAGTTTATGGCCCTCAAAGTCTCCCAAAAGTCTGATCCTTTTGTCCAACCCTGCACTCTACTATTTTATGATGGGGCTCAGAATAGGGAATTCTGGGACTTCTTGCCGCGTGAGTTGTAAACTTGCGTGGGAAAGTGGGGCTGCAGATATTGCTTGATATTACCTCACCACCACTGTTTAAGGCGAAATAGTTACAAAAATGTTTTTTTGCTCTTATTTTTCGCACTTAGTGACAATTATTCTTTTAACTTACTATTTAATACCAATTAACAAGTAGTAAGCTTAGGTAAAATTCTTTTTAAAGACAATCTAAAGATATGAAATGTAGTCTGTTATTTTTTAAAAATTTATTAGGCTTGATATAATCTTGGGGCAGGTATTGAAACAAACTTTATAAAGTATTCTCATATTTCCTAATTACAATATATAATTAGTAAATATATAAAATATTACACAATGTCCTGTCTTTAAAAAAATATACCGACAGTAAAGCTAATAAATATACGACAAAAAAGTAAAAATTTATATATTCAATTCTACACTTTGAGTGGTCTTAATTTAATCTCTGCTCCAGACAGAGAGACTTCGCCCCTCCATTTGCTCCACACGATCCCAGTATCGGAGTCTGTTCCTGGCTGGTAGAGGCCGTTCAGGTTAACATGGCCACAGTAGTTGTACCACCACGCCCCTTGCCTGTTCTGCGCACAGGATTCTCCTAAGAACCTGCCGTTGTTTCTGTCCCTGGTGCTGAACTTCATTTTGTTGTGATAATCCATAGAGTCACCTAACGCAAATAAAATCAATCTAAGTTTTATAACACACCATGGTGAGAAACTTTTTGCACGAAGAAATAGAAAAAACTAATATAAGTACTAAAATGGACAAAATGCTTTATTTATTAGTAAAAAAGGAATAAAACTAGTACATCGATAGAAAATGCATGTATTTTTTTGACAAAAAGCTCTAAAAAAAACAGAGATATATTCTTTTTTCACTGGCGTGCTAAACTTTAAAAAAAAAACAGTTAAATAGGAAGATGCAAAAAGCGGAAACAAGGCATCTCACAGATCATAGAAGAGATAAAAAACGGATCACAGAAGCTTCACGAAAAGTTTAATCCTTTTTGTGTGCACAACAAGCACAAAAAGAATGCTATAAAACAATGTTTGTTGCAATTTATTTTGCAATATAAATGCTGCATATTAAGAATAAACCATCTAGACCATTTTACACGAGGGGGAATGCTTGGTTAGTTTAAGAAATATAGGTCAGGAATACCTGAAGTGTATACATTTAATATTCCTACAATGTTATGGTAATAAAAAACACCACTAAATCACTTTAAAAAAATTTGGGCCACAGTATGGCTGCTTCCACATTGGCTTCAACACGCCCATAGAAGAAACAAGTTTTGATCTTTCCAGAAGTTACAGTTAGAGTTCAGTGATGGTAACTCATTCCAATGTCCAATGGAGGCCTCCGTGGCCGAGCGGTTAAAGGCGTCAGCTGGGAATTCGAAGATTCCTGGTTCGATCCTAGGCGATGGATTTGACAAAGAAAAGTAAAAATAAGTAGTGATCTTGTGATCGGAGGGTTGCCAGATTTGCTACAAAATACTAGAAAAGTCGTCCAGTACATCCGCAAAAATTAACGGCGTGTATACGGGACTGGTGCACTATAAATCTGATCGGTGTCCAAAGTCCCTTCGTCTATTGAAGGCGTTGGGTGCCAGTTCAGGTGTTTCCTCGTCATCTGACCATGGTTCTAAAATAACGGGGTGCATGTATCAATGTGTGTGTGAATGTGTATGGGTTCCCAGGTCTTTCCTTCGAGATAGACCCCGAAAAGTCGCCCATAGCCCGCTGTGCAGCTCCAGTGCGACGTTAATTAACCAAACCAAACCAACAAATGTCCAATGTAAAACGTTTGTGCCGTAACATAGCAGAAGCAATCTTCGAAAACTGCTGCAAAGCATGTAATGGTTAGAATAAGGGGTAGAAGCAAGCGTCACGTAATAAATAAAGCTGTTTAAGATAGATACATACCGACTTCTCCGCTATAACCGCCAATGTGCAAAGTGTAGCCAGCAGATTCGTTTTCAATCCAGAAAGTTTTGTATTTAGCGTATCCTGCGAATCCAACTGAATCCTTTAAATCAAAGCGGATGGTATTGTTCGCTTGGTTACTCAGAGCGAATATATTATCATTGCCTGTAATACATCAGATCATTAAATTTAGTTATGTATAAAACACACAACTTGTGCAGAGAATTCAATTTAAACGTTTACCAATCCAGAATTCTTTTCTTAGGTCACCAAAACCTAGTTTATAATTTTCCCAATCTCTAAAAAAACTTTCTTTTGGTGCAGAGAAGTTACCTCTTCTTTGAATGACCTAATGGAAAATATAAAAGTTAGAAATATTCAAAACGTTCGAAATATTGAAGAATACGTAAAATCATAGGGAGAAACGAATGTATAAGATGCACAGCTTCGAGCATAGATCCTTTGTAGTAGAGGAGTCCTGACGTCACTCTCGTTAACAACAAAGTGAAGCTAACATGTATGGCATCAGACACGTGGTTAATTACGTCATTCCATTCATAAATTTTCACTGTTACACATTTCCCAATTCATCATCCAATCGCGAGTATTTTTTAATTCATAATTTTGAAGAGATGGCACGTGATATGGGCCTTTCGCTCTGAGATGTGGGCTTCACGATTATGACGTCATATTCTCTCTACTACAGACCATTTATGCTCGAAGATGCACAGTACGAAGAGACATTTAATTTTAAAAATACGGAATAAGTGGGGGCCGCTAGTGGCCCAGTGGATATAGTCGTTCAGAAAGCATTCGTTGGTTAAGCATCTTTGGTTTACTGCTGCTGCAGTTGATTACCCAATTCCGTGCCTTTGCACTCTTAAAAATAGGGACTCAAAAATAAGTAAAATGAACTCATTTTTAAGTACAATCGATGTTTATCATGGCTTTGAATACGTAAGTTTCAATTTTGAAAATACATCTACTCAAAATGAATACAATGAGTCAGAAGAGCAGATATTAAATTACATAGGCTGCCTTCATAAAACACTGTCAATAAATATCGGGTCAAAACATAAACCCAGATCCTCAGTGATATCAGTCAGTTGTACTACCAGGGCGATGTTAAGAAGTTATAAACAGCAAGTTTTTTAAAAAGGTACACCAAAAAATGCAATAAAAATCATAAATTAATTGAGTTGTAATAACTCAGCTTCCATTTATGCAATCGACATCAAAACATGTGAAAAGCCATCTTCTGAACAATTATTTTAAGTTTGTCAGGTCGCTTTGTTAAGATAGAAACTGGTATTAGAAATATTAAGTCACACTGTTCATTTTTTAGAAAGTACGATTACTTAAATTTGAGTACGTCATCGCTCATTTACGATGCAACTGTGCTCAAAGAAAAATAAGTACATTCAAGTACTCATTTTAAGTACAATATTTTTTTTTACAGTGAAAGGTTTCAAGGTTTACTAATACTTTAAAGTGCGATTGAGTACAATGCATAAAATTGAAAGCAGATTTTCCAGATTTTCAACAGATTGGACAATCTACCGTCCATCCTCCTCCGTCTGTGTCCATGTCACAAAATACATTTAGGGGTTTCGTATGAGAAATCCGGTTTTTTGGCCAAATCCTGTAGACGCCACTTTTTCTGTTTCCATTCTGAAGGACTTCGGAACAGTCTATGGGATTCGGATGCAGCGTCTCAGGATCTGGGCCTAATGAAAAATTCAGTGATTTTTATGGTGGTCGCTGGTAAAAAAAAAACTTATTTTTACTAATGGTCAAATATGAACTTACACATTCTATTTAATGTATTACTATATGTCACACAACATATTATTAATCAAGTTATTTGGGAATATATAAATTTATAATTTTTATTGGTTCCAATTATGTAATAAGCGGATTACAGTTATTATTAAAAATAAAAAATAAAAAAAAGTTTATACGAAATCTGTATTCGAACTTGGTATATTATTTGGAAGAAAAATAATTTTATCTATAAAGAATGAAACACCTTATTTTATCTTTAAAGACCATATAATTTTTTTATCATAATCGCGGGTGAACAATATATATCATTGTTGCACAATATTTATTCAACAATAAAAATATTTTGAAATCGTATAAATTGTTTAAAAAATTCCGGTTAATCAAAATTTCCGGATATATAACAACCGGAAAATCGGTTTTTAAATAATATTTTTGTGAAAGTGAATTTTTCGCTATTTAACAAAACAAGAATTTTCGAAATCGGAAAATATTTTTTTCAAATGTTCCGGTTAATTGAAAATTCTGGATAGTTAAATGCCGGATAACACCGGGTTTTTTTCAAAAGGTGAAGCATCCCATATCCAACAAAAAAAGTTAAAAATATCTGAATTAGAACAGAAATTTTGCGATAACATACATAAAAAAAATACTTAGAAATCGAGTTCATAACCTTTCAACTTTTGGCGCGCTTTGACAGTTTTGGTTGGCGTGCTTTTCAGTCGGTTAAAAATATATTAAAATTTTCGTATTTACTCTAATGTAAACTTACAAGTAGGGTAGCTGTCTTTGACTTGATCTATTAAATTCGTTGCCACTTTCAAAACACTTAAAGTTCTCTCTTTATTTCCACAATTTAAGTCATCGCCATCTGGAATTAAATGAACACGTAGTTAAGTTTTTAGAAAGTACATGTTTCAATCAAAATTAAAGTGTAACATAATTTTTTAAAAATTGTATAATTTTAGAAATGTATTAAATATAAGAAACTTGAGCGACATAAACATGTTGATGTTTCAAAGTATAACTCCAAGGGGAAGCAGCCTATAAGGATAATTCGGTCAACCATCATGAAGAGGAAAATGAGCCGCTTGTTTTCAACATATTCCGACCGGTTGTCAACCTATTCTCCCCTCTTATCTTTATACCGCGGGGGGTGAGAATTTCGCCTACGGCTGCAGTATGCGACTTTGGCCGGTTAAACCGCTGTAACTTCAGTTCTAATTAAGAGATAGTAGAAGGTATGGGCTTGAAGAGCACGACGATTTCTACAATATTAATTTTTTAAATCATCTGTGTAAAAATAGTATGGACTGAAAAGGGGGGATTTATTGAAGATATCACTATGAAACTAAAGTATTATTCTAATGTTGAATTGCGGTATAGAAAAGTTAAACAGGTCAGAAGAGTATTTCAAGACAAACAAAATCGTACTAAGAAATTTACACTGTAAAAAAGGTACTTAAAAATGAGTACCTGAACATACTCGTTTTTCTTTGAGTACAATTGCAGCGTAAATGAACGACGACGTACTCAAATTTAAGTAATCGTACTTTCTCAAAAATGTGCAGTGTGGTTTAATATTGCTAATCTCGGCTTCTGTTCAAGCCATCTTAACAAAGCGCCCTGACAAACTTAAAATAATTGTTCAGTAGATGGTTTTCCACATAAATTCGATTGCTTAAATGAAAACTAAGATATTACCATTCTTTCCCAAGATTGCACATTCTTTTGGAACACCTTTTTAACATTTCTTTTATTTATAACTTCTTCACGTCACCCAGGTAGTACAGCGGATAAGGCACTGGACTGCGGTGCCTTAGGATATGGGTTCGATTCCCGATAATTCTTGGTTGTAATTGTCGATATTTATTGATAGTGATTTATGAAGGCAGCCTAAGTAAGCAAACGACTGCTCTTTTTATTTGTACTGCTTGATCTGGTTTTAAATTTAAAGACAGTAACTTCTACACGATGTTGTGGTAGATACCAGGAACGTAATAGAAAAAGGGCCAAAGTGATCGAAAAGGGAATTGATTGGATTGGCAAAAATAATCAGAAATCAGTTTACAGAAATATTATATTTAATTAAATTATCACTATATAATTACAGCAAAGGAGGATTAAATGACAGAAGGGGACAAAAGTAAATTAAAGTTTAGATGCTCAGTTACAAAATGAGAAGGGTTCATATTTAAATAAATGTCTAAAAGGGAAAATCGTTATTTAGTGTGATATAATGGATGTAAACTAATATGATGAAGCCACTTAGCTGCCTGGTTGGGATGACGGGAAATCAACGCAGGAAGGAGAGAAAGTCAGTGTCCGGGAGGAGTCCGGATAACAGAGGGGATAATAGCGGAGTGTCAGGTCGTCTGCGTGCAGAGATCCAGTGTGCAATAGAGAATACCTTGGAGTGTCAGGAGGATGGCCGGACACTGGATGAGGCACTGGAGAGTATCAGTTGTGCACGTAGAGGCGCAGTGTATAGTAAACTTTGGAGTGTCCGGAGGATGGCCGAACACTAGATGAGAAAATGGGGAGTATCAGTTGTGCACGTAGAGGCTCAGAGCGTAGGTGGAACTTTGGAGTGTCTGGAGGATGGCCGGACACTGGATGAGGCACTGGGGAGAATCAGATGTGCACGTAGAGGCCCAGTGTATAGGGAACTTTGGAGTGTCAGGAGGATGGCCGGACACTGGATGAGGCACTGGAGAGGATCAGTTGTGCACGTAGAGGCCCAGTGTATAGTAAACTTTGGAGTGTCCGGAGGATGGCCGGACACTAGATGAGACAATGGGGAGTATCAGTTGTGCACATAGAGGCTCAGAGAGTAGATGGAACTTTGGAGTGTCTGGAGGATGGCCGGACACTGGATGAGGCACTGGGGAGAATCAGATGTGCACGTAGAGGCCCAGTGTATAGGGAACTTTGGAGTGTCTGGAGGATGGCCGGACACTAGATAAGGCACTGGAGAGTATCAGATGTGCATGTAAAGGCGTAGAGCGTAGATGGAACTTCGGAGTGTCCAGAGGATGGCCGGACACTAGATGAGGCACTGGAGAGTATCAGATTGGCATGTAAAGGCGTAGAGCGTAGATGGAACTTCGGAGTGTCCAGAGGATGGCCGGACACTGGATGAGGCACTGGAGAGTATCAGTTGTGCACGTAGAGGCCCAGTGTATAGTAAACTTTGGAGTGTCCGAAGGATGGCCGGACACTAGATGAGACAATGGGGAGTATCAGTTGTGCACGTAGAGGCTCAGAGCGTATATGGAACTTTGGAGTGTCTGGAGGATGGCCGGACACTGGATGAGGCACTGGGGAGAATCAGATGTGCACGTAGAGGCCCAGTGTATAGGGAACTTTGGAGTGTCCGGAAGATGGCCGGTCACTGGATAAGGCAATGTGGAGAATTAGATGTGCACGTAGAGGCCCAGAGCGTAGATGGAACTTTGGAGTGTCCGGAGGATGGCCGGACACTGTATGAGGCACTGGGGGAGAATCAGATGTGCACGTAGAGGCCCAGAGCGTAGATGGAACTTTGGAGTGTCCGGAGGATGGCCGGACACTGGATGAGGCACTGGGGAGTATCAGATGTGCACGTAGAAGCCCAGTGTATAGGGAACTTTGGAGTGTCCGGAGGATGGCCGGACACTGGATTAGGCACTGGGGAGTATCAGGTCCGCTTGCGGAGAGGAACTTATGAGTGTCGGTGTCCGGATTGTTTGAGTGGCTTCCAGACCCGTGCCCACTTTTCCCCCCACCCCCGAAGGGGGGAGGGAGCTCAGGTCAAACGACCCATGAGTGTTTTTTGCGGCACGGGCCGGGGAAAAACCGTCTCCCCAGCACTCCGGAAGCCCAAGCAGGACCCCAGCCCCGACGGCCGGGGAAGGCACCGGACGACACCACCAAGGCAGCACACGCCCGTCCCCAGACTAACATTTATTTTTTTCTTAAAAACTTGTTAGTTACATGGGCTTCGTCTGGGGGGTTACAATTCCCCCCCCCCCTGGAATAGAGTTAGTAGTCATAAAGAAAACAAACACACACTTTTGAACTCCGGTGCGCGTTTAGGTAATAGATAATAAAAATTAGAACATACGCTTTTGCACTCCGGTGCGCGTTTCCAATAATAAATAGAGCAAACTGAAGTAAACAAATACACGCTTTTGCACTCCGGTGCGCGTTTCCAATAATAAATAGAGCAAACTGAAGTAAACAAACACACGCTTTCGCACTCCGGTGCGCGTTTAGGCAACAGATAATAAAAACTAGAACATAATAATAATCAAATAAAGAGAGAATCAAATAACCTAGAATCCAATAAAGTGGAAAAACCTCTTCTCAACACCTATTTTAAGTTTGTCAGGTCGCTTTGATAAGATGGCTTGAATAGAAGCTGATATTACCAATATTAAATCACACAAGTAATTTTTAAGAAAGTACAGTTACTTAAATTTGAGTACGTCATCGCTCAAATTAAAACGAGACGGTCCATGTGCTCATTTTTAAGTACCTTTTTTTTTTTACAGTGCACATTTTGTTTGTGTTGAAATAAGGACATATTTTAACAATTAAATGTTATTTCTTAACTTAATTGAATTTGTCAATTTACTATTTCAGCTCAGCAAGGGTGTTATTTTCTACTCTTAATATAAAATATATTTCTGGATTCGTACTTACTGCATTCAGGATACAAAGACATTGTCTCATTAATGAAACCCTTTACAACGTCCAACATAGCGATAGCCCTTTCTTTTGATCCACATTGGGATGGAAGAGAAGTTGCGTTGTTGGTCACGGAATGTGACAGAGCAACTCCACAAATCGACACAAACAACAGGGAAAATGGCAGCTGATTCATTCTAAGAAAGGAAAGTGTAGTAAGTTTTAACTGACAATCTCTTGCAGAGTGCTTAGTATCTGCTGTATAACCTACATAAATAAATAACACTACAATTACAGGAATCGGATGCATTTATTTTTGCCCAACCTGCCATTTGACTGATAAACAAAAATACAGTTATTTGTATTTTTTTTCAATAAAATTTAAGCATTTTAATAAATAGTTTAATGGTAGTATGTAGTTTGGTAGAGCAGCGGTTCCCAATTGAAGGGTTTGCTGAAAAAAGGATGTAGCTCCAACCTAGGGGAATTTGGAGTTACATGAACTATCTTGTTTTAAAAAAAAAATGTTCATTTAGTGCCAGAAAGATGTAGCTCCAATCGTTAGTTCTCGCGTTACTCAACAGATGACAACACAAAAGATGAGCCGGACGTAGTGTGATGATTAAAAATGTAATTTTCTGTTTTTAAAGCCAAGTCATATATGCTATATTTCAATTGAAGTTCTCTTTTAATAAAATAATATTATAGTAAATCATATTTTTTTTTTAATTCATAAAAGTAGACACAGCATCTATTAGGTCGCAAGAAAGAGGTAGCACCAACAATCCAACATGTGCCACGTCATCTGGAAGATATATTTTTGAGTGAAAATACTGTAATAATATGCAGGAACAATTAAGAAGATTGATCAAAAAGAATATCTTCCTACAAATTGGAATTTTGAATTTTCAAACGTTTTTTACGGTTTTCTGCAAACTTGAATAATTGGAGCTACCTCCTTTTTACAGGAAACCCTCAATTAGCACTAAAGGATACCCCAAACTCCGCTAATTTTATTTTGCATATAAACAATGATAGACATGTTTAAGAAGGTGTGTACAGAATTTAAATAGCATTAGAAATGTTATTTATTTATGTATAACCTACATAAATAAATAACACTACAATTACAGGAATCGGATGTATTTATTTTTACCCACCCTGTCATTTTGACTGATAAACAAAAATACAGTTATTTGTATTTTTTTTAATAAAATTTAAGCATTTTATTAAATAGTTCACTGATAGTATGTAGTTTTCCAGACCAGCGATTCCCAATTAGCATTAAAGGTGACCCGATCCCCAAACTCCGCTAATTTTATTTTGTATATAAACAATGTTAGACATATTTAAGAAGGTGTGTACAGAATTTCAAAGCATTATAAGTGTTTATTTATTTATTTATTTATTTATTTATTTATTTATTTATTTATTTATTTATTTATTTATTTATTTATCTATCTATCTATCTATCTATCTATCTATCTATCTATCTATCTATCTATCTATCTATCTATATATCTATCTATATATCTATCTATCTATCTATCTATATATTTATATATCTATCTATCCATCCATCCACCCATCCATCCATTCATCCATCCATCCATCCATTTATTTATTTATTTATTTATTTATTCATTCATTCATTCATTCATTTATTTATTTATTTATTTATTTATTTATTTATTTATTTATTTATTTATTTATTTATTTATTTATTTATTTATTTATTTAAAACCTACATAAATAAATAACACTACAATTATATTAATCGGATGTATCTATTTCTAACAAACCTGTCAATTTAATGGATACATAAGAAAATGGAAAAATGGAAAGAGGAAATAAGAGATGGAAAGAAACATGATATGTTGTTATTTTTATTATGCTTTTAGGGTAATCCATTCGAACACTATAACTGCATTAAAAACAGCTCTTGTGGTATAAATAATTCGATAGGAAATTAGGAGCCGATGCGTGTAAATCTCGAAATAAAGCAGCACAAGTACTTGCTGACGACCAATTCCTGTTTTTATAATTTTTTAGAATAACATTTTACGTAAAACTCTTATTATGTCTGTGTTCTGATACCCGGGTTCCATCTCAGATCTGGTCGTCAAATGAGTGGCCGTGTAACTTTGATCCGTGTAACTTTGATCCGTGTAACTACGTGTAACCGTGTAACCGTGTAACTACGATCACAGTAAGTTCTACTTTACAAATAAAACAGTCTGAAAGTATATTAATAGTATTTTACTTACGTGCTTTTTATCTATGTACAGAAAAAGTGTTGACGAAAATGTCTTCTGTAAAAGTTATGCATTATACCTGGAGCTCTTCTATCATTGATATCTAGGCAGTGATAACGATTTAAGATAACATTCATTATTACACATAAAATAATAATACGTCCTTCCAATTGTTTATAATCTAAAAAATGATCAACTATTTAATCTATGAAACTCATTCTTATCATTCTATTTAAAGCAATCTCTTGAAATATTCACTGGCGGAAAAAAATAAAGGAACAACCATTGATGTGAAAAAAAGAACACCCTGTTCTTTTTCACCTGTTCTTTAAAAAGAACAGGAACACCCTGTTCTTAAATTTTAAGAAACCATGTTCTTTTTTTTTTTATCAGTTCTTTTTGGGTATATTCTTTCTTAAGTTGATGTGTCTCTAATCCTAAACATCTCTTGTCTAAACTGGGAAGTTTTATATTTTTTTAAGCATTTACTGGGACATACAATGCTTTCGGTATTTTACAATAATTTAATTTGAAAAGTTCACGCTCATTTTTTAATGATAATGTACTTTCAACATTTAATAAAATTCATATTTATTCCTAGGTATTATCCCTTTACCCTCCGTTGGCGCCGCTCAGGCGTCAAAATAACGACTCGTTCTTTTGGTTCCCTGTTCTTTAAAATAAACGAGTCCTGTGTGTAAACCTGTGTTTAAAAAACATCGATATTTTTTCCAACTCGTTCTTCTGCAGATCCAAAACAAGTTAAGGTTTTTTTTTCTATAAGCATAACAAATTTTAGGGAAAAGAACATAAGGATGAATAACTTTTTCGTAGAAAGAACGGAAAACGCAAAGAGTTATTGGAGTGCAAAGGGTTAATAATTATTATCGATTGCACACTTTTATTGTAATATCTGCACTTAATTTAAACCTTAGTTAATTTATTACTTATAAAGGACAATTGGGTTGCTTAATAGTTGCAGTTGCGTTTGTGAAATCTAGGTAGTAAAAGTGGTATAAAATGCGTCGAAAACTATTTTAATGCGACAACCGAAAAAATAAACATTAAAAAAAAGCTTAGATAATTAATTGCTAAAAATAGTTGGTTTCGCTATTATATCAAATCAGGTATACTACAAACAAAATAGAAATTTAATAGAATTGTCAAACAATATTAAAAAAAATCAAATACAATAAAAAATTATGAAGAAAATTAGTACAAAACTCATATTGTTAGATATAGATACCTGTAACTGAAAGTTATGCAAGTCATATTATTTCAAAGTTATTTTATAGTGAAATTTGCGAGAATAGTCTATATTATTTCATTCAAGAGAATAGACATCATTCTTAGTATTGGTAATAAAAAAATAGATACATTATTTTAAAGTTAAGTTATTGAAGTAAAACGTCTTTAATAAACACTGTATATTTTGGTGTGAAATACCAGATTTGCTATGTTTTGGATATGTCATTTGCATAGATAATTTTTATCTACATATCATGGTAAGAAATTTGGTGTGCAACTTATGTTTCAAAAACATTAATTATGAAAGGAAATTTTATATTTACGGTGAATTTTAATGTCATGAAAAACCAACTATTAAAACAAATGTTCATTATATTAAAAAACGTTTTAAAACATGTTCTTTGTACGAAATTGTACAAAGAATTTTCCTAAATTATCCTAGTATCTTTTATGAAAAAAAAATCATATAAATAAATATATATATATATATATATGTGTGTGTGTATGTGTGTGTGTGTGTGTTTTGATAGGAAACATAAACATGTAAGTTACCTAGACTTTCAACTGAGGGCATTTTAAAATAAAGTATTTAAAAAAAATGCCTAGATAGTAAAAAGAATTGTGAATAACGTTTTTTTTATTCCACAAAAATTATCAATAATTTGAAAAGCAAAGTATCCTTTCATGTACTGTATTTTATTAATAATTGTGGCTTTTAATATTTTCACAGATCATGTTCGTGTACCTTTATTACCTGCGGATCCACGGACTTGATGAAACTTCTATTTATTACTAATAGCAAATGGAGATTTATTTTTAAGAACATGATACAACGTAACTGAAACTAGGTAATCTGTTACTATCTGTATAAAAAAGAAATATCCACTAAGCAATTATCTTTTTCTGGTTTTGAAGGTCAAGTGAGGATAATTTTATCGAAATTGGAATAAAACTGTAGATTTGTATTAAAAAATCCAATCAAACACTCTTGTTTATTAATGTACAGCCGGGGGGGAAAAAACGAACCGCCAATGATTATTTCGTTAGTTTTTATAGTAGAGCTAAACTTAATATACCATTTAGTAGGGAATAAAGTCTACTACACATTTATATACAAAACATTTGCATAGAGGACTATCTTCCTATTAAAATCCGCACCAACTTTAAAATTTCCAATAGCAACTCCCAATTTTGATTCAATATTTAAAATCTACGACAAAATTTATTGTTGAATATCAATTTGCAAATCATTTGGTTAGGTAGTTTTTTAATTATGAATACCAAAAGTTTAGAACTCGTAATGTTAAATGAATTTCTTAAACTTTTAATCATATCTTTCAAAATAATAATTTTATTAAGTTGATATTTTTATCTGTGTTACTTCTAAACGACGCAAATAAAATACACTAACTTTCATTACTTATATGTATATTTTTTAATTTTATTTAAATTAGGATATTAATATTCATACAATTTATGAATAGCAGCCATGCTATATTTTGATAGTGATGGATTCAGAAAAACCCTTTATATGCATATCTAAAATTTCATGATTTTCCTCTTTGTAGTTTTTTGCTATATTTAAATGTGCATCAAATTATCATTTCAGGGGTCATACACAAATTTAAATTCTGCAGAACTTAACAGAAATCTTCACTAATTTTGAGAATTAAAAGCGCTGTGATCGCGTTGTCATAAAATTATAAATTCTTATATAAAGGCGAGGGATATACGGGAGTGGAGGTATAAATGACCACAGGAAAAGAAGAACCACGGCTAACGACAAAACATTTTCTACCCACGTCCATTTCGTATTCCAAATAAAATGTGGAGGTAGCTCCTCAAATAAGTTGGATACATATTGTCTAATATTTCTGCATATAAATTTAGAAAATTAACGAAAATTTATATTTATATTATTTTGAGGGCGGGGAACATGTATGCGCTATCAAAAGTAGGTGTTGCTATTGAAAATTTTAAAGTTGGTGCGGATTCGAGTATGAAGATAGTCCCCTATGCAAATTTTTTTGTATATCAATGCATAGTAGACTTTATTCCCTACTAAATGGTATATTAAGTTTAGCTCTACTATAAAAACTAACGAAATAATCATTGGTGGGTTTTTTTTTCCGCGGCTGTACATTAATGAGTGGGATAGGGGAATTAATCATTCATGATGAATTTAGAAAACGGTACATGAAACATTCCAAAATGGTTCCACTGCCGATTCACTGCTACATATATTCTTCTGCATAGTATTTTATAGCAATGTGAAAGTTTTTTTTAATTGAAATTTTTCTTTTGAACCAAATTTATATCAATCGTGCTATTTGTCGTCGAGGAGTTATATTATCGGAATTGATTCCCCTCAATACGTAACAAAGCGTGTGTGAGAGAAAGTAAAAATTTATTCTTATTAAAAGCATCATAATCAAAATATTTGCAAATAACTACTAAACACTAAACTAGTCTAATACATTTATTTTTTCACCTAGTAAGAAAAATATAAACAAAAATTATTTCGTGAAATTAGGCTTGACTCACTGAGCTAGAATATTATATAAGCCCTGGAGCGAGAACTAAGCGTAGCCGACCACGTTACTCCTTTTTTGAACGAATGTAGAAAAAATAGTCCTTCCACATAGGTTTGCTTAGATTTAAAAACGCATTTCTGGCTTTCAAAAATACCTTAAATGTTACATATTTAATGTTTTTCCATACTTACTTACAAGAAAAAGAAGACAAAAGGCACCGAAAAAAGCAGTTTTAAAAAAATTCTGTGACGTCACGTGAGACGTCATAGCCAAGGACGAATGTTTTCTCAACCATTCCTCCTAATTATATGCATCCGTGGAGCACAGTAAAATACATTGTGCCTGAACGGGAGTCCTCACTCCAATGCTTCTAGTTGTATTATATTCTAGCTCAGTGGCTTGTGACATGACCAACTAAAACAGAATAACCAGTTTATGATTAAGATTATATTTCTTTCGTTTATAATTAATATTGCTTTATCTCGTATTTATAGAAAGACACTTGCGAACTTTATCCGAAGTTAGTTTTACTTCGCATATCTAAAAAGAGCTGATTTGATTGTTAGCTGTTATCTCAGACTATTAGATTAGGCGTGATAAGGCTGTTAAGCCACGTGTACACTGGAGTTATACGACTGCCAAACGACCGGCTCTACACCATAATAGGGAAAATTTCATATTCGACTGTTGGAGGGTTAACACCCACGTGTAACTTTTATTCGAAAAAACTACTTCTGAATAGCGAATGCAATCAATCAAGAGAAGTTACCAAACTTGATTATGTCATTATACTTATAGTTATAACGAAAAAGTCCCAGTTTTAAAAAAGTTGTCCATGAAAACTAATCAACCACTTCCAATAGTGGTCGTTATAGGAAGGGATCGCTACATCGAGAGTTCGTTGCAGACTGAATGATTGTTATAATGCATAGAGTAATATACAAATAGAGGAATAAAAATGCTGATTTCCGTGTGTCCATCATTGAAACCACGTGATATGTGGAAATGCCAATTCATTCATGCGCCAATATTACTTGGCAGGCCTTGGCGACTTTAAGAACTAAACGAGATCGAAGTATTGTAATATGGTTTTGTGTTTAATTTTGTATTTAAATATCGTTTTATTTTGAACAAGTGCACAATTTAAGGGAGTTTAATAGATATATTAAGGAGATTTTTCTTACTTTGTAGTTTTGAAATAATTGCATTACGTTTTTATGTAAAAAATTTACCATAAGCGAAGTTCTTTCAATTGTTATTTTGTATACTTCAATAAGAAAATATGAACAATAAAACCTGAGAAATATATAGAGTTTCGCTTCTTCGAGTATTGAACACAAATAAAATATTTTCGTTTCGTTAATGAAGAAAAAATATTTAGCGCATATTGTTTGAAAATAACTAAATACGTACATATATGTTAAGAAGTTGAATACGGACAGAACTCCTTATCACCAAAAGAGAAGAAAATGCGCCACATTTGAAACTCCTGCATATGTCTGAACGCCAAATGTGGCAGCGCTTTAACCACGTGATGTTGGTTTTTCTTTTCAATGTTGACACCGCGGTCTTACGAGAGTCTGGTATTGAAGGCGCTCTCTATTTAATATTACAACTTTCTATTATAATGCAGCTTCAACAATGTTTTACCAATGGCGCTGCATAGAGTTATGGTTTGCAAATATATGTATTTGATAGGGAAATGTCTGGGTTATAAAAATTCTAGTCATAGGACTCTTTTTCTATTAAAATCTTTAACCGTTGTTTTGTATATACTGTATTATTGCTAAGAACAAAAATGGTTTAATTTACTAATGGTCTGATGGTACTTATTTTCAAATAACTCATCTGTCGAAATTCTTGTTTAGTGTTAGGTTAATAAATATGAAAATTTGAACCTAAATTCAAGCAGATATAATATGAAAATGGAACCATAATTATCACATAAATTTTTTTTTGTTTAAGTCATACAAAATAAGGGTCGAATCTTCAACTTAACTGACTCGCAGTGCAATTGGCATTGTTTAGGAAAAGAACAAATATCCTACCAAAGCTGTGAAACTAATTATTTTTCTATTATGTTGCCAGATACCATAAAACGTTTCGTATGATCATTTGCTTCTACTTTAGAAAGGAATGGTGCAATTGCAATTTATAAGAACTATTCTTTTTCATGCATATTCTCAATGTGCATTTCTTTGTGGTACAAACCACCACTATGCATATATTTGAAAAAGTTTCTTTTATTTTTCTATGGAGTCGTATCTTTAAATGCATGTATCTTTAAATACACGACTCCCGAGTAAACCATTAATGAAGGTCTTAACCCCTAAAGAATTACTTTGTATATCTGGTAGAGATTCGCTTTGAGGCAGTGTAAAAACTTTTCTTGGTATTGAAAGAAAAAAAATCAAAAAAAAGTAGAGCCAAGCAATGATCGAAGAACATAACACCACAACTTCGAGGAACTTCTTTTGAACTTTTACTTTTAAACCCACTTTTTGTTACACAGTGTTATTTAAACGGAAAAAAATTGGGTTTTTTATTCTTCCTGCTGTAATGTCTATTGAAATAAGATAGTATACGATTAAAATGGAAACTAAACATGTACAAAAGTGCTTAAGGTTTTGAAAAAAATCCACAACGAAAGATAATTATAAAACTAATGTTTTTATATTGCCTGTTGAACATTTTGTGCAGAATATATTTTTTGTTTAGTATTTTTTTTAACCTGATTCTTTAATCGGAGATTTTTAGATGTTTCAAAAAAAATATTCTCAAAGTATACTCATTAAATTATTAAGAGGAAATATCCGAAATCGTGTCTCAATATAGTATATTTTCAAAAATTCTCATCAAGGCCATTGTTTGAGAAAACAAACAGTTTTAAAATACAGTAATAAAACAAAACTTTCATTCACATCTACGGAACCCATAAAATAAATAAAAAAAATTACGAGATGTTTACGGAAAATATTCTGATAGATTACTACTATTAATAAGGAAACATAATTATGATCGTGTAATAAAATGAAAAGTTAACTACAATTTAATCAAATAATTTAAATTTATGTGCGTTGCTGCGAAATTTATAGATCCACAGATGATGGTTTGAAAGTTTAGAAAATTTTCGAGATCCTCTACTAAACTCGTATACTCGCACTTGTAACTAAAGTGTGATTGCCCGGTGGCCACGCACAATCCCTTGCGTGGTCGTTGCCATTCTGAAAATGCTAACTTGAAACACCACGTGGTTAAAAAATACAACTCCAAAAAACACCAACGTGTAAGTGCACAACCTTCCAATGCTTTCATCTAGTCTCCGACTTTGAGACCGAGTTTGATTGACATGTGACCACGCGCATTTATATTGTGTTTGGTTAGTACACTGTTAAAACTAAATGCTCAAAAATTAGTAAAATGTACTCATTTTTGAGTACATTTGATGCTTATAATGGCTCCGAATACACAAGTTTCAATTTTGAAAAAGACGTGTACTCAAAAATGAGTTCAATGAGTAATAATGAATAAAAAAAGAAGATTATTACCAAAATATATAAGCTGCCTTCATAAATCACTTTCAATAAAAACCAACAATTACACCCAAGACTTACCGCGAATCGAAACCCTATTCTCAGGCACAGCAGTCTAGTGCCTTATCCGTCAAACTACCAGGGCGACTTAAAGAAGTTATAAACAGAAAAAATGTTAAAAAGGTATGGCAAAAGAATGGAAGGTAAGATAATTGAGTTGTAATAACTTTCCATTTAAGCAATGTACATCAAATACTGTGAAAACTTCCGAACAACTATTTTAAGTTTGTTCGGTCTCTATGTTAAAAAAGCTTGAACAAATATTGAAATCAGCAATATTCAATCACATTGTTCATTTTGAGAAAATACGGTTACTTAAATTTGAGTGCGTCGTCGCTCATTTAAGAAGCAATTACACTCAAAGAAAAACGAGTAGGTTGAAGTATTCATTTTCAAATACCTTTTTCTTTACAGTGCACCCACCCTTACCCAAAGTACCCACCCTTGTAAAATAAAAAAATATATTAAAACTAACATAACGAAGCAAGAATATAGTATAAAAAAACCAATATAATAAGGCCAATATTTCAGTTCAAGCCCTATAGCGTCACCATTATCGCACAAACCATAACAATCTTAACAACCCCGAAAAAACACCCAACCCTTTCCCTGAATCGAGAAAAATAATAATAACAAACCCTCGAATAATTAAATACCGGAATTAATTGTTGCCAGGTGCGTAATCAGTTTTGCGAGAGTTTTGAACTTGATAAGTCATTTAGGCGTAGCGCCTGGAAACTACCCTCGCCCCTCCTTATTAATGCCGGGTTTGCAGGCGTAATTTTTGTGCCCGATCCCGGCGACCGCAAGAGCAGGGGTGTAATTGCCCGGGTAGAGCACCCCGCAGGCATTAATCATCTAATAGAGTGAACTGATCTAGAAAATAATTGAAGGAGGAGGAGAGATGCCCCGAAGGCGCAAGGAGAGAAAGGGATCTCGCAGCCAATTGGCCACGATCGACGGAGGGGACGGAGTTGGCGATGGATCGCGCTTTTGGCGCATTTTTTTTTATATCGAAATTTGAATTGCGTATTGTGTTTTGAATGTGTAAATAAGATATAGATTTAAAAAAAAAACTTTGAACTTTGAAAGTAGTTTTCCCAAAGTAACTTATTATTTTTGTAATAGTTTCAATTTGTAAAACGTTTTTAAAATCTTTTCCGGGTAAAAAAGGTGCTTGTAGTGCGCAGTAGCTGTCAAAGCATTCAACCATTTCACAAAGCTATAAATGAATTTTCAAAACAGTCAATAATCTATCCAAACAATCAATTATCAATCAATATACACAATCAGCTATTAAAATAATTAAATATCTATCAAAATAATAAATCATATATCGAAACAATCAATATTCTATCTAAGCAATAAAAAAACTATCAGTAAAATCATTCAGCTACACATACAGCCAATCATCTATCAAAATAATCAATCAGCTATCAAAATAATCACTTAGTTATCAAAATAACGAATCATGTATCAAAATAAAAAATCATCTATCAAAACAATCAAACAACCAAAACTATAAGCTACCAAAACAATAAAAAAAACTATCATTACTGAAAATCAGCTATCCAAACAATCAATTATCAATCAAAATACACAATCAGCTATCAAAATAATTAAATATCTATCAAAATAATAAATCTTATATCGAAACAATCAATATTCTATCAAAACAATAAAAAAAAATATCATTAAAATCATTCAGCTGCACATACAGACAATCATCTATGAAAATAATCAATCAGCTATCAAAATAATCAATCAGCTATCAAAATAATCAATTAGTTGTCAAAATTACCAATCATGTATCAAAATAAAAAAATCCTCTATCTAAACAATCAAACAGCTACCAAAACAATAAAAAACTATCATTACTGAAAATCATGTATCCATACAGCCAATGATCTATCAAATCAATAAAACAACAATCAAAATAATCAATCAGCAATCAAAAGAATCAATCAGCAATCAAAATAATCAATCAACAATCAAAATAATCAATTATCATTCAAAACAATCAATCAGCAATCAAAACTATCAAGCAGCTATCAAAATAATCAAGCAGCTATCAAAATAATCAAGCAGCTATCAAAATAATAAATCAGCAATCAAAACAATAAATCCAGATATAAAACAATCATTTCTAGTAGCAAAACAATCCATTAACTCTCGAACTCATCAATTAAAACAGCATAACAGTTTTAAAAATAATCAAGTATTCATATCTCAAAGCAATCAATAGTCAAAACAATCAATCAACTGCAAAACTAATCACTTAATTTCCCAAACAACCAATCAGCTCTTTTTTTGCTGATATTTATATCTACAAGACAGGAAGAATAAAGTTTTCTCCTTAGAAGTTTACAAAATCTGCGTCTGTTACATCTATAATCTATATATATAAATGCGAAAAACCCACTCATCACTCATCACTAATTCTCCAACTTCCCGTATACCTATGAAGATGAAATTTGGCAAATTTGTTCCTTATACCTTAAATAGGAAAAGTAAGCTATTTTTGTTCCGATCGAACGGATTTAAGGGGTTGTAAAACCCCTTTTTCGAAACTTCTCCATAGGATTAACATGGAGAACATGTAACAATGCAAAATATAAAATTTAAACAATGGAAATTTTTAATATTATGTAACGTACGAGGAGCATTCTGATTGGCTGATGACTAAATATCGCCAAAATGTCGCCAAATAACTAAAAACTGTCGCCAAATAACTAAAAACTGTCGCCAAATTAATAAACTTCGCCAAATAAATTAAAATTTCACCGAATGAATAAAACATTTCGCCAAATTAATAAAATATCGCCAAATGAACTAAAATATGATCATATATGTAAAAATAATATAAAAACCTGAAATACCCGTTCGATATACGAAATACCTTTTTCGATGTTTGTGGCGACGTTAGTTTGGATATCTACAGATCTAAAAGACCTAGAGTGCTGAAATTTGGAGCACAGATTCAGCTTGGGCCGTAGAGATGCACTACGAAAGGATTTTTAAAAATTCGAACTCGAAATGCCAAAATAACAATTTTTTAGAAACTTTCCCATAGGATTAACATGGAGAACATGTAACAATGTAAAATATAAAATTGAAACAATGGAAAATTTTAATATTATATAATCAGGAGCATTCTGATTGGCTGATGACTAAATATCGCCAAATAAATAAAACCTACGGCAAGTTATTAAAAACATCGCCAAATAAATTAAAATTTCACCGAATGAATAAAAATTTTCGCCAAATGAATCAAATATTGCCAAATGAACTAAAATATGATCATATTTGTAAAAATAACATATAAATGGCGAAATTAGTGTCAAAAAAATTATAAAATATATGTCAAAATGGTGAAAATATGAATGGATAACGGGATATTCCGTACTACAACAACTATGAAAATTAAATTTGGCATGGAGCATGGCATTTTAAGCCAAAATTGCTCACTAAGAAAGGATGTTCATTTTCAAAAATTCAAACTCTAACTGCCAAAAGTAAATCTTGCTACTTATCCACTGACTCATCACTAATTTTCTAACTTTCTGTATAACCAGGAAGATGAATTTTGACAGAGTTGTTACTTATATCTTACATAGAAAAATAATCTATCTGGTAGGTAGAAGCCACTCGGTACCGTAATAATTGGTTAATGAATACTTTGGACCCCACGTGGTAGGAAGGTCAGAGGGAGAGTGTATAAATGGTCAATCTGATTGACGCGGCCTACCTTCCTCTACTCCATGTTATGTCATTTATCCACGAAGGCTGATTTTCCATAGAATTATTGTAGTGAAAGTGTATACTGCCTGTCATCAAGGGTGACATTTTCCTTCATGCGGTATAAAGATCAGAGGGTAAAATGGGTTAACAAACGACCTGATCGACGCGACTCTCTTTCCTATACCATGGTAGGTCATTTATAGCCCATAACACGGTTCCCCTGGGAGTAATATAGTGAACGAAATAGCCTGCAGTTAAGGGCGACATTCCCTTCACGGTCAGCGGCGGAATGGGTTAATAATCGGCTTGATCTATGCGGCCTACCTTTCTTTATATGAAGGTATGCCTATACGAGTAGTTATGTGGCGGAATCGAAAACTGTTGTTATAGACTCTCCCCCCACGTGGTACAAGTGTCAGAGGGGGATTGGGTTTGCGTAAATCTTCTGTAGTAGTGGGTAGGGGGATTGATTCGATTTTTTTTAAAAAATTGATTTAAAGTTCAATGAAGTAAAAAATAAGATTTATTTTTTATTTAAAAAAGTTAAATATTTAAAAAGTTCGGGGACAAAATCTAAAAAAAGTGCTGGGGAACCATCCCTTCTCGCTTATTGATAAGGTTTACCGTACAAAAGAAAAAATATGAAAATCTTGAATTTGGCAAATAAACCTTTTAAAATTCTTTTTCGTTTTTTTTTTCTGCTTATATTTTCACCAATTTGTGAAACTTAACGACAAATGTTGACATAGGTGTCTAATAAAACTTTTTCAGATAATTTTTATTAACATTTATAAGAGTTCTTCCCGTTTAAATCTTTGGAATGTTACTAAAAGTTAAAATATGGATGGTGATCAACGGGAGTAATGCATACATATTCACGTTATTGTGTAGACAACTTCATATTAGCAATCTTTCCAGTTCTTGCAGGACCTTGCCAATAAAATTTCGTTTCAAATTAGTACTTTTAATACTGTGGTTCCCCCTCATGGGTGACAAATGAAGAATATTGTTTATTTCGCTATAAATATTGTATTTGTATCAATTTTGTAATTTATTTCCTTCCCGTGCGTAGAACGGGTATTTCAGCTAGTAAATATATAAAAGTCATTTCACTTACTGCAACTGTATCGAAACCTTTCTCAAAAATTACTTCACAATGCAAAACCTGGCATATTCAATTTTAGAACAAGGAGATTGCCTAAGAGTTAAAACGAATTTTTCGGACACAATAAATATAAGAACAAAGCATAGCATCTGCATGTCGGTACTGTTTAGAGAAACAGAAGAGTTGGAGTAAGAAAACTAAAATTGAAGTTGAACTGAAAGGACAACAATTCGAAAATGCTGTCCGTATTTTTTACATTCTTTAGTTACAAATATTTATTTTTAGAAAATGTTAATTTTACAAAACGCATTTTGGCAAAATATATTTAAAATTAAAAAAGCCGTGTGTTTATTTTATTTTTTAAAAAAAGTTTAAAAATGTACTAAATTTTGAGATTTTTTTTAAACAAATTTATCATTAATATTAATTATTTTAATTTTTCTAAAATATATTACTCTATTATAAAGCGCGATAAACAAAATCAATAATTCAAATTGGTAAGTAATTTTAATAAAAATTTACATTATAAGATATATAATAAATCTAGAGTTTAAGTAGTTTTATAAATCCAATGCAAAGAAGTTTTCACTTTCAAATTTTATCTGGATTTTTAATTATTGAACTATTAATAAATAATTTCATTCATTGGAAATTTATTGAATTTATTAAAATCAATTAACGATAAAATAAATATGAGTAAACCAGAGTTAAATATTTTCATGTTCCTCATACATTTTGCTATTTGTGTGTAATGTATATGTCTTGCTATTGTGTAAAAACTCTACCATAAATTGTATATATAAAATACGTCATCTTTGAAAATTCTTTATAGTTTCTTCAAATACCCTATACTTACTCTCAATGTCGATCACATGCTGCAGCTTGACCGTTAAACTATATAGTAAAGATATTATATAAAAGGCAATGCAAAACTTTCTTAGAAAGGCATATGATTGGAGTTTACGTAAATTTTGTTAATATTTTAATAATTCTAGGCTTTTAAAGATACAGAAAAAATAATTTTTTAAACGTTAGATTTTAAAACTGTATTTAATTAATTTAAAAATAGAACTGTACACAATTATAACCATTATAAAACGAATTTTTAATGATATTCCAAAAACATTTATCCATGGTATATCCGCTAAATTTTATTACACATCGAATACGGTTTTTTCATTTTACTAAGAAAAAAATTAGAATTAGAATACGTAACTATCCGTACTTTATCATTTACCCAGCAATAACCACTGTGCTAGAATATAAATAGTAAGCACTGGAATGAAGACTCCCATTGAGCGACAATGTACTTTATTGTGCCGCGCGGATGCATACAATTCCAAAGATAGGTTAATAAAACATTCGTCCAAGGCTACGCATGTGTCTCACGTGACGTCACAGAAAGATTTAAATTTATTTTGTTTTTTTGTTGCCTTTCGTCTTCTTTTTCTTGTAAATAAGTATTGAAAATCATTAAATGCGTAAAATTTAACATATTTTTGAAAGCCAGAAAGCCATGCGTTTTTAAATCTGCGCAAATGTATATGCGAAAGTTCTATTTATTTTTATCTTCGCTTAAGAAGGAGTAAAGTGGTTGGCGACGCTTCGTCCTCGCTCCAGTGCTTATTATATTAGCTCATAACATTATTATAGCTCAGTGGCAATAACAGAATCACCAAGTATTATTAAATTTCGAAAAAAGTAACAATACTATTTAATAACATGTTGTTCTTCATACACTGTAAAAAAAATGTGCTTAAAACTGAGTACATGGACGTACTCGTTTTTCTTTGAGTACAATTGCATCGTATATGAAGGATGATGTACTCAAATTTAAGTAATCGTACTTTTTTAAAAATGAGCAATGATATAATATTGCTGATCACAGCTCCTGTTCAAGCCATCTTAACAAAGCGACCTGACAAACTTAAAATAGGTGTCCATAAGATGGTTTTCCACATTATTTGATGTCGATTGCTTAAACGGAAACTGAGTTATTACAATCCAATTAACTTACTTCCCATTTTTTGGGCCCACGCCTTTTTAACATTACTCCTGTTTATAAATTCTTCACATCAACGTGGTAAGGTGGTACAACGGATAAGGTCCTCGACTTCGATGCGAACGACATCAGGTAGACGGATTTGGTTCGATTCCCGGTAAGTCCTATTTGTAATTATTGAAAGTGATTTATGAAGGCAGCGTATGTTAGATAGCATCTTCTCTTTTTATTCATTTTTACTCATTATACTTATTTTTAAGTACATGTCATTTTCAAAAATGAAACTTATGTATTCGGATCGATAAACATCCAAAGTAATCAAAAATGAGATTATTTTACTTATTTTTAAGTACCTATTTATAGCAGTGTACCTTTTAAACACTGTAAGTATGACGTATTTCACCAGTAGAAAAACAATGCTTGTGTAAATACAATTCAATCACTTTGGAATAATTTAATAAACTCAAGTTATCTCCCAAAAACTATTTTTTATTTCTAAATACCTCTCGTAAAACTTTTTATTTTCGTCAACTGTCCTAATTTATCTCAATTATAATTTGGGAAGGCTTTTATCCCTCATTAACACCTAGCAATCAATTTCTGAAGCTCCTCCAAAATTCTTTTAAAAACGCTTTTTAAATTCGAAAATTACAACGTCGAATTATAATTACAAATAATTACCCGGAATTATCTACACCGACGGAAGGCCTATTAAAGCAAGAGATTCTAAACAATGGATAGTAAATTCCGCTATCCTGTTACCAGTAAATTAAATAATCCTCTGCAAAATTAATTAAGAGCAGAATGTTTTTAAAAGAAGCGCGTTTCCTTCTTTTTAGAACGAGTTCATTGTTAAGTCGGCGAAAAATAATGAGTTGAAGTAGAAGTGCATGTTTGTCGATCGATTTTCGTCTTCAATGAAAAGCGTGGAATGTTTCTAATTGTAGCTTTTTGATAAAAAGTAAAATTTATATCAAATTTCCTTATCAAAGCATTTCATTTATAAACAAAAGTTTCTTTCAATTCGAGTTACCTATTTAATAAATAATTTAAATTAATAATCTGGAAAATGAACTTTGCAAAGAATAAAAATGGAATGTTTGAAAAGAGTAAATTGAATGGAATTGGAATTGTAGGAATAATAGGTTTTTAAGATATTAAAAATTGCAGTTTTGTAGAACAAATAAAATTTTTGAATTATGTAAGACCTATCCGTAGTTCAATATTTTGATGAAATTATAATAAAGGCATATTTTAATTATTATTTGTTTCTTGCAAGATATTTGTTTTTAAGACGGAGTTTTGTGTTTAGATAATTATAAATTTTGACATGGTATTAATTAACCTAATTTAAATTATTTTATAAGATTATTTAGTTAATACGAGTTAATTGTTTCGAATAATTGAAAAAATTCTGAATTCTGAATCATATTTCAGTGCTTATTCTATACTATTACTAACAATAGACTTTTTGATATTACAAAGTAAACATTTGATGAAATAATTGTTTTGGATAATTTTAGAGTTTGCTAATTTTTCTATGATGTCGATTCGTATATTTAAAAAATATTGAAAACTAATTTCTGATGAGACAAAAAATTTAAAAATATTTTTCTACTTACGATATAAAATTTGTAAAGATCAATAACGATAAATAAAATATTGTATTTTAAAATATTAGTTGAATTACTTGTGCTATGCTGAGATTTGAGAAGTTCTTGATATTTTAATAAGAACAAATAAGACTAAGTAGATTATTGCCTTTAAAATAATTTTTTATTTCTATTATAAAAATAATAACGTTATTAAACTTACATATCAGTGAGAAAGGAGATAATTTATATAAAAACCGTGGTTACATTTTCTAAACATTTTGTAAGTCGTTCTTAAGATTTTGCGCACTGATCTTAATGACTCTAAAACTATAACGCATCCCTAAATAAACAATATGTGGTTTAAAAGAACAAGAATAAAAATTTTACATTATATTAAATTTAACCTGATATTAATTTAACATAATATTATCTATATATTTAATAAGCAAGACTTTATTTTGTCACTCTCCCTCCTTCTAACCAATTTTTATGATCAAGGTGTCATTTGAAAAGATGTGAATTGTAAATGTGTTAAAACCCTCCAAAACTATAAAATGTTAATCATTTAATTAGTTTATTACTCTTCGAAAAACAATGTACAGCTCGTTAACTCATACGCATTGAGTATTGTGTGAAGTATGCCAATGCATAGCTTAAAAAAACATATATTAATCTGTTAGCGAAAGTTCAGCACTAGTTCGAAAATTATTTAGGGAATTTAACATAGAATAAGACACTTAAAAGGTTAATGACAGTTAATGGTTTGGAAAACAGAAGTTTCAAAACATAATTTCATTCGGATGTTCAAATTTGTTAATCAAATAAATATTGAAGGTTTGGATTTCAATGAAGATGATAGACGATAGTTTTTGGGTTCTTTAAATTATACAAATCGCAAAGTTAAAAATAATTCTTTTTATACCAGGGAAAATGAAAGATGGAACAACACTTCGCTGAGTTAATTCTGCAGAACAAATGGATTTTAAGAAATAATAATTGGGGAATATTTATAGAAAACAATAAACTGGACCAACCTTGAGGCCCATGAGCCTGTACAATGTTAAAAATGGGTACTTAAAAAAAGTCAAATATACTCATTTTTGATTACGTTTGATGCTCATCATGGCTCCTAATAGATATGTTTCATTTTTTAAAAAGACACGTACTAAAAAATAAGTAAAATTAATAAAAAGACCATTTGATTGCCAACAGAGGCTGCCTTCATAAATTACTTTCAATAAATATCGACAATTACAACAAAGGCTTACCGGGAATCGAACACAGTTCTTCAGGTACCGCAGCCCAGAGCCTTATCCGTTGTACTACCAGGGCGACGGGAAGAAGTTATTAACAGAAGACATTTAAAAAAGCATGCTCAAAAAGGGGAAGTAAGATAATTGTGTCGTAATTAATCAGTTTCTATTTAAGTAATCGACATCAAATAATGTGGAAATCCATCTTCTGAACAAATATTCTAAGTTTGCCAGGTCGCTTTGTTAAGATGGCTTAAACAGAAGCTGATATTATCAATATTAAATTATACTGCTCATTTTTGTGAAAGTACAATAACTTGAATTTGAGTACGTCATCACTCATTTACAATGCAATTGTACTCAAAGAAAAACAAGTATATCCATGTACTCATTTTTAAGCACATTTTTTTACAGTGTGGTTAGTCAAAATTTGGTGGATCAAAATGCATCAAGTGCAACTTTTAAAAACCGTCGCCAAATTTACCCCTATTTGGCGACAGGATTATCAAAAACTTCCCGACAAATAATCCTCGCACCCACGCTACGCCGCCAAAAGGATGGGACCCCCCAAAGACTTCCGTTGTGTTAACAACGCAAATTATCCACTCCTTTCATGAGTTCCCCTTCCCCCTATCCACTTCAAAAGGGGCTGACCCCTCGGGGGCATCAGGCTCGTGATCTAGCAGCAGGGAGAAGATGCGGACCAGATAACGATTTCCGACGAAATGTTTAAAAAAAGAACGATTCTGTTAGATGGGGAGGGATGTCATTAAATGGATATCCATCCTTCCCTGATGCAAATGGAGGATGATTTGTAGACATGGATATTTAAATTATATTAAATTTCTCTTTTACTATGTTATCGATCATAATAGGATAGATTATATTAGATATTTAGATATGCAATGGTGGATTTCGACACTGTTAAAAATAGGTACTCAAAAATAAGTAAAATGTACTCATTTTTGATTACACTCGATGCTTATCATAGCTCCGAATACATAAGTTTTATTTTTAAAAAGACTCAAAAATGAGTACTATGAGTAAAAATTAGTAGACGCTTGTTTTCATGGTCTTTCTTCATAAATCCCTTTCAATAAATATCAACAATTACTACCGAGACTTACATGGAATCGAACCCAGATCTTCAGGCGCTGCAGCCCAGTGCGTTATCCTTTGCACTACCAGGTCAACGTAAAGGAATCATCAAGGAAGAATAAATGTTAAAAAGATGTGCCAAAAGAATGGGAAGTAAGATAATTGAGTTGTAGTAACTCAGTTTCCATTTAAGCAATCGACATAATGTGGAAAATAATGTGGAAAACCATCTTCTGAACAAATAATTTAAGTTTGTCAGGTCGCTTTGTTAAAATGGCTTGAGCAGAAGCTGAAATGAGCAATATTAAATCACACTGTTCATTTTTGCGAAAGTACGATTATTTAAATTTGAGTAGGCCATCGCTCATTCACGATGCAATTGTACTAAAAAAACGAGTATTTTCAGATACTCATTTTTAAATACTTTTTTTACAGTGTACACCATTAAAAAATATCATTTTAAAATTAATTGCAATTTGATTATATTTTCTGTGTTTTTTTAGTATATTTTCTGTGTTTTTTTTAGTATATTTTCTGTGGTTTTTTTTAGTATATTTTCTGTGTTTTTTTAGTATATTTTCTGTGGTTTTTTTAGTATATTTTCTGTGTTTTTTTTAGTATATTTTCTGTGTTTTTTTTAGTATATTTTCTGTGTTTTTTTTAGTATATTTTCTGTGTTTTTTTAGTATATTTTCTGTGTTTTTTTTAGTATATTTTCTGTGGTTTTTTTTGTATATTTTCTGTGTTTTTTTAGTATATTTTCTGTGTTTTTTTTGTATATTTTCTGTGTTTTTTTTAGTATATTTTATGTGTTTTTTTAGTATATTTTCTGTGTTTTTTTTAGTATATTTTCTGTGTGTGTTTTTTTTAGTATATTTTCTTTGTTTTTTTTTAGTATATATTCTGTGTTTTTTTTAGTATATTCTTAGTGTATTTTTCTTTGTGCTGTAAACCACCACTATGCATATCTCTTGTAAAGTATCTCTTATAAAGTCGGATGTTTAAAAGAATGTATCTTTAAATGCATGACTCCCGAGTAAACTTCTCTTAAACCAGTAATGAAGCTCTTAACCCCTGAAGAATTACTTTGTATATCTGGTAGAGATCTCTTTTATGCAATGGTTGGAAGAAACTCTTTCTGTTAAGAAAATAGAAGTTGTAGAGCAAGTAAGTCAAGAATCAATTGCAACTTTCAGAAACTTGTTTCAAACTTTTATTTATAAACCCTGTCATTGCTTGGCTATACTTTGCTATTCAAACGAAGATTAAATTTGTGACTTTATTATTTTTACGATTAAAAATATATTGCATACGAGGTTAGGTCATTAAAAGGAAAACTAAATAGAGAGCGAAACAGTAAAAAGCTGGGAAGTTCTTCTGTGAAATAATTTATTAATAAATGTATATGCAACTACTTTTAAGCCTGTTTGTAATTAATAATTTAAAGCCAGATTTTTTAATTTTTAGTTTTGTGGCTATGGATAAGTGTCTCTCAACTATATTTCTGTCACGTACCCCTTGATAAAACTTTTGTTTGTGAGTACCCCCTTCTCTCATAACCCTTCTCACTCATCCATCTACACAAAAAATAAAGTTTTTTTGTTAGGCAGTATTGTTTTTAAGTTAGCTACCTAATAATCAAACGGCTCGAATTGATAACACTTACAAGTTTCTATTTTTGATTTTACTTATTACATTTAATAACTTTTATAAATGTAATAAAATATTAATAAATTATATTTATGTCAATTGTTTTCCTCCATTGCTAATACTATTTTCGCGTACCTCTAACCGGACCGTCAAGTGCCCCCAATGGTACGCGTACCACAGCTTGAGAACCGCTGCTATAGATAATTGTAATAAGTTCCTCAACATAAATGTTAGGTTTATAAAAATTTTATTTAAAATTATTCTCAAAGTATATTAATTGTTGATGAAAAAAATCATATTGTTTTATTGTATGACAAATCTTTTCAGAAAATCGTTTTTTAACATTTTTATGCATGAGTTTTTAACGTGTCAGTGGAACATACGAGAATGCGATTCACTATTTAATATATTTTGAAGAAAAACATTTTTTAGACTTTTTTACAGTTTGTGTTTTCAATTCTCCTATTCCTTCCTTGAAGAGGGAACGAGTTGTAGGCACGGATATTTAATTTAAATTAAAATTATCTATTTTATTGAATTCTCTATTTTAATTCTCTATTTTTCTCTACTAGCATGGTTGTGATAAAATTATTGCAAGAAAACCCCCTTCCTCCTCCCCCCCACACACATTGGTTGTAAAAGCGAAATATATTAGCGAATATTTTATAGCTAAAAATCAGAAAATTTTAACTCGTTCATACAGGCAGAATATCACTTTTATATATTGGCTTAGATATCTTATTTGAGATATTAGTTACTTAAGATAACTTATTGATTTAGATTTTTAAACAAGAGTTCCAAAGTAATAAGTACTTTATAATATGCTAAGTTTTAAAGCAGTCAAACTTACAAGTAGAAGCATAACTAATTTATTAGAAACTATCTTTTTGAAGACAGGATTAAGTTCAAGCCATACCTCATTTCTTAAACTATGGTAAAGCATGAAACTTTAGCCTGGTATTAAGTTACGCATGTTGTTAAACTGTACCTGTTTCGTTCTATCAAGTATAAAAGGCCTACATAAAACCTGATTGGGATCGTAAATAATTTATATTTACGTTGAAAGTATGCAACATCCCCATAAATTTAGAATTAATCGGTTTCAAAAAGTGAAGGGCATGTTATGAAATTAACTTTTATAGTATAAGGGATCTTTAAGAGACGTTTATGACCTGGGTCAATGTATTAAAATTCTTTTGGGAAACTTATTATTTCTATGTATTTAAAGGTGAAATCAAATTGAGATTTAAAAGTAAGATCATCATTTTAAGTTTTCAAGTTTCAAATAGGTAACCCGGTTTCTTTAATAGCAATCTTTTTATATTTGACAAAGCTTAACTTATTTTTAAATTTGTATGAAAAAATTATATTATATTATATTATATTATATTATATTATATTATATTATATTATATTATATTATATTATATTATATTATATTATATTATATTATATTATATTATATTATATTATATTATATTATATTATATTATATTATATTATATTATATTATATTATATTATATTATATTATATTATATTATATTATATTATATTATATTATATTATATTATATTATATTATATTATATTATATTATATTATATTATATTATATTATATTATATTATATTATATTATATTATATTATATTATATTATATTATATTATATTATATTATATTATATTATATTATATTATATTATATTATATTATATTATATTATATTATATTATATTATATTATATTATATTATATTATATTATATTATATTGTATTGTATTGTATCGTATCGTATCGTATCGTATTGTATTGTATTGTATTGTATTGTATTGTATTGTATTGTATTGTATTGTATTGTATTGTATTGCATTGCATTGCATCGCATCGTATCGTATCGTATCGTATCGTATCGTATCGTATCGTATCGTATCGTATCGTATTGTATTGTATTGTATTGTATTGTATTGTATTGTATTGTATCGTATCGTATCGTATCGTATCATATCATATCATATCTTATATCATATCATATCATATCATATCATATCATATCATATCATATCATATTATATTATATTATATTATATTATATTATATTATATTATATTATATTATATTATATTATATTATATTATATTATATTATATTACATTATATTATATTATATTATATTATATTATATTATATTATATTATATTATATTATATTATATTATATTATATTATATTATCCCCTTGTTTAGGGCACTACCAATGCACCAACATTCAAAAACTTTTCACTTAGAAAACAAATCAGAAGAATAGACAAGTACAGACATACCACATAACACGAACTCCTGTGAACTGCTTAAATTGCTACTTAATTAAAAAAAACTACTTAATTAAATAATATTTTTATATATTCAAGTCATGAATAGTAAAACCATTAAAAGCTTTTTCTATAAAATTTATAATTATGTAAAAAAAATATATTAGTTTTTATGTGACACATTGCATAAACAGCATTCGGAATTTTAACAATTTCGATGAGTTATCATTATCCTTCCTATTTCACAAATTGGTACATTCTTATAGCTAACATATGACATTGACAACTCGATTTTAACATACAGCAAACCCTTATCGTTTTCCCTTGAACCATAAATTTATTAATATTATCCACTCTCCTTTTCCTATTGATTCAAAAAACACTCAGCATCTCAGCAATAAAATAAACAAATAGAACATTCCACAGAAAGCACACCCATAAAAAGACATCTCCGCTACTCATCTTCCTGCCTTAACCTCCCAAAATCCAATATCACCCCCCAAAAAATACGATCAACCCCTATAACGATCAACAATAACCCTGAGTCCATTCGAACAACTACCCCATAACTTGTCCTTTCCCCCAAAAAAATATCTTCCGTTCCTTGACCACTCTGATCCGATGAAACGATCTTCTTCATTCTTACAAAATTGAACGGGTCCCTCGTTCCAAGGGTAAACGCGGAACGGGTACTCATAAATATTTCCCCCTTTGTGCATGCGGACATTTGGGTAAGTTGTCGGAGGCCTGGTTTCGGACGCTAATTTGGTTGTCGTTATGTCCATGTCCGTTGTAACTGATGTAATAGAGCGAATAGGGGTTTGCTGATGGGTCTCAGATGTTGGTCGCTATGGGAATGATTTGTGGGTGGGGACCATTATTTGGAGGGTGGAAGGGTATTAATGTTGTTTAGAATGGGGAATGGAACTACTTTAGTATGCTGTTTATTTGAAAAAAACGTGCAGGGTTGGTTGGTTGGTTTTGTTAATTAACGTCGCACTAGAGCTTCACAGTGGGCTATTGGCGACGGTTCGGGGTCTATCTCGAAGGAAAGGCCCGGGAACGATACCTCGTATTTTTTAACCATGGTCAGATGACGAGGACAACACCTAAGCTGGCACCCAACGCCTTCAATAGACGTCGGGACTTTGGACTTTGGATCAGATGTATCGTGCACCAGTCCCGTATACACGCCAGTATAATTTGTTGGATATTCTGGACGACTTTCTAGTATTTTTGTAGCGAAGCTGGCAACCCTCCGATCGCAAGATCACTACTTTTTTACTTTTCTATGTCAAGTCCATTGTACGGATTCGAACCACCAATCCTCTGATTAGTAGCTGAACGCCTTACCAACTGAGCAACTGAGGCTCACGTGCAGGGTCAAAATGACTTTAGTTTCATTTTCATTCATTGAAAATTTAAATCTCTTGATATGTTTTATAAAAAGCTGTTTAATATTCTTAGCTTTCAGACATAAGGCGGTTAAAGTAAAAGTGGTGTAAGTTCATTTGACTCATTTGAATTCAATTGGTTTACAGTTTTATATATTAGAATTTCACTTTTCTCCGTTGATTACAACTATGGCGACGTCTATTGAAGACGTTGGGTGCCAGTTCAGGTGTTTCCTCGTCATCTGACCATGGTTCTAAAATAACGAGGTGCATGTATGAATGTGTGTGAATGTATATGTGTTCCCGGGTCTTTCCTTCGAGATAGACCCCGAACCGTCACCAATAGTCCACTGTGCAGCTCTAGTGCGACGTTAATTATCCAAACCAAACCAAACGATATTACTGTGACCTGACGTCAAAATATAATCCTTCCAGTGCCAAGTTTGATGCTATGTCCACCATGCTACCCGACACCCCGTCAGGATATTTCCTATTTACCCAGCAATAGACTAATTTAAAAATTCATAAAAGTACTCGGTTTAAATATTTAGGCCTAATTTTAACGCATCTAAATTAAAGAGATTTGTTTAGGTATCGGAAATATTAATTGAAACCAGAGAGTTGTAATATTAAATAGAGAGCGCCTTCAATACCAGACTCTCGTAAGGCATCGGTGTCAACATTGAAAAGAAAAACCCACATCACGTGGTTATAGCGCTGCCACATTTGGCTTTCAGACATCTGCAAGAGTTTCAAATTTGGCGCACTTTCTTCTCTTTTGGTAATAAGGAGTTCTGTCCGTATTCAAATTCTTTACATATATGTACGTATTCACTTATTTTCAAACAATATGCGCTAAATATTTCCTCTTCATTAACGAAACGAAAATATTTTATTTGTGTTCAATACTCGAAGAAGCGAAACTCTTTATATTTCTCAGGTTTTATTGTTTATATTTTCTTATTGAAGTATACAAAATAACAATTGAAAGAACTTCGCTTATGGTAAATTTTTTACATAAAAACGTAATGCAATTATTTCAAAACTACAAAGTAAAAAAAAATCTCCTTCATATATCTGTTAAACTCCCTTAAATTGTGCCACTCGTTCAAAAAAAAAAACGATATTTAAATACAAAATTAAACACAAAACCATATTACAATACTTCGATCTCGTTTAGTTCTTAAAGTCGCCAAGGCCTGCCAAGTAATATTGGCGCATGAATGAATTGGCATTTCCACATATCACGTGGTTTCAATGATGGACACACGGAAATCAGCATTTTTATTCCTCTATTTGTATCATTACTCTATGATTGAAACGCCTTGAATTTAAAAAAAAAAAAAAAAATTCTTATCACCTTCGAAGTTAAAAGAATTAATAAAAAGTTAGTGGCCTGTTGCAAAGTTCATAGAAACGCAATTTAAAGTTTAAACACATATTTTGAGGAAATTGCTCGAAAGAAAATATATTATTTATGGAATTCTGACGAACATTATTGCATCTAATAAATATAAATGTTAATTTAATTTGTTATTTTGTTATAAGCACGTGAAGGTTAGAATTTAATAATATTTTTTAAGAAAGTTAAAATTTCAATTATAATGCTTCATTGTTATTTAAAATTTATATGTGTTTTAAAATCAAGCAACCCTAAAAAAATATTCGCGAAATGAATTTCGAGTTAAACTTTTTGAGAAAATTAATCACGAACCGTTCTAAAACAATTATAAATCCACCAATTGTCGTTAAAAGAAGTCATTACCATCACAAAGTAATCTCATTCATTATTCGATTCGTTCTAATTTAAGAACCAAGCAACCGTCGCCATTTCGATGGAAAATTCATTAACAGAATCTGGCAATGCGAATTCAAACTCGCACTACAACTTGCACTTAAAAGTGATTACTGCCACCTCAAACAAGATTAATACCTGCCACAAACCACAAAATAGAACGAGAGAAAAAAAAAGCCCTCCCACTCCTACTTTTCGGAGAAGAAAAAAATATTTCCAATTATTCTCGTTACCCAGCGTCTAATCCGTTCTCGGAATTTTTTTATTTCCTCCTGTGTGCTCCCAAGAATATTTTGAGATTTTTTTCGTTCCTTTTTCTCTTTGCCCGAACTGTTGGATTCCTAATTTCGTTACACTTTGGCTTAATCAAGATTCTCCTAGTAGCCTTAAGTTCCTTAGTTTCTAAAAGGTAAGACCTAAATGTATGCTGTATTAGGCGAAGAAAAAAAATTACATTGGGGGTGGAAAAAAAATTCCAGCGTCTAACCATAGCTACTGTTGACATTGATATTCCAACCATGGTCCACGACCTTGTATTAGTTTTTTAGACATTATTTAATTATTTTGTGCTCACCCCCCCCCCTTTTTTTTTTGGTGTGTGCGATAGGTAGTGAAAGTAAGGTTTCATTTTTTATTAAACTTTGGGTGTTACTTTTGGCCAATGGTCGGAAAAAATGGCTAAGGGTGTAAGTAAATATTTTATTGGGAAATTTCGAAAATTCATTTTTGGTAGAAGTTTTGTGCTGAAGTTAAGATTTTAATGGAATAGCGTTAACATTAATGATCAAAAAAGACTGTTAGTTACGTGATAACTTTAGCAGAGATTTAGAAATTAAAAGAAAAATCCAAACTGTTCCTTGATAGTTCGTGAAGTAATGTGCATTGTTATAATGTTCTACACAGTGTAGAATGAAGGTTAAAGCAGTAAGTACGAAATTGTTGAAATAATGCTTAAATATATTTTTTAATGTTCAGCTGAATAGTGTAAGGTGGAGGAATTTGGGCTTTAAACCTCGATTTCTGACGTTCAAAGGCTAATTTATTTCAGGAAAAAAAAATTACAATTGCTTCACGAAACTATTAACTTATTTACTGAAAACACAATCCTATATTTTTATTTAATTCTGAGATATATAAATATTTTTCATAATTATTTTTCTAAAGTAACCAACTACGATTACTACACCGTAAATTTTTTTTTAATTAAAATGAGCTTAATTTTTTTTTAGTACAATTGCATCGTAAATGAGCAGTGACGTACTCAGATTGAAGTAACTGTACATTCTCAAAAAGAAGCAGTGTGATTTAATATTGCTATTCTCAGCTGCTGTGTAAACCATCTTAACAAAGCGACCTGACAAACTTAAAATAGTTGTTCAGAACATGGTTTTCCATGTTATTTGATGTCGATTACTTAAATTGAAACTGAGTTATTACAACTATCTTACAATTATCTTATTTCACATTTTTTTGGCACACCATTTTAGCATTTCTTCTGTTTATAACTTCTTCACGTCGCTCCAGTAGTTTAACGGATAAGGCGGTGCCTGGGGGATATGGGTTCTATTCCCGGTTAGTCTTGGTTGATATTTATTGAAAGTGATTTATAAAGGCAGCCTATGTAGGCAAGCAATTGCTTTTTTATATTTATTTTTACCCATTGTATTCCTTTTTGAGTACATGTGTTTTTCAAAAATGAAACTTATGTATTCGGAGCCATGATAAGCATCGAATGTAATCAAAAATGAGTACATTTTACTTATTTTTGAATACCTGTTGTTAACAGTGTAGATGAGATAAATTGGATCACCAGTAGAATTCATGGAATTTATCGCGCAAAAGATATTGAAACTATTTTTAGTCAAATTAGTAATTTGAATATAATAAATAATTTGAATATTGAATAAATTACAAACTTCAACTTTTAAAAACTCGGTATATTTGATTATTAACGGAGTGTTTTGTAACAGCCTATTTTAAATATTGTTTGACTTTTTAATTTCATTTTATTTCAAAATGAACACCCTTTTTATTATAATTTGTTTTATTTTGATCCAGAAATCTATGTTGTTTTTACGTTCTTTTAATTTGTTCGGCAGATGATTTTAATTGCGTTGAAAAGATTCTGTGTAACTTCTAATAAAACAAGCAAAGGTGTCCATTTTTTAATCGAAATTGTAGACAGTTTATTTGAAAAAAAGGTATGCAACTTCATGATATTAACATATAAACAGTGTTCAATATATTGCAGTTAACAATTGTCACTTAAAACTTTCGAAATTCGCATTTTTGTAGAATAATTGCACTTTTGCCAAAGTAAACTTTTACGAATTTCCTATTCTTTAGCATTAATAATTCGGAAACCAACTTTTCCCAATTTGCAAAACAGTGAACAAAAAGCTAGATGAATTAGAAACTTTCTTAATTTCTCATTGTGGAAAAATGTAATAAAAATTATTTTTTTATACAAAAACCATGAATATTCGTAAATAAATCGACTTTTCTAGTCTATATAAAATATAAATTTCTTGTCTATATATCTAGAAGTTTTCTTGTATCAAAATATCGTTAAGTGTTTTGGTATACTTCAACTGTTGTCTCTCGCACTTGAATTAAATCATAAATAAATGTATGCTAAAATGTACTCCATTAACTGAGGTAATTTTTTAAAAAGGAACGAAAGGAAAACATAAGTTTAACAAATGTTTTATTTAATATTTAAAAAATATATTACCCCATTCCTGTGGATGAAATTTTATAGTGTTATGTGAGTGTTATTGACGTAAATATCATAAACACATAATAATGACAATATAAGTGCTTTATTTGTATTTGATATAGGAAATACTATAAAAACAGAAACTACAAAACTAAACAGAAAAAAAACTACGAAACTAACAATGTAAATATTATTTTTTAATGGCCATTTAAAAAAATAGCTTCAAAACCGTTATAAAAGGAAAAATTACACGTAATTTTAAAATGTCTCATGTGCATAATTAGAGGTTAATGATTAATACCTACAGTGGCTCCCATAAGTGTTCGTACACTTACGAATTTCAAAGAAATACTGCTCTATTTATTATAAAAAATAATATTTCAGAATGAGAATTTTTTTTTAATAAGATATATAAATTGTTCTTAACAAAACTACTTAAACAAATTTTAAAACATAGTAAAACTTTTTTTTTTTGAAAATCAATAATTAAAAAGTAAACAAAACATTTATCTCACAAAAGTCGTAATACACTTTAAAAGAATCTCTACACATTAAAATACAGTGGCGGATTTACATAGGGGCTAAAGGGGGCTATAGCCCCCCCCCCCCTTGGGCTATGGCCCAATTTTTTTTTTTTTTTTTTTTAATTAAGATTTTTTTTTCTTAAGGGGCTATAGCCCCTTATATAGTTAAAGTTTTCAGGGAGTGAGGAGAGGACCAAGTTTTATTATGGTTCTCATTGGGGATGGGAAGAGGGGGGGGGGTGTGTCTACGCGTCTTGTCGCACTAAGATGACCTTGGACAATGCAACGACCCAGAAAGAAACACATTGCCTGGAAGGTAGTCTTAGGGGTAGATCGAGTTTTATGACTCTCTCTCTCTTTGGGGGTGGGGGGGGGGCTACGCGTCTTTTCCTTAGAGTAGGGTCTTTTCGTCTTATCAGATGACCTTGACCCTTGCCTTGACACTGCAAATGACCAGAAACAGCAAAACTGAAATTTTTTGTTGTATCACCCGAGTACGGTCATTCGTTAAACGTTTTAAGGGAGGCGGGAGATTTTCTGTAGAGGTCAGTGGATCCGAGTGTAAGGAGGGAAATAAAAACTCGCGTCGCTATGGTTAGGTTTGATGAGCGAAAACATCGGAAAAGGCGAATTCTATGCTATTGCTTCATTAATAGCTGGGTTAGTCAGGTAATTTTTCTTTCTCTTGTGTTTTATTCGTGTAATTTTATGTATTTTAAGCAATGCAAAAAGCGAGACTGCAGTTGTAAATACTATTGGGTTTTATTCAAGTATTTGAATGAAGTAGTGATACCGGAATCACATTATCCTTGACAATCAATTCTTAACCTTTTATATGAAAGTTGTTCTGTTTAAATTAGGAAAACCGAACCAAATATCTTTGAATCTTATTTTTTTTAAAACATCAATTTTACGTAAATTGAAAATATAATTCAAAGAACTGAAAATGCTTAATGATGATATTTTTAAACTTTAGTTTGGCATTTACATAAGAAATATTGTACCATATATGAAAAGCAAAAATCAAAACTTATTTTGCTAAAAAAAAAAATTACATCACCTGATTTCGCCACCGAATTTTCTATCTAACAAAGGTATTTTATTTGTCCAAAATACGTGTTGTAACATTTGAAATTAACTTGCAAAATTGAAATCTGTCTACGCGAATTAGAAAAATTAATTTTAATTTACCCAATATTCGTTTCAAGTGACAAAACACGTTTTGAATTTTTTCTATTCGTATATCAATCATTTGTCTGAGTTTGTGTGGATTGAAGCAAGTACTAGTAACTGCTAGTTGGTATTCTTATTAAAAGCGTAAAGTCTTCCCTTGCATAGTTTAACGTAATTTATTATTTTGACCAATCTACCTAACTATTTCAGTTCTTATCAAAATTTATGTACAATGAGGATATTTCACATATCACCATTGTACTTAAATTTTCGAAATCTACGAAATTTAATATTCTTCGAGAGATTTTGTGAGATATTGTTTGTCTTTTGCTCTGTCAATTAACCCATGAATATTTATATTTATATGATTTCCACAACCATACTTTGATTGATAGAAGTATTACTCATCAGTGGCGAAGATAGCTACATATAATTTTAAATGGAATCGAAGCCAATTATAATTAAAGTAAAAATCATATGGGCTGGACAAAAAAAAAATGGAACAAATCAATTAATATATATTTCCGAAATTAAAATCTCTATTATATAAAAATTCAAATAAAAATAATTAATTGCACTGTTAGGGAGCATTCTTTTATGTCATAATATTTTTCACCTTTTTGTACACCCCCTCCTCCCTATGTTACTTCATTTTAAATTTATGCAGTTAAAAAATAGTAATTAAAACTTTCATTCTGTGTATTTTACAAAACATTTCAACTAATTAGAAAGATATAGTGATTTCTATAAAAAGTTTCTTATCTCAAAATTTGTGAAAGGAATGTTTCAGGAACTTTTGCTACGTCACACAATCACCGAGACCTTTTTCCCTCATGTCACACCACAGTCACGTATGATGGACCCCCTTCTTCAAGGGTGTGAGTCGTAATAAATAAACGGCCTTTTAAGATTCAAATAAGATCAAATTAGACTTAAACAATAATTTTTGTAACATTTAATTTTATATTTTAAAACACAAAATTCAATTTATATTTAAACGTTAGTCAACATTTTTCAATATTTGTTATTTTCTTCGTGTACATGAAACTATTTTTGGTGTGCTTTTTTTTTATGTTGTATATTGTATCTTACGTTTGCTTACGAAATAAAAAATATTCTCAATTAATCCATATAAGGAATTTTCGGCCCACATTTTTACGTTTTTCTAAATCGATAGGTAAATTCAACTGCAAGCATTATCTGTTCTTTCACGCAATATATATTGTAGGCAAAAGATTACTAAGTCAACTTTGGCAACCCTGTAAGCTGTTGTGATGCAAATACTAAGAAAAATACATTGTTTAACCGTGTATATAAAGTTATAAAATATGGAATTTTTTTTTATTATTTGCGAAATCAGAGCAAGTTTTTTTTTTTTTTAATTTAGGTTACATTCATTTGAAAAAAATTTTATGATACGAGAATCCCAAAACGACTACGCAAAAGGGAGTTGAGAGGACAAAATTGACTGCTCGATTCAGGGCCGGATTTAAGCATAGGCTACAGTCCAACTAACCAATAATAATATAGATTACTGAAAAAATGGGTGTCTCAATACTTCGAAATTATGACAACGACATGTTTGAAAATAAATCTCTTAGACAAAAAAAATTATAAGTATACCAAACAAGTTTCTAAATAACTAATAAATCAAACTAAATCTTAATGAAAATAATATTCTACAAAATTTTTATGATGCGAAAAGTTCTATTTTTCTTAATGGATTTGTACAATGCAAATATAACAACACTTTTATATTCTTTTAAAATATGTGTTTAATTTGTGATTATTTAAAATGGCATTGTGTTACTATTTTTGGAAATAGTTGTTTTTATTCTACACCGTAATTCTGTTCATGATGATACGGAGACGAGTGCAATATTTTATTGTAATTTTCAAAAATTCCAAAATTACATCGCACATTGAAATTCTTTGAAATTGTTGAAATATTTAACTTAGTATTGGAAATTTACAAAAAAACAATGCATCCCAAAATTATTAAAACTGAAAAATTAATTAGTTTGCAAATTTTCAATTCTTGTATTTCAAAAAATTTCCGATCTCCCCTCCCTATTTCGATTTACGAAGGAGTATTCCATACCACCGAGGGCCCGCACCACATATTTGGCCTAGGGGTCCATTAACTCTAAATCCGGCTCTAGCTTGGTGGGAATACCCCAAACAACTGCCCCAAGGGTGAACCAGTCGTTTATGAGCAGCGTGGTGGGCCAAAAATTTCCCTTTTTTATTATCAGAAGGCGTTGAGACAAAAATTATTCTTATACAAAAAAAGTACATTGCACCAGAATAAAACACAACAAAGTTGCTTCTTTACATTGGAGGCATTTATCTCGCTAGGGTATCAAAATAACATTTTTAGGCGGAATTTACACATACCGTTATCTTTAATGAATTTACACAAAAAAAGAAAAATTAGCCCCCCCCTTTGGATGACCCTAGATCCGCCACTGTTAAAATATATAGCAATATTTCGGTAAATTAGTACTTAGTAGGGTGTCCTGTAACATCTACAACAGCTTTTAAATGTCTAGGCATAAATTTCATTATTTTTTTTGTAATTTTTGTATCATTTTATTCTATACTTTGATTATTACTTTTTTAAGTACGCTTTTCGTTTTAATGTCGTATCTTCGCACTCTAACCTCTAGTTCTTTATATATGTGTTTTATTAGGTTTAAATTTAACGACTGAGGTGTTTTTTTAAAACTTGTGGACAATTATAGAGACCACAGAGGCAAATGTTGAGAACCATGTGCTAAAGATCGTTATCTTAATAAGAAACAAAGTTGATTCCGATACCCAAATGTTGAGCTTATAATTTGAAATTGTGTGTTAAAATATTTAAATAAACATACTATTTCATTATGTTATCATCAAATACCAAATTACCTAGTCCTGATGCTAATTTGCACCCTTGCACAAGGACACGTCCAAAGCATGCTTTACTGTTCCGACTAAGTTCTTGGTATTTGCGAAGGAAAGCCTTAGCTTTGTATTTTTCTCACTAACAAGAAATTTTCTTCGTCAGAACGCTCATGTAATCCAGCTCATTTGATCACTTGTCGAACAGTTTTGATTGAAATTGAAGTAGAACATGTTTCATTAAACTCTGTAGATATTTTTACAACACTCAAACGTGGATTTTTCATAACTTTTCTAATTATAAATCTCTGATCACGTTCAGTTAACTTTGCCGGATTATATTTTCTTACCTTGTTTTTGATCCGATTTTCTTTTTTAAAGCGTTTTATCTCATACTGCACTTAGAATTGGATAAATTTATTAATTTAGAGATACTCCGAGATGATTTACCACCATTATGATGAGAAATTATGAATATTCGAATGCGATTCTTTGTTTCCTTACATCTACGATCCATTTTTAAATAAAAAATAAAATATTACGAAGTAAACAAGCAAAAATTAATACCAAACGAATATTAAACGTCACCACAATGCAAAAAATAAAAAAAAGACAGATAATTTTATTTATGAATTTATTCGAAAATGTTTTGGTGTACGATCACTTTTATGGCGTTTTTTTCCTCTGTTTCCTTGCATTTTCATTTTTATAAAAAAGAAAATAATTCAATATTTATAGAATATAAATTAGGTTTTATTCAAAATAACATGGAGATTATGTGAAAAAATATTGGACTTTATATTCGAATTTTCAAATAAAGACTACAGCGCTTTTTCTACAAATTTTTAAAGTGTACGAACACTTTTGGGAGCCACTGTATATATTAATTTTCAGAGATGTCCAAACAGTGGAAGATAATGTTTTGCGCGCCACTGACAGACTGTTTTGTTTATTATTATTGATAATCTTCTATTTTAGCATTGTGAGATTGTCTAAATGAGGATTGATATTTTTTTTTGTATCTATATAATACAGAAACAAATTTGTACAACAACGCTTTTGCTTGTTATGCTAAAAGGGAAAAAATAACATGTTAACGTAAACAATTAATAATTACAACAATAACTGATAACGATAAATTTTAACAATGTATATTGATTAAGACATCAATTGTTGAAATTTTGCTTATTTGGGTGCCATTTTGAAAATGTTTAAGACAAGGCAAAAAAATTATACCGTTTTCCAGCACGGGGTTGGGGCGAATCGCGAAGTCATTTAAGATGATTACGGGAATTATATTATGATTAAATAATGTTATTAAAAAATGATGATGTTTTTAAATTGTTAAAATAAACTGATTGGGAACAACGTTAAAATTATTTTCTTTCCAAATTCACGATTTTAACGGTTTCATTTTTGTCACATTGCAACCTGTGTATAGACACTAAATAGCTTGTAGGTATATCATTTCGGGATTTAATTTTTTCTTTTAATATTCCGTTCATAGAAACACATTTAAAAAACATATATACCAATTAACATATTCGACTGGTTTATTTATACGATATATTGGACATTTATTTTTATATGTTTTGAAGATAAATTTGTTATTGTCTCCCAAAAGATATCAACTTCAAAACTTCAACTTCAAGGATTAGAGCCGCAATATTCATCAAGGTTTTAAAACATTTAATTTTATAAACGTTTTAAAATTAAAGTTGAATCATTTCTGATTTTATTTGAAAAATCTTACTAAATAACTTTAATATTTCGGTATTTGATTTCTGGAATAATCTTAATTTGTCTAAACTCAATTTTTCGTATTTCTCAGAAGAAGAACAATAATTATTTTTTCAAAAACAGTTTTTCATGATTCAGTTAAATGATAATAGTTTTGACTAGGTTTAGGTTGACATAGGTGTGGGGCGATTTGTCGTAGCTATGACAACTGATCCCATGCCTAACTATGTCAACTATCCCCACAGGGATATCCAAACCAGGATGGATTCCACACAATCAAAAACATCAGAAACAAAATATTATGATACATGCATGCAACCAGTTAACTACTCTTTTAAAAACCGCCATCAGCTCTCCTCAATTCGAGCTACACGCTCACCAGAACAAAGCAATTTATGATGAAAAAGTTTACTCATCAGTCACAAAAACCATGAAACAAGTGTCTTTCCTTCGTGACGCTTCCAAGCAGACTGAAGTTATGGTGGATTTTACACATTTACATATACTCTCTACTAGCCAGATGACATCTCTCTAGCTCCACGGTGCCAACTAACCCCGATCTTCTCTATATTTTCTATGATGCTTAATAAGAATCAAATGGTTATATTTACACTAACCAAGTCTTAGCATCGAAAAAAGTAAATTTCTTACATTTGAATAAAGTATCCGTCCCCCGCTACTAATTTTACCAGCGAAACAATAAAAATATTTGAAAACAAAATTCAAAATATGGTAGATTATAAGAATTTTCATCAAATATTAGAAAATATATTGATACCAGTAACATAATTTTAGCTTCACTACATGGTAATCAAACAATTTACTAAAGTTAGAAAGTACACAAAAAATTTAGTAAAGTATACCCTGTGACGGTATTGGAAATATCTCCGAAGCATAAAAAATTTATATTGTTTATGATTAAATAGTGGTATATCAATATTTGATTATTTGTCACTACAACTATATATTTTCTCATTGTCTACTGAATATATTGCTTTGAAATGTTTGATACATATTCACGCATTGTACTTCAAATATACTTATTTATAGATATTTCAATTAATATTGTCTAAGAAACTGTTAAAACTAACATAATTTTTTGGCGATAAATAAAATATTTGTTATTGTTTAAACTTGGAAATTTTTAAATATATGGTTTAGCTGTATTGAAATATTTTTTTAAATAATAAGAAACAACCAAAAAAAATAACTTTTATACGAGGACAATTATTTTTAGTCGCTATCTTTTGATAGGTTCTTCGTGTACAAGACAATATCAACTCAGAATTGAAGGCATTTCCTAAAATGGGAACAAGTATTTATTAACACTCCAAAGCAACATAAGTGTACACTAAGGTAACATGATCCGTTCACTACATATTATAAAAATTCCATTTTAAAGTATGAACCATTTATAAGGAAGTATATCAGTGTTTGACTTTTGATTCTAGCTATTGTACACTGTTAAATATTTCAGTTCAACGATGAACCACATCTTGGCGCAAAACAGAGGTCTGCAGCAAATTACACCGTATTATGGTGGAATCTAGGTTAAACAAAAAATCCTTTATCGGAAAAGAGCGGAGGGTTCACCGACAATTGGTTCAACCTCTTTAACTTTCGCTATCACTACATCAACAAGCTGATAAATCTCCTCCAAGAGAGACAACGACGAACAAGGGCTTCCGTGGTCCAGCGGATAAAGGCGTACAGCTTTGAATCACATTATTCCTAGTTGGAGCCCGATCGGTGGACTTGACAAAGAAAAATAAAAAAAATGTCATCTTGCGTTCGGAGTGTTGCCAGCTTCGCTACAAAAATACTACAAATAATAATACTAAGAAAACTCGAATTTTGAGTTTTATGCAGCGTTATGAGTTTTGGGGCAACGTTGCGTCACTAAATGGTATGCGTAGTAACACCGGAAAATGGTGAAACTAAGCACCGAATATTGGTTGCATCTAAATGAGTACCAAATATTGGTTCAAGGTCGTAATAATTTTAACGGTGTAGTTCGTGATATAAGTTACGGTGAACATAAAAAACTTGTTTTGATTTATTGATTTTTAAGTAAAGACTTGTCATAACTTCACGTGAAGACTTACCATAAGATAAATTATTAAAAGGGCTTCTCATTTAAGTATTGCTTAATGTTATTAAATGCCCTCTGTATTTTTCTCTCTTTATATAGTTTCGATAAGCCGATTTCGCTAAAACCCGTATTTATGGACGTTACATAAAGCCAAGTAATTGGATCCAGACTGTTGTAAACAACACAAAAACAAAAACTGAAAAATTAGAATTTACACAATTCTAAATTCATGTCTATAATATCGAACTAAACTATGTAATTCGTTCGGAAAAGTTTTTGTTTTATTGTAAATAATATGCAAAGATTGGAATGTTTACATGAATAAATGCATTACATCTTTTTGTCATTTTCTGTCCATTTACTATAACATGTTTGTTTCTCATAAGTTTACCCATTTATAAAACATAAACACGATAACTACAAAACAACTGCATTTCTTCTAAGCAATAGAGCGTTATGCATTTCTCTTGCTGTCAATTTTAGAGCACCTCATATATTTTGCAAAAGGCCATTTCTCAAATGAAATCAACAAACATTCTTTCACTCGTAAATGCATGATGAGTCACAAAACATTAGATTTTACTTCTTAAGGGATTGAAAAAATTCTCCGAATATAAGTGCCAGAGCGATGCCCTGTCATAATACACGGCATAATGGATGCGATTTTCCACAGAATATAAACAAGAATATGACAGTAAGTGCATAAAACTGGAGATTTCACTGTCAAGTGCGTTTTAAGAACGACTGCAAAAACGCTTTCGCCTTTTTTCATAACTGCATTAGCTTCCCATGAGAAACGTTATTTTACCTTTTATGGGTTAAGCAACTTATGGCCATTTTTTTCCTCTTTTCCATCCAGCCATTTTTTTTTGTAGAATTTTTTTCGTTCTAAAAAAAACCCTTGCTCTATGCTACCGTTGCCAGAGAATTTTCGATAATTAAAATGGAGATGAAAAAAAAACCTTCTACGTCGCTAAAACCGAAGAAGACAACAAAGACGTTAAAAATTGTCATACTGATTAAAGCTTCTCTAATCTGGCAACAGAAAATATACAACAAAAAAAATATTCCAAAGCAGACGATAATTACCTTTAATCGCGTAAAAATATTGCGAGAGTCAATTTTGATCGGTTTCCTTCCAAATAGAACGTTTATAAAAAGTTCTAAAAAAAAAAGCAAACGATAACCAGTAAAAATCAGTAAACAGGAAGAAGATTATAAAAAAATAAGCACAAAAACTCAATTTGCGTCAGGAAAGCGCTCGCTTCGTGAAAGTTTAATAATGTGCCCAATTAATACCATCGACGCTGTGTTCTTTTTGCAGCAGAAGCGTGCGATCAAATTGTTAAATGATTCATGGCATTAGTGCCTCGAAGCTCGATCTTAATTGGGTGCGTGGCGCTCATTAAATATGCACTGCGGTTGTCTCATTTGCATAGAGGCAGCGTCCGTACGCAAATTAACTCGGCCTCTAATAGATGGTAGCGCCACCTACAAATTGAATTAGGCAGCCAAATGGAATTAGCGCGCCAAGTGGATTTGGATGGGCATTCGCTGCTGCAATTCCCTGATAAGATAATACTCGATTTTACGCCTCAATATGGATACAAACATCTTGGTCCCGGATTAATAAAATCACCACAAAACAGCGTCTGGCGGCCATTTTTTAGTGTACATTCATCTTCTGAAATCTTCCATTGAAGAATATCTTCAGGGCTTGAGAAAGTCATTTAGATAAGTCTTTATGCTGGAATAAACGAGTTGTCCTATAATCTACAACCAGGTGAAGAATATCTAGGGGAAGAATGACGAATGTTCATCAGGAGTGATTGAAAACAAGATTTCAATTCTGCTGCAAAAAGAACAAAGCTTCGATGGCATAAAAATATAAAGAAATTTTATATTTTAAACTTTTAAGATGAACTTTAATTGCTATTTCCTTTTCCTTTAGTGAGAGTACAGTCCTGTAGCCAACATAATGAGTTGAGATATTTATTTGGATCCATGTCGTTCTTTCACTAAAACCTTCATATGATATAAAATACTAGAGAGTTGCGCTACATCTGCGATTATAGAATTACCGATGTTTTAAAAAGTCAATAAACTAATGTTTCAAATGTAATATATCAAATATTTACAGTGATGTTGTTAGTAATGTTAGTTGCCAAAACAAAATAACCAAACAGAGATACAACGTTATTATCGAACAGTCATTCAACTGTGCTGTCAAACTGTTTAAAATATTACGATTGCATCTTATGTGGGCAAACTAACTCACAAAAGTGACTTGAACGAAATAATCATTTTTGTATTAAACATATCCATACAATTTAGTTAGAAATGAGAGTTGAAATTAGTATATAAATTAAATTTATCTTCATTTGAAATTCTAATGAGAAATATGGATGACTTCCCTTGGCTTTGCAAAATGTTATGTATCATTTCTCAGTGATTGTGTGACATAGCAAAACCTTGTAGAACACAATGCTGAAATTTGCTTCGCAAACTTTAACGTAAGACTCTTTTTATAGAAATAAGAATCTTTTTTACGGGTTCAGTGGTAAAAAAACATAGTGGAATGTTTAGTGACGGTTTTCAACTTCAATAATGTATAGTGGGCGTGGGAGAGTAAAGGGAGGGGGGAGGAGTTAAAACAAACATGACAATAACTAACATGAAGAGGTACAAAATTGTGAAAAATAGTGTGACATAATAAATGAACACTTTATTTAAGGAAGAAATATTTAGAGAACCTTTAGAAGCCATTGGTTGTCTTATTCATCAGACTGTGGTTCGAAATTCTGAAATACTTTCTTGTAGTTTACATTTCAAAAAAATATCTTAATTCATGAAAATCATAATTATCCTACATAATAATATTTTTTAAAAATTATAAATTAATAATTATTAATTAGAATAATTAGAATTTTTAGAAACTTATATTTAAAAAATGAGTTTTTATCAAATCAAACACAATTTAAGTACCTAAATTGAGATTTAGCACATTTCTACAAAAAATCAGTTAGCTGAGAAAAATTCAATGTAATGCAATAAAGATAGACCTAAATACTGTTAAATAACTTATTACTAAAATTTGATTGCAGCTGTGACAATTACATTGTTAAAAATAAATACATAAAAATAAGTAAAATTTACTCATTTTTGAGTACATTCGATGCTTATCATACCTCCAAATACATAAGTTTAATTTTTTAAAAAGACATGTACTCAAAAGTGAGTGAAATGAATAAAAAGATCAGTTGCTTGCCTATATAGGCTGCTTTCATAAATCACTTTCAATAAATTTCAACATTTACAATCAGGACCTAACGGGATTCGAACCCAACCTACCTGATGTTGTCTGCACTGAAGTCCAGGGCCTTATTCGTTGGACTACCAAAGCGACGTGAAGATGTTAGAAACAGAAGTAAGGTTTAAAAGGTGTGCCAAAATAATGGGAAGTAAGATAATTAAGTTGCAATAACTCAGTTTCCATTTAGCAATCGACATCAAATGATGTGGAAATCCATCTTCTGAACAACTATTTTACGTTTGCCAGGTCGCTTTGTTAAGATGGCTTGAACAAAAGCTGATATTAGCAATGTTAAACCATACTGCTCATCTATGAGAAAATACGATTACTTAAATTTGAGTACGTCATCGCTCATCACGTCCATGTACTCATTTATAAACAAAATGTTTTTATAATGTATGAGCACCCTTTATCGAGATACAACAGTAATAAAGTAAGAAATAAGTAAATAAAGTAAGAATTAAAGTAGAAATTATTTATTTAGATATTTTTTTTTTATTTAATTAGGTGTAGAAAATCGTTATTTTTATTTTATCTTACAAAACATACTCATTTCTCAGGGTTAAAATATGTACAATATGCATAAAATTTAACCATGAAATGCCAGGTGAGGGTAAAGCATACTTAGATGCATGTTTATCTATCTGTGGAAACTCTTATCATATATTATATGTTGAAATTGTGAAGTGTTTGAAAGACTCACACCTTGAAGAAGATAACACGAGGATTATTTTGCACAAATACATTCTTATAGAAAATGCCAATAAAAAAATTAATATTTTTTGTGATCTCATATGTTCTCTATATATATTTCAACGGTTTGTATTTGTAATGAATTTGGAATATTTATGAACATAGTATGTATAATTTAAGTTTGATAAATAAATAAAAATAAATAAATAAACATAACTAACGAAATAAATAAATATAACTAGCTAAATAAATAAATATAACAAACTAAATAAATATACAAAATTAATTAATTTTTTTCATCTCACAATTTTTCTATGTGTATTTCAACGGTTTGTATTTGTAATGAATTTCGAATATTGATGAACATGGTAGGTATAATTTGAGTTTGATAAATAAATATAAATAGATAAATATAACTAACGAAATAAATAAATATAACTAACTAAATAAATAAATATAACAAACTAAATAAATAAATATAAATATTTTTTTCCATTTCACAATTTTTCCTATAAGTATTTAAACGGTTTGTATTTGTAATGAATTTGGAAAACTAATGAACATAGTATGTATATTTTGAGCTTGATAAATAAGTAAATGTAAATAAATATAAATAAACATAAATAAATATAAATAACTTATTCGTCTCCCTATTTTTCCATTTGTATTTCAACTGTTTGTATTTGTAATGAATTTGCACTACTGATGAACATAGTATGTATATTTTGAGTTTAATAAATAAATAAAAATAAATAAATGGGATAAATAAATTCATATGAATAAATAAATAAATACAACTAATTAAACAGATAAATATAACTAACTAAATAAATATAAATATTTTTTTCCTCTCCCAATTTTTCCATATGTATTTCAAAAGTTTGTATTTGTAATGAATTTGGAATACTTATGAACATAATATGTATTCAGTTTGTATGTATGAGTTTAATAAATAAATATAAATAAAAATAAAAAATATAAATAAATATAAATAAACATAAATATAAATAAATATAAATAAATATAAATAATTATAAATAAACATAAATATAAATAAATATAAATATAAATATAAATATAAATATAAATATAAATAAATATAAATACATATAAGTATAAATAAATATAAATAAATATAAATACATATAAATATAAATAAATATAAATATAAATATAAATAAATATAAATATAAATATAAATATAAATATAAATATAAATATAAATAAATATATAAATATAAATAAATATATAAATATAAATAAATATATAAATATAAATAAATATAAATACATATAAACATAAATAAATATAAATACATATAAATATAAATAAATATAAATAAATATAAATAAATATAAATATAAATATAAATATAAATATAAATAAATATAAATAAATATAAATATAAATATAAATATAAATACATATAAATATAAATAAATATAAATACATATAAATATAAATAAATATAAATATAAATAAATATAAATATAAATATAAATATAAATATAAATATAAATATAAATAAATATAAATATAAATAAAAATAAATATAAATATAAATATAAATATAAATAAATATAAATAAATATAAATATAAATATAAATATAAATATAAATATAAATATAATTATAAATATAAATATAAATATAAATATAAATATAAATATAAATAAATATAAATAAATATAAATAAAAATAAATAAAAAATATATAAATAAATATAAATAAATAAATATAAATAAAAATAAATAAAAAATATATAAATAAATATAAATAAATAAATATAAATAAATAAACATAAATAAAAATAAATAAATATAAATAAATAAATATAAATAAATAAATATAAATAAATAAATATAAATAAATAAATATAAATAAATAAATATAAATAAATAAATATAAATAAATAAATATAAATAAATAAATATAAATAAATAAATATAAATAAATAAATATAAATAAATAAATAAATATAAATAAATAAACATAAATAAATATAGTTAAATATAAATAAAAATAAATAAATATAAATAAATAAATATAAATAAATATAAATAAATAAATATAAATAAATAAATAAATATAAATAAATAAATAAATATAAATAAATAAATAAATAAATAAATAAATAAATATAAATAAATAAATATAAAAAATAAATAAATATAAATAAATAAATATAAATAAATAAATAAATATAAATAAACATAAATAAAAATAACTTTTTTCGTCTCCTCATTTTTCCATGTGTATTTCAACGGTTTGTTTTTGTAATAAATTTGGAACACTGATGAACGTAGTATATATATTTTGAGTTTGATAAAATATATAAATAAATAAATATGGATATATAGATTAAAAAAATATAAATATAAATAAATAGATAATAAATATTTAAATACGTAAATAAATACAAAAAAATCCCAATCACAGCTAATTAAAACAATATATTCTTTTACATACAATATAATACTTTTATATACATACCAAAGTCTACTTTTCAGAACCATCCCCTTCAAAATCACTCATTTCTCTTGTTCCTGCCATAGAAGGGAAAAATCGCGATGGAACGAATGAAGGGGTAAAAAAAAATATCGAATGCGATAGAATATTTTTTTATCGCAGTAGACGAAAAATCCTTGCTTCGGGGGGAGAAGGGGGAGGCAGTTGGAGTGAAAGGGGTGTGGGGTAGGGGGGTGAGGGTAGAGAGTAAATTGATTTGCTCCCTATTGAGCGAGCTCAAATGAGGTGACATGCTGCTGGAATCGAATCACCTGTGGCTGCGATCGCACTGGCCCACGCCGTAGGGGTTGCTGCACCCCCCACACTACATTCCCCCCTTTCTATGCAACCAAGGATGGCGATTTGGCGTCTATAATCGCCAATCGAATTGGCTATTTTTAAGCGAACGTTAAGTGAATAAAAATTGTAATAGAATAATAGATAATTTTAATAATATTATTTAATGTAGATAAATAAAATTATCTCCATATATATATATATGGAATATATTTTATTTAAATACCATATTTAATTTTTTTTAACTAAATAAACTCTTTTTAAAAACCCACATAACCTGTCTATCGGTTTCGTGTTTATTTCTTTAATGCAGTAGAGTTCCCATCTATGTATTGCTGAAGACTTCAATTCACAGTACATTTTAGTAATAACATCCAGCTACTCGCATACTTTGACATTAAATTTCGCACAATTGTAATTTAGGTTTTTTTTGTGTCCTCCACATGAAAAATCTCAGGCTCAAACCATTAAGGACCAATTAGATTATTTCCCTGACTATTTATCTCTAAAATTCCCTGTCTTTTAAATATGGAAATCCCCTACTGGAGTGTGTGTGTGTATATATATATATATATATATATATATATATCAAAAATGTACATTCTTGTAAAATGCTTTAATATGTGCTAAACAACAGAACGAGTCAATAAAGCCAATCGAATATCCAAACAAATTTTAAGATATGAGCTCTCTAGTTCCAAACCCAAAAAGATTTATATTTTTACAAAATTGTTTTTTTAAATACTTTTTACAAGTTTTCAATGCCACTACATCACCTTGATAAGCGGTATTGATTAAAAATATTTGAATCCCGTTTAAAAATGCATTCAAAGTTATGCGTTTAGATCCAAAAAAGTACGTGGATGTCAATCGGTTTTAGCTTCTCATGTAAAATTTATCCAAATGGATCTATCTGATTTTGAAACTAGAAGGCTCGTAAAATATGTCTCATATATTTGATCAACTGTAATACTTTTAAGTTAAAATTGAAATTAAATTTGTTAGCTATCATGTTTTTACTGTTCCACATTTAATTTCTTTTACACACTTTTGATATATTTCTTTCTGTTTTTATTGATAATTTGGTTATCAATCAAATAATAATATAGTTTATTGATATATTTATTCGCTATTATATACCTAAGAGCATGCCCGTGCATTAATTATAACGTGAACAACCCACAAAACACATTCATTCAAGTGAAAGATATTAGATAATCTTTTATGGTCAAAAAATCAATAAGTTTTACAGTCTCTTCATAGGTGGCATCATTATCAAAGGCTTGTTTAAAAAAACGTTAAAATGAATTATTTGTAACGCATTTTTTAAAAAAAATTGTTGATATTTATGAGATGATAATACGATTCGTTACTGGTCCATGAAATTCTCTTTCTTTTGATACTCATATGTTAAGATCCATTGCGCATATGGGGAGTAAAAGGGATATTTACTACAAAAATAACATAAATGACATTTGATATCAAAGTAAATGGTTTGGTTTGGTTTGGTTAATTAACGTCACACTACAACTGCACAGCGGGCTATTGTCGACGGTTAGGGATCTATCTCGAAGTAAAGACCCATGAACGATGCCTCGTATTTTTGAACTATGGTCAGATGACGAGGACAACATCTGAGCTGGCACCCAACGCCTTCAATAGACGTCGAGACTTTGGATCCCGATCAGATTTATCGTGCACCAGTCCCGTATACACGTCGTTAATTTCTTAGGGATGTTCTGGTCGACTTTCCTAGTATTTTGTATCGAAGCTGGCAACCCTCCGATCACAAGATCACTACTTTTTTTTTTACTTTTTGTGAAAGATATTAGAGAATATTTTATGGTCAATAATTCAATAAGTTTTACGGTCTATACATAGATGGCATTTAAAAAAAAAAGAATCGTTGATATTTATGAGATGATAATACGATTCGTTACTGGTTCATGAAATTCTCTTTCTTTTGATTCCTCATATGTTAAGATGCATTGCTCGTATGGAGCGTAAAAGGGATCTTTACTTCAAAAATAACATAAATGATATTTGATATCAAAGTAAATGAACTAACTACAAGTGGAGCCATCAATCACCGAATAAAAATCCCCACTATTCAGCCAACTGGGGGCGATGCACCGCCAAACTTGGCGTTCGGTTGGCGGTGCAGCAATGGGCTGATTTGATTTCTAACCTGGACTGAGGGATAGAAGGAAAAAGCGAGGCCAATTTCATCACGGACCCTGACGTTCCCATTTGGAGGCGCTTGATCGAGTCAATGAAGCCAATTTGGGCTGCAAATTTGTTTTGAGAGCAGTGCAAAACGATGATTGAATTTGTGATTCAATTTTCGCTTCGCACAAGAAAATGTCCGCCTTCGCCAAGAAATGCGATCAAGGAATTGATAGATGGTATTAGGGGCCGTCCTTTTGCGCCCTTCGGACTTTCGCCCTCTGAGGGGCCGTGCTGTGCGAAAAAAAAGATTCCCTGTCATTGTAATGCGATTGCTGAATCAAATAATTCGATTGGATGTAAAGAAATTCTATTTTTAATACAATGATTCGGTAAACAGCAAATAGTACAGGATTCAAATATAAATAAAATTCTTACTAAAATATGATATTTTTTCTACGGATATTTGATTTATTTTATGAATGTGTTAATGTATTTTTTCTACGATTATGGTTTATATGTGTTTTATTGTAACCTGGCGTACACACTCGAACATTAGTTTTTAATTACAGTTTTAAAAATGTATTTTTTTCACGTTTGAAAACACTTTAGAATTCATGATGATTCATGAAAAAACTCTGAATAAAGTCAAATGCCAATTAGATAATTCGTTTTATTAGTTAATTCGAGTGCTTTTTCAAGCATTTATACGTAGTTTGTAATTGTTTTATAAGCATAATTTTTATTGAAAATTACTCGGAGTTTCACACTGTTAAAAATAGGTACTCAAAAATAAGTAAAATGTACCCATTTTTGAGTACATTCAATGCTTATCATAGCTCCGAATACATAATGTTTCATTTTTGAAAAAGACATGTACTCAAAAATGACTAAAATGAATAAAAAGAGCTCTTGCTTGTCTATGTAGCCTGTCTTCATAAATCACTCTCAATAAATATCAACAATTTCAACCAAGACTTACCGGGAATCGAACCCAGATCTTCAGGCTCACCAGATCTTTCGCAGTCCAGCGTCTTATCCGTTGTGCTACCAGGGCTACGTGAAGTAGTTATAAACAGAAGAAATTTTTAAGAGGTGTGCCAAAAGAATGGGAAGTAAGATAATGAAGTTGCAATAACTCAGTTTCCATTTAAGCAATCGACATCTAATAATTTGGAAAACCATCTTCTGAACAACTACTTTAAGTTTGCCAGGTCGCTTTGTTAAGATGGCTTCAGAAGAAGCTAAGATAAGCAATATTTCGCACTGCTCATTTTTTAGGAAGTGCTATTACTGAAATTTAAGTACGTCAATCGCTCATTTGTTTGTGGAGTATGCGTCACTCAACGAGTATGTGAAGGTACTCATTTTAAAGTACCTTTTTTTTACAGTGCTTTCTTAATGTTACGAATTTCCAAAAAGTTTGTATCATGTAAAGTTTTTTTTACATATTTTTTTAAATCGAAAAAAAATCCTTTTTTTTTATTTCAAACTTTAAAATACTATTAAAAATTTATTTTTTAAAAATTCTTATGATTGACGTCCATAACATCCCATAACTGATATAAAATTTAATAAAAAAATTTCACAAAAAGTTTGTGGAAACTTGAGTTATCATGTATCGAATGAAACATATGGCAAAAATACAATTCTTCAGAAAATGAGTTGAAAGTTTATAAAACATGTTCCCATAGCTATCAGGGTCCTACAATAACACTTTGTAAATAATAACGTTTTTGGAATATTTATTCAATACTGGTATAATCTTCGAGCATGAATGGTCTGTAGTAGAGAGAATATGACGTCACAATCGTGAAGCCCAGATCTCAGAGCGAAAGGCCCATATCACGTGCTATCTCTTCAAAATTATGAATTAAAAAATACTCGCGATTGGCTGATGAATTGATAAATGTGTAACAGTGAAAATTTATGAATGGAATGACGTAATTAACCACGTGTCTGAGGCCATACATGTTGGCTTAACTTTGATGTTAGCGAGAGTGACGTCATGACTCCTCTACTACAAAGGATCCATGCTCGAAGGGTATAATAAAAAAGATACGGAATATAGGGACATTATAGAGCAAAAACTTATTTGCAATGTATATTCAAATCCCGCATTTTCTAGTGTTTATGTACACTTTAAAGTTAGTAGATTTTTACTCCATACAACATTCTATACAAAAGTACATGGCCCTCCAAAGTGATTCTGCAGAAAACGTAAAATAATAATCGTAAGAATTCAAATAAACGTTGAACAAAAATAGTTAGAGGAATTTCTCAATATTCTGTGGTCACATAATGTTTGCATATACTGTTAAAAACAGGAGCTTAAGAATAAGTAAAATGTATTCATTTTTGATTACATTCGATGCTTTTCATGGCTTCGATTACATAAGTTTTAATTTCGAAAAGGACATGTACTCAAAAATAAGCACAATGAATAAAAAGAGGAGATGCTAGCCTGCATAGGCTGCCTTAATAAATCACTTTCAATAAATGTCAACAATTACAACCAAGACTTACTGGGAATCGAACCCATATTCTAAAGCACTGATGTCCAGTTCCTTATACGTTGTACTTCCAAGGCGACGTGGAGAAGTTATAAACAGAAGAAATGTTAAAAAAAATTGTGCTAAAGTTATTACAAGTTATTAAAGTTATTAAAGTAATTACAAGTAAGATAATTGAGGTGCAATTACTCAGTTTCCATTTAAGCAATCAACATCAAATAACGTGTGAAAACCATCTTCTGAACAACTATTTTAAGTGTGTCAGGGTCCTAGAATAACGCTTTGTTAAGATGACTTCAACAGAAGCTGAGATTAGCAATAATAAATCGCACTGCTAATTTTCGCGAAAGTACGATAGTTTAAATTTGAGTACGTTGTCGCTCATTTACGACTCAATTGTACTCAAAGAAAATCGAGTATGCTCAGGTACTCATTTTTTAGTATTTTTTTATAGTGTAAAAATAGCTACAACCACATTGTTTTTAATGACGTAGCAGCCATGTTTATATATAAAATAAACTTGCTTATTTGTCAAATATCATGAAATTGCAACGAAGTGACAACTTTAAACCAAGAATTAATTCTATAGGTAAGCATTTTTGAATTCTAGTTCCTTTTTTTCCTGAATAGAGCATATTTTTATTGTATAAAATTGACATGAAAGTCCTGTAATGTAAGTATTTCCCTTATAATACAGGGGGCTTCGGCCCTTATTATTATTCACAAAGAAATTCAAATAGAAACTTATGCTCAATAATGTATATTGTCAAACAACCCTATCAGTGTCAATACATGCTGATTAAACGTAATGTCATTGGTTTTGTAACTTTTGTTCAACAATGAAAATATTTTGAAATCGGAAAAATTGTTTTAAAAAACTCCGGTTAATCCACATTTTCGGATATATAACAGCCGGATAAGCGATTATTTTTTTGCCGATTTTGCCTAAGTGAATTTATTGAACAAAAAAAAGAATTTTCGAAATCGGACAATATTTTTTTTAAACGGTTAATTGAGAATTCTGGATAGTTAAATACCGGATAATCGGATATTTTTTTCAAATTGCTACCAAGTGAAACATCCCCCTATCCGACAAAAACAATTGGGCAATATTTGAATTAAAACCGAAATTCTGCAAGAACATACATAAAAAATAACATAACCGCTCGAATTGATAACATCTCGACTTGGCGAGCGATTTGGCGGTTTTAATTTAAAATTTCTGGCGGTTTTATTTTAGAGTTTTGGTTGGCGCACTTTTCAATCGGTTGAAAAGTAAATAATCACATTCGAAATCACCTAGCGACATTTCAGAATCGAAACAGAATAAAACTACTTTTATTCACCCGCACTTGAAGGTGAATAGTAGCAGTGCATAAATTTAAGTTATGGCTGCGAAGTTCAAAACTCCTAAAATTCATCCAACTCCACGGTATACTTGCACAATATAAAATATGCCTTCTTTATTCAATCCTTTAATATTTTTACAGAAAGTTCCTTAACTTTTATAATCCCAAGCAAAGACAAATCCTTACGGTCAGCCCTGTTTATTGGAGACTTCTAAGAAGTTATCAGCATTTGAAATGGTCAAACTCCAGATATGGGGGGGGGGTGTGGAAAATCCTATCTGCAAACCCAGCAGGAACATAAAATCGCAAACGAGTTTCAGGAACATGGATAAGAGGTTAACAACTATCCTTCAGATGAAGGCTCAAAGTGGCATGTATCAAGTCTCAGGAATGCAATAGTTTCTAAACTCATGGAACTGAAACGATCAAATCATCTTCGCCCCTTCCTGTTCGATAATAAAATACGAAAGTTACAGTTGCAGGTAAAGACGAATTTTATAGATTCGTTTCTGACGTGTCGGAACTTATGAATAATAGTACCGAAATTCCTTTGATATTTATGAGGAGGGTAAATGGAAATTTTGTAAAGTACAAATTTTCTGTGTATTTGCTAGTTCTAGAAGAATTTATTACTTTTTGTGTTGCAAAATATTTGTTTAATGAATAATTTAAGGCTAAACATTTTTTTCTGTTAAAGTTAATAGTGTAAATATGAATATCTCAATTTATTTTTTATCTTGGCCACGTAATGGTATATATTATTTTTGCATTAAAGATCCTTTTTACGGCCCTTGTATTCCACGGAACTTAACAAACACATGAAGTATCAAAAGAAAGATAATTTCATGGACCAGTGACGAATCGTACGTTCATCTCAGAAATATCAACGGTATTTTTTAAATGTGTTTAAAACTAAATAATTTTTTTTTAGGTATCCGTGACCGAGTGGATAAAGGCTTCAACTGGGAATCAGAGGGCTCCTGGTTCGATACTGTGGACGAACTTGACTAAGAAAAGTAAAACAAGTAGTGATCTTGTGATCGAAGGGTTGCCAGCTTCGCTACAAAAGACTATAAATGTCTTCCAGAACATCCACAAAAATTATCGGCGTGTATACGGCACTGGTGCACGGTAAATCTGATCAAGGTCCAAAGTCCAGACGTCTATTGAAGGCGTTGGGTGCCACTTCAAGTGTTTCCTCGTCATCTGACCATGGTTCAAAAATACGAGACATCGTTCCCGGGTCTTTCCTTCGAGATAGATCCCGAACCGTCGCCAATAACCCACTGTGCAGCTGTAGTGCGACGTTTATTAACAAAACAAAACAAAACATCATTTATTTATTACAAACTGTTGGTAATGCTGCCATCTATGAATGAGCAGAAGCGGTAAACTTTTATGTACTTTTGGCTATAAGTAATAATCTAATATATTTCTCCCTTACAACGAATGGTGGGGGGGGGGTGGAGTTGTTCATGCTATAATTATCGCACATGCATGCTAGTCAATATAAAATTGGAGAATGGGTCTCAAAATTCACTATTTTGTGTAATTTTTAATTGTATTTTATTAATAATCTTTTGCGATATCTGTTAACTGACTTAAAAGCTCAATTTTTAAATCCGAACTGTTAGAAATGTGTAAAAAAAATTCCAGATTTTTTAGTATTTTGAAGAATGTTTACTTACAACAGGTTATGCAAATATGAAAATTTTCCTATTGAGCATTATAAAGTTAATGAACACTTTGAAAAGTAGCATTATATTTGAAATCATCTTGGTCGACTATTTTAACTGAAAAACAATTTTATTTATAATGAAATTTGAAAGTTCACCAAGTCTTTAATTTCGATTTGTACACAAATTATGTCTTCTGGGTCCAAATCTTTTAAATTTCAGATTATTGATTAAGCAAAGCAGACAAGAAAAATCAGTTAGATAGTCCTTGCGAATAATAATATGCACATTAAAAACGCGATTTTTCAAAACAACTCTTCTAAGTATATATTCCTGAGCACCTGGTAAATAATAGCTCGTATTTGAAAATGTATTAGGGTAATTTCTATTATTTTTTTAGCTAATTTATTATTATCTACTACAATGTATTATTGTTAACTATAATGACAAAACATTTTAGGTGGTTACTTTTACAGATTACTAGTATGATTAATTGTTATATATTGTGAACAAATTTACATGCTTGAACATCTCGATTATATGTAAAAATAATCTTTTTTTTGTTTTAAAGGAAATTCGATTTTAATAAAATGCGCTAAAAATTAAAAAATAGTTTTTAATTTTACGAACAAGTTGAAAATATAAATTTTATAATTATTAAAACTTTTTAAAATCGTCGCCAAAATTTAGGTATGATTTTTGTAAATTGACACCAACTTCAAAAAGTTGTAATAAGTATAAGATGGATATTAAATATTAGAATTTTTTCAGATTGTTCGTAAAATTAAAGGTTATTTTTTACTTTTTAACGTATTTTATTAAACTCGGTTTTTCCTTTTTTTTTTTCTTTTTTTTTCTTTTTTTTTTTAAGATTATTTTATTTTTTCCCCTTTTAGTTTTTAATTTAGCAGGGGGCATCACCCCCTACTATTATTCAACAAAATTCAATTGTTGTTCACATTTTTCCATATCTTGAAACCGGTTTAATAAATGCCGAGTAAACAAAACTATATTATCTCAACAATGTATATAGTAAAGCAATCCATTTGCCAGATGAACGAAATGGCATTTATCAAACAATGAAAACATTTTGAAATTGGAGAAATTGTTAAAAAAAAAACGGTTAATGGATATTTCCGGATATATAATAACCGGCCAACCGATTATTTTTTCCAGTTTTTTGTAAAGTGGATTTTTTTCTATCCAACAAAAAAAAATTTCGAAATTGGACAATATTTCTTTTCAAACAGTCTGATTAATTGAGAATTCCGGATAGTTAAATCTCGAATACCGGATATTTTTTCAAATGATACCCAAGTGATACATTCATTATCGAACAAAAAACATCTCAAAATATCTTAATTGTAACAGAAATCTCGCGCGAAAATGCATTAAAAAAAATACATAACAGTCGAATTGATAGCCTCTTCACTTGGCACACGATTTGTCGGTTTTATTTTAAAGTTTTAGTTGACGTGCTTTTCAGACGGTTAACAATTAAAAAGTTTCTGACTAAAAGACCATCTGTTAAAATTAAACATCTATATGACTATCCCGGGACGAAACTGGTTTATGGAATATTAATTGTGTTTAAAAACTTAAAAATTGACTATATATACCGTCCATAGTGGCCTATTGTTATTTTTCATAAAGGTGTGAAAAGTTTCAAATTCCCATTTTAGAAGAAATTTGCAGTCAAAGCAATTTAATTTTAAGCAAAACGTACTCAAATTTAAGCAATCGTACTTTCTCCAAAGTGAGCAGTGTGATTTAATATATCTAATATCATGTTCTGTTCAAGCCATTTTAACAAAGCGACCTGACACACACTTAAAATAGGTGTTTAGCAGATGGTTTTCCGTATTATTGGATGTGGATTGCTTAAATGGAAAGTTATTACAACTGAATTACTTAATTTTCATTCTTTTGGTATACTTTTAAAAACCAGTTTTCTAATTATAACTTCTCGTCGCCTTGGTGATACAACGGATAAGGAACTAGACAGCGGCGCCTTAGAATTTGGATTCGATTCTAAGTACTTCTTTGTTGCAATTGATTATATTTATTGAAAGTGATTTATGAAGGCAGCCTATACAGGCTGGCATCTGCTCTTTTTATTCATTGTGCTTATTTTTGAGCACATGTCTTTTTCAAAATTGAAACTTATGTATTCGGAGCCATGATAAGCATCGAATGTATTCAAAAAGGAGTACATTTTACTTATTTTTGAGTAACTATTTTTAACAGTGTATTAAAAAGAGTGATATCACAATGATAGCCATCGCCAGCAAAATACTTTTTTTTTTGGAAAAACGAAATAATAAATACGTTTTATCCTAATGTACTTTTTGTAACATGGATAAATTTAGCTCTTGCTCATTTAGGGGAGACAGTAGTACTCGACAACAAAAATCAGTCGTATTTCATTCAAGTTTAAATTGCTCCAAATTATTTAAATTTTTATATTTTATAAAAAAAAAAAGTTAATGCAATCAATAGCTGAATATTTGTTATGATTATTAGACTTCAAAAATTTAGTTTTGTATAAACAATTTTAAATAATAATTCTTTTTAATTTTTTTGTCACTTAGAATTTTCAATTTCAACTTCAAAATGTTTGGTTTAGTGACATACTTTTCAGAATAAATATAATAACTTTTCATAAAACTTTTACCAAATGCATGTAAATATTCTAATTTAAACATTGAACCTAATTTTTTTACTGAATAATATTTTTAAAATATATAATTTATTTTGTAAATACAAATATTTATATTTTTCGAAATATAAATTGTTCCATAAAGTATTTATTTTTCATAATTTAAAAAAATACTTTATATTCACAATGTTGAACATATGTATTTTTATTATTGTTAAAAAATGAATGAAAATATTGAATAGAATTTGAGAAAATTGTACCAATGTACTGAAAATATCAGTTTTGAGAAAAACACAAAAACGTTTATTATATTAAATTATTTACACAAAACTAAATTTTTGAAGTTTGATAACCATAAAAAATAATCAGTTATTGACTGTATTAAATTTCAAATATAAAATATTAAATTTTAAATAATCTGGGGTCATTTTAAGTTGAATGAAATACAACCGATTTTTGTTGTCTAGTACGGCTGTATCCCCTTAACTAAACATAGGTCGTTTAGTCACACAAGATGATCGGATATACCCTTCGAGCATGGATCCCTCATAGTAGAGAAATCATAAGGTTATAATCTCGCTAACATCAAAGTGAGGCAAACATGTATGGCCTCAGACACGTGGTTTATTACGTCATCCATTCATAAATTTGTTCCAGCTCATTCATAAAAATATCCTGTACTTCATGAAGTAACACATTTACTATTATTTCCAAATCACCCGTCTTTCGCGAACGTTTTTTTATTCATAAATTTTGAAAGGAATTTTTGAAAAAGGCATGTACTCAAAAATGAGTACAAAAATGATGTACTCAAAAATTTTGGAAAGAATTTTTGAAAAAGACATGTACTCAAAAATGAGTACAAAAAAAATATGTACTCAAAAATTTTGAAAAGAATTATTGAAAATAACATGTACTCAAAAATGAGTACAAAAATGATGTACTCAAAAACTTTGAAAGGAATTTTTGAAAAAGACATGTACAAAAATGAGTAAAAATTAATAAAAAGAGCAATAGCTTTCCTACATAGGCTGCATTCATAAATTACTTTGAATAAATATCAACAATTACAACTTAGACTTACCGTGAATCAAACCCACGTATGCAGCATCGCTCCCCAGGGCCTTAACCTTTAAAATATCAATGCGATGCAAAGAAGTTATAAACAGAAGTAATGTTAAAAAGGCGTGCCAAAAAGAATGTGAAATAAAATCATTGAATTGTAATAAATAAGTTAAATTGCTGCTAATTTAATCTGGTGCCATCAGGTCTGAGATGTCTGCATCACGATGATGACGTCATACTCGCTGTACTACAGTTCATTCATGCCGAAGGATATACTTTTTATTATTATTATTATTATTTATTAGACACACAATGTTGTACAAGGGGCCCAAGGCCCGTCCAGACAACGCAATAAAACTACATATACAATAAAACAACATATACAATACAACATTTTAAAAACTACATGCACAATAAAATATATACATTTTAAAAACTACATGCATAATAAAATATATATTTCATAAGTACAGATAAACTCAAAATAAAAACAAAGACAAGATGACAAGAAAGTTTAACAGAACATCCGCTTCATATTTCAGCAAATACATAATATCAAATTTTCATAGTTGTTTGACAATATACAATTATATTACAGAAATGAATAGGGATTCTTCATCAATATTCAGAATATATTTCTTGATCTCTCTTTTAAATTTATTTTTATTTTCTATAGATATTATTTGTTCAGGTAATGAATTGAAAATTTTTGGAGCTATATATGCAAAACTTTTTCGAAAAATTTCTTCTTTGGGTTTAGGTATATTATATCTATGTACATTTCTAAAACAATAAGTAATCGGATCTCTATGAATGCAAACATTTTTGTTGTTATATAAATAAAGAAGTACGTTATATATGTATAATTTTCTTATAGTTAAAATGGAGTTTGATAAATTATCCGATTCACAATTTAGCATTCGCAGCAATCTGTTTTGAGTATTTATTAAAGGTCTAATATTATTTATGCCACACTGATACAACAGTGCAATTTCAAGACGGTCCCGTCCGATGGAAACCGAACGATAAAAAACTTTCGAGACGAACAACTGTCAGCCGTCGGACGTAACCGGCCCAAAAGGAAAAAGTGAAAAAAAAATCTGATAAAAATTCGACTTTCCCCCAGAATGGAAGGACAACTTATTTGAGGAGGAGAAGAAACGCCATTCCACGCACAAATAAGAACCTAATGGCACCCCAATTTCTATTCTATTCCATTTTTCTGGAGTCAGGGAAATGCGTTTTTAGCGTCTTTCCGTTAAAGGGAAACCCATTTAAATTCCATTGGAATGTAAATATGGGACTATTGGAAGGCGTTTCTATTATGTTTCACTCTCATAGTTTAAGACGGACCCCCCTTTTTATGTATGGAACCAGAAATCGCGTCTTCGACTAAATTCGAGTTCCTTTTGTGTCGGTTTTTATATCGAATGCAATTTCGGCTTCGATATATTCGCGATAGATGGTATTTTTTATGATTCTCTTTTCTTTTTTCCTAGTACCCAGGGTTCAGCTGTTATGGTGCGTATGATTACGTAAATAAACATAGCGCGTATTGTGGATGCGAGTAGCGGAAAAACTCATGAATATGATTTTGGAAAGCGTAACAAAAGGACGCGAAAATCGATGGGGGGCACAATGGAGGCATCGGGTTCGGCGTTAGACGAGGATGTTAAGCAATTGTATGATTAATATCTTCGATTTGGGTTTTAAATTAAATGTTGTAACTTGTTTTTTATGTTTTACTAACTGTATGGCCCCGCGTTCTGGTGTTTTTTAAATAAATATGTTTGTATATATAACATTATATACATTCACACTCAAACACTAAGCCTAACTGGTATTGAGGATTAATACTCTATCCTTTGTTTTTGTCGTTTAGCTTTCATGACACGAGTTTATAACTTAACAGCCATGAAACAAGAACAATGAATAAATAGTACGTATTCCTGTGAAGCGCTTAAAGCTACGTTAGCACAAGGAACTTGCAATTAATTTATTTAAATCAATAAATAACAGTGAAAAGTTCATTCTCCAGCACGGAATCGAACCTGGGACCCCTTGTTCAGGGAACAATTGGCTCTATCAATGAGCTATCCGGACGGCAACAACTTACAGAAACTTTTCACTCAGAACACAGATCAGAAGAGTAGACACACAAACACACAAATATGCGATATATACATATATACATATGTACATATATATATATATATACATTTGTACATATATATATACATATGTACATATATATATATACATATGTACATATGTATATGTGTGTGCATATGTATATATATGTATATGTGTTATATATATATATACATATGTATATGTGTGTATGTACATATGTATATATATGTATATGTGTTATATATATATACATATGTACATATATATATATACATATGTACATATGTATATGTGTGTGTGCATATGTATATATATGTATATGTGTGTGTGCATATGTATATATATGTATATGTGTTATATATATATATATATATACATATGTACATATGTATATATATGTATATGTGTTATATATATATACATATGTACATATGTATATGTGTGTATGTGCATATGTATATATATGTATATGTGTTATATATATATATATATATATATATATATATATATATATATATATATATATATATATATGTATGTATATGTGTTATATATATATATATATATATATATATATATATATATATATATATATATATATATATATGTATGTATATGTGTTATATATATATATATATATATATATATATATATATATATATATATGTATATGTGTTATATATATATATATATATATATATATATATATATATATATATATATATATATATATATATATATATATATATATATATATATATATATATATATATATATATATATATATATATATATATATATATATATATATATATATATATATATATATATATATATATATATATATATATATATATATATATATATATATATATATATATATATATATATATATATATATATATATATATATATATATATATATATATATGTGTGTTATATATATATATATATATATATGTATATATATATTCCACGGGGATTCCTCGGCTAATAGCGACAGCGAAAATTTTGTTTGCGGTTAAAGAGGTTGAACCAATTATCAGTGAAACAAACCGCTTTTTTTTCGATAAAGGATTTTTGGTTCAACCTTAATATGATGTAATTTGAACCAGACCTCTGTTTTGCATCAAGATATGGAACATCGTTGAACTGAAATTTTTAACAGTGTACTGAGCCGGATTTAGATGTAATGGCTGGGCCCTCTAATCCAAATATCTTTGAAGCCCTCAAATTCCAGATTAAAAAATAACCCGACTTGGAAACAGAACAAAAAAAACCAATTTTCTCCACAAAAACCATTGTCAGATCTCGCTAAATCATCCAACAGAACAGAAAACCCAACAAAAAGAACAAAACAAACCAAAAGTAGCAGAACCAAAGTGAAAAACGAGACCCATCCCCCTTCCCCCCTCCCAGTACACGTCCGCGACTGCCAGTTAGAAAGTCCTCCCAATTGGCCCACATTGAATTGCACGGAGGGTCCGAGGGCATGATCGAATTCCAGACGATAGCTCTAATTCGTGTTGCCTTTTATTGGGGGGCCGTCCGGGCCCTCTCTGGAAGCCCTAATCGAATGAGGGACGCCAAATTACTCCCGTGTCAAGCGATCAATGTGTCCTGATTCAATTGTGCCGGGGAATTAGGCCTTCGCGCTGGCTGCCACGAGGGTCTTCCACCTGCCCGGGCTGTCCTGCTAGCCCATTGTTATGGGTTCTTTCCTGGAGAAGAGCGTCGTCTGTTGTTGTGTTTTTAGAGGATGGAAGAGAAGCGAAGGGAGGAAATTGAGAGGAAGGAATTTTTATGATTGCAGTAGGGGGGAGGGAAGAGGAGGGGGGGGGGTATTGGTCGTGTGATTCGAAGACTGGGTTCGAATAATTTTATCCTTTCAAGTTCTCTTTGGGTGCTTTTGTAGACTGCGGAGATCGAGGATAAGTTGTTGTTGAAAGTTGGTATTATTATAGGGTTCTTTTTTTTCTAAAAAATAATGGTTAGTGTTATCTTTTCAAATATATGTTAATTTTCTATCAAGATAAAAAAAAATCGATTTTATTCTGTGTATTTTTTTGCTGAGCATTGTTTGTAAAATGTACATAATTTAAAAAAAAAATAGCGTGTTCGTGCGATAATGCGGGAGTTTCACGTGACGTATTAACATGGTAACTTACTAGTAGTTTTGATTTCTTCCCTACAGCAGACAACTTTGCTTTGAGATAAAAACTCGTCTTATAGAACATTTCGTTAAGAATATTAAAATACAAATGCAACGTTAAAATACGCAATAAAAGTCCGTAATAATCCGGACATGTTTCGGGAGATACATCACCCTTCATCAGCGGAAAATGCAAAGTCTGTGTGTAATGAAATATAAATAAACCCAAGAAATCTAAAATGTTGCCAAAGACCAAAAAACTAAAAAACTATTACATATATATTTACCATAAATGGCATATTTACCCATAAATGGCAGCACTACCAACAACCTTCGAGCTTGAATGGACTGTAGTAGAGCGAATATGACGTCAACTTTGCTTTTGTTTGTTTAGTCGTTACGCTTGCAATTATGGGAAAGTTTGTTTATAATATTTGTTTTTTCCAAATAAGTAATATTTTTATATCATATATGAATACATTTAAGTACAAAAATACTTATATTATATTTGTATGAAATTAGAATTACAACAAAATACGGAAAATACTTCTATTTCAACACAAAAATACTTGATAAACGATTACTACAATTTATCTCAGTGCATGTAGTAAATATTTCTATATTGAGTTATTATTTAGAGACTAAAACTTAAAATTATAGTACAGGAGCTAAAGCTCCATGCTAACCCTACGGAACTTCTTCGGCGTCGCTGAACTTTCTCCGTGTTCCGTTGGAACAGCGGTCTTCTTCTTCTCGGCGTTAAACTCCCCCATTGTCACATAAAAAACTTTCCAATACCCACACACACATTCGTTGTGGTTCTCATAGATGGCACTCCGTTAAAAAAATTATACCCATAAATGACAGCACTACCAACAACCTTCGTGCATGAATGGACTGTAATAAAGAGAACATGACGTCCCCATCCTGATGCAAACATCTCATAACTGATGACACCAGACACGTGACTTCCTTTCAAAACTTATGAATGAAAAAACGTTCGCGATTGACCTGTTATTTGGAAATAATAGTAAATGTGTTACTTCATGAATGCAGCCTGTGTAGGAAAGCTATTGCTCTTTTTATTAATTTTTACTCATATTTCAGTACATGTCTTTTTCAATAATTCCTTTCAAAAAATTTGAGTACATCAGTTTGTACTCATTTTTGAGTACATGTCTTTTTCAAAAATTCCTTTAAAATGCCTCCGAATGCAGGCTATGTAGGAAAGCTATTGCTCTTTTTATTAATTTTTATTCATTATTTTTGAGTTATTTTTTTTTAATTCCTTTAAAATGCCTCCGAAATGCCTCCGAATGCAGGCTATGTAGGAAAGCTATTGCTCTTTTTATTAATTTTTATTCATTTTTGAGTTATTTTTTTTTTAATTCCTTTAAAATGCCTCCGAATGCAGGCTATGTAGGACGTCCCTCTATTGCTCTTTTTATTAATTTTCACTCATTTTTGAGATATTTTTTTTTTAAATTCCTTTAAAATGCCTCCGAAATGCCTCCGAATGCAGGCTATGTAGGAAAGCTATTGCTCTTTTTATTAATTTTTATTCATTTTTGAGTTATTTTTTTTTTTAATTCCTTTAAAATGCCTCCGAAATGCCTCCGAATGCAGGCTATGTAGGAAAGCAATTGCTCTTTTTATTAATTTTCACTCATTTTTGAGTTATTTTGTTTTTTTAATTCCTTTAAAATGCCTCCGAAATGCCTCCGAATGCAGGCTATGTAGGAAAGCTATTGCTCTTTTTATTAATTTTTATTCATTTTTTTTTTTTTTTTAATTCCTTTAAAATGCCTCCGAAATGTCTCCGAATGCAGGCTATGTAGGAAAGCTATTGCTCTTTTTATTAATTTTTATTCATTTTTGAGTTATTTTTTTTTTTAATTCCTTTAAAATGCCTCCGAAATGCCTCCGAATGCAGGCTATGTAGGAAAGCAATTGCTCTTTTTATTAATTTTCACTCATTTTTGAGTTATTTTGTTTTTTTAATTCCTTTAAAATGCCTCCGAAATGCCTCCGAATGCAGGCTATGTAGGAAAGCTATTGCTCTTTTTATTAATTTTTATTCATTTTTTTTTTTTTTTTAATTCCTTTAAAATGCCTCCGAAATGTCTCCGAATGCAGGCTATGTAGGAAAGCTATTGCTCTTTTTATTAATTTTTATTCATTTTTGAGTTATTTTTTTTTTTAATTCCTTTAAAATGCCTCCGAATGCAGGCTATGTAGGAAAGCTATTGCTCTTTTTATTCATTTTTGAGTTATTTTTTTTTTTAAATTCCTTTAAAATGCGTCCGAATGCAGGCTATGTAGGAAAGCTATTGCTCTTTTTATTCATTTTTGAGTTATTTATTTTTTAAATTCCTTTAAAATGCCTCCGAAATGCCTCAGAATGCAGGCTATGTGCTCTTTTTATTAATTTTTACTCATTTTTGAGTACATGTCTTTTTTAAAAATTCCTTTAAAAAATTTTGAGTACATCATTTTTGTACTCATTTTTGAGTACATGTCTTTTTCAAAAATTCCTTTAAAAATTTATGAATAAAAAAACGTTCGCGAAAGACGGGTGATTTGGAAATGATATTAAATGTGTTACTTCATGAAGTACAGAATATTGTTATGAATGAACTAAAAAAAATTGTGAATGGATGTCGTAGTAAACCACGTGCCTGAGGCCATACATGTTGGCCTCACTTTGATGTTAGCGAGATTATAACCTTATGATTTATCTACTATGAGGGATCCATGCTCGAAGCCAATAACTCGTTTAAAAACTGCTTGAAAACAAATTATTTTTAAACGCATTTAAAAAAAATGTATGATAATGTATGTGCTAGCGAAACATGTCTAGATTTTATGTAATTGTATTGCGTAGTTTTAACGTTGCATTTGTGTACTAAAAATGCCCTATATTAAATACAACTTCAAAATGCCTTAAAATTAATTTTAATTTATTTAGATTTATAAAAATAGCAAATGAAACTGTATATCTTTTTTTGTAAAAATTTAATATAGTAAACATTAAATATTTCATAATATATTTTTTAATTATAATATATTCATTTCATATGCATATGAGAATATAATGTAATATGTATTTTTTTAACTTATTGTTACAATAAATGGCTGATGTGTATGTGGAAAAATAACACAAGTGAGTCATTGAAAAATTTTAATGTATCAATTTTAATCTAAACTATATAATAGCTTAGCCAAAGAGAAAAATAAAGCGATTGAATTGAATTACTTATTTTTTTTATTTATCAATATTCCTAATTTACCTAAAATTTCCTAAGAATAGCAGCAAAGAAAAAAGAAAACAAAAAATGTAACAAAGAAATTATTAATGCTGATATATTATTTTCCTGAATAATTTTTTTAATAATTTCGATAAACATTTTGTTTAGAGCAATTATTAATAATGTATTTATTCTCAACAAGAAGCATGCAAAGGTACAAAAAAACCTTATTAAAGCAAGAAACATTTTTCTCTGGACTTTTATTGATAAATGTCAGCCGAAATTTAAGTTGTTTTCTCTGTTTCGTTTTAAAAATTCTTCAGTTTCAATAGCAATGTATTTTAGCGTTGCAACCTTATTTTTAATTCTTCGAATATTTAAATTATTGTTATTATATATCGGTGTTTTTTCCCAGAAATGTAGTAATAAACATCGGAATATAATATATTCATTTGATTTAGAATTTAATTGTCCAACTTTAAATAGAAGTTTGTATTGCAATTGTTAAATTTATGAATTACATAGCCCATTTTAATAAATTGGCACCAACTTCCAAAAGTTGTACTACGTATAAAATTGATATTCAATAATTCAATTTTTTGCAACTCATTCGTGAAATTAAAAATTATTTTTTACTTTTTAACGCATTTTTCTTAAAGTCGGTTTCCCTTTTTTTTAGAAAGATTATTTTATTTTTCCCTTTTTAGTTTTTAATTTAGCAGGGGGCTTTGCCCCCTATTCACCAAGAAATTCTAGTAACAACTTGTGCTCAACAATGTATATTTTAAAACAATCCCTAACAAAGCCTATAAATGCATGTTAAACGAAATGTCATTGTTGTACAACTTCCGTTAAACAATGAAAATATTTTGAAATCGGATAAATTGTTTAAAAAAAATCCGGTTAATCGACATTTCCGGATATATAACAGCCGGATAACCTATTATTATTTTGAAGATTTTGCCTAAGTGGATTTTTCTCTATCCAACAAAAAAAGAATTTTCGAAATCGGCCGAAATTTTTTTTAAACGGTCCGGTTAATTGAGAAATTCGGATAGTTAAATACCGTATAACCGGATATTTTTTTCAAATTGCTCCCCTTTGAAACATCCTCTATCCAACAAAAAAAATACATAAAGGTCGAATCTATAACCTCTCGACTTGGCGCGCGTTGGCGGTTTTAATTTAAAGTGTCTGGCGGTTTTATTTTGGAGTTTTGGTGGGCGCGCTGGGCAGTCGGTTAAAAATAAACAAATGTGTTTATATATGCATTCCGTTTATACATTTGATCTCCATTATATTCCAACGTCTCGCTTTTTCTCAATTCATAAACCCCTAAACAACTTTGGAAAAAGAAAACAACAAGATATGAAACAGATGATTTGTTTTTTACTAGCCCCCAATCACTTTTTGTGTCAAAATTAAAAATCTGCAAAATAAAACTTTCCACTCGGTTAAATGCTTGAAGAATTTTATTAAACAGATATTATAACAGAGATCTAAGAATACTTATGTACAGTACAACAATATTATTGACAAGCTTCTCTCAGAAATCAACATTTATGTTTTCGTAACAATTTTTCATATTCGGAATACTAACGTTGTAATACATCACAAAACAAAATTTACATGTATGCAGTTTATCTTTCAAAACTTGGATAAAATGTGCATATGAATTTAATTTTTAAAAAATAAACATAAATGTGCACTTAAATTTGTTTTTAAAACACCCCTATAACGAGTTCTTTATATCTGTTTAAATTGTTCCGAAATTGTTGATTAAATGGAAATACTTATTTTAATTCTTAATTCATTTCTACTTTTCTCTTATCGAGACTTTATATCATTAACTCATCCATCATACTTTAGAAACAAATTGACTGACTTGTTTATTTCTATAATTTAAATGACACAATGTGGCAGCAAATTGAATTTGACATCACTAAGCTAGAATATAATATAACTATAAACACAGGAGCGAGGACTCCCATTGAGCGACAATGTATTTTAAAATGCAGCGCGGATGAATACAATTCGGAAGAAAGGTTGAGAAAATATTCGTCCTTGGCTATGACGTCTGACGTGACGTCACAGAAATGTTTAAAATTAATTTCTTTTGTGCCTTTTATCTTCTTTTACTTGTAAATAAGTATGAAAAAACATTAAATGTATAATATTTAATGTATTTTTGAAAGCCAGAAATACGTTTTACTATCTCTACGCAAACCTATGCGAAAGGACTATTTTTTATACCTTCACTCCGAAAGGAGTAAAGTGGTAAACCACGCTCAGTCCTCGCTCCAGTGATTATATATTCTAGCTCAGTGTTTGGCATAGAAGTCTCTGCGATTTCATTGGTTTAGAACTTTTATTCAAACTCAAAAATTTGAATAGTTTCTGGTAATAATTAATAACAACACTGCCTTTCATTATAAAACTGAATGCAATAAAAAAAATGATTCTGATGTTTTAATTTTGAAAATATTATTTAAGAGGCGTTTCAAAATCAATCACTACACATTATAGTTTCAAATAAATAAAAAAAAATGAAATTATGCCTGGATTCTTTAAAATGTAGGGATTGGCAAATTATACTTCTTATTTTCCTTTAATTAACTCATCTTACAAGAAAGAGTTTTTTGACATATAAAATAAAAATAACTTAATATTTTTTCTAAAAGTGAAGTATTTGTATCACTTCTTAAAAATAACGTGTAAGTAGGATTCAAACTTTTCTAAAGTAAATAAAGGAAAATACCGCAAATAGCAATTATTTTCTAAAAATATTATTTTGTTTTTAATTGCGATAATAACTTTTCTCAATACCTGTGTGTTTAATTCAATTACTATTCATTGATATTATTTTATTTATTAATTCGTCTTAATATTATTTTTTTAATCATTAGATCAAAATAATTTTAATTTTAAACAATTACAGTAAACTAATCCCTAATTCTACTGTTTTTAGTTAAAATTACATGTAAAATAAGTTTCTAATTTCTGAATAAATTAAAACAATAAAATATAATTCTCAATAAAGGTTCTTTGGTTAAATTTAGTTGTAATTAAAATCAAACATTTTTTGTTAGCATATATAAAAGTGAAAATAACAAAAATAATACTTCATTTGAGTTGAACAGTAAACAAACGTAAAAAAAATCTTTGGTTTCGAAATTCAAACTATAACTAGTAATAACAAAATGTAAAGTATCACAGATTCCTTAAATAGACATTGCACCGCATTTTTAATTTTAATTATTCTCATACCTGAACATAATTCTGATCTAAGAATTGTAATAATTAATTTTAATTAAAAATAAGTATAGAAACAATATGCACAAAATTGTATAAAAATAAGCATCAAATTTCCTTACAAAATTCAACTGAAAATACCTAGCAAAACCATTAAACAAGCTTAACAAGGATGTTTTTCAATTTGTAGAAGTTAAGAATTCGATTATTTTAATATTTTAATTATTGCAATTTTTAATTTTTTTTAATTATTTATTAAATACATACCTCAAATAACTCAAAATAGCGTGTCGTCATTAATAATGACGAATATTTAAGTTAAAAAAAAGTACCTGTACTTCCTGCAAACCAAGTTAATTTCATCTAAATTCTGTACATTCACCCCAGTTAAACAATAGCATACTCACAAAAGGTCTTAAGGAAAACATTTCTGGAAGGAGTTAAAGTTCGATTTACAAACATATAGCACATTCCACATCTGCATTCGAACAACCACTAAGCCTATTTGATTGAAGAAGTCTAAGTGCGCTAGGCCTGACTATTAGAACACATGTAAAAAGTAAAACAAACGCAAAACATTCATCTTGTCAAAAGGAACTTTGATTAATTATGTAATTACATATGCAAGTAATCATCCGCCGAGTAATCTTCGATAAGTTTTTTACTCATCGTGAATTCATTTGCATGGACAGGAAATAGTACCAATCAAGTTCATTTCATTGTCTGGACCTCAGTAGTTTATATGCTGTTGTGTCTGGAGAACAAATCAGCTGTTGAACAATCAGAAATCGTTGAACAAATCAGAAGTAGTTGAACAATGATGTTCCCTTATGTCTTCAAATATGTTCTAGATTCTCGATATTTCTGGCAAGAATTAAAATTATTATTTGGTTGAATATTTTTATCAAGCTGTGTGATTTATTGAAATTTTCTACACATTGACGAAAATTTCGATACATTTGCTTGGAATAAAATTCAATCTGCTGGTGATTAGGCTTGAGCGATGATTCGATATATATCAAAATTCCGGACATAAAATTCCTCACGATAACTATTTTATAATTTTAGATTTGACTATTTATCTATTTGACGAATAATCGATTTTACGCTTAATCGATTTAACGATTAGTCAGTTTGACAAATAATTGATTTGATGATTAACTGATTTAACGTTTAACTGATATGATGATTAATCGATTTGACGATTCCGAAATTAAAATACATCGCGATTTCGATTTTATAATTTTAGATTTGACAATTAATCTACTTGACGGTTAATCGATTTGACGCTTAATCGATTTAACGATTAATTTGTTTGACAATTAATCAATTTGACGATTAATCGACTTCACAAATAATCGATTTGCCAATTAATCGATTTGACGATTAATCGAAAGTAAACTCGGGAGTCCGGAAGAACACTCTCGATGCTCGGGACATTAATGGCAACGTATCTATATTTGTAATAGTAAAAGGGAAAACAAAATTGTATTAATCTTTGATTTAAAAACAAAAAGTCCATTTGAAGTCGTGCATTTTTGTGTTTACTCGTTGCTACTGTACTTATTCTACTCATAAAATATCGATATATCTTAATATCGATATACCAACAGTATGTATATGTCGAATATATCGATATATTAGAAATATTATTGATATACCAACAATATGTATTTATCGAATATATCGATACATTATAAATATCGAATATATCGATATATTGTAAATATCGAATATATCGATATATTGTAAATATTGAATATATCGATATATTGTAAATATCGAATATATTGTAAATATCAAATAATCGGAAACATCGAATAATCGTAAAATATCAATTATTAGCTGGCGATTAATCACGATTGCAAAATTTCATCATCGCCCAAGCCTACCGGAGATGTGGGCCATATATAAACCTTTCAGGAAGTATTATGGAATTTGTATCACTAAATATGACGAACAACCAGCGGAATTTTTAGAAGTATAATGGCATTTCCTAGTCCCGTGATACCATCCAAAATTATTGTCTGAAAGCTTGATTAGTCGTAGGATACCACAAGAAAACCCTCCAAGATGTATGGCAGATTTTAATTGGATGCAATCCTTAAATTTGAAGTAGGACACCACAAAGGACCCTTCCCAGAAGTATGGCAAGATAAAACTTCAGAAGCTGAAGCCCGCCATGCTGAAATCCTCCAGTAAGTTCGCAGAGTCTGTTTCACTAAGTTTGACGGATACACGAGAACTTTCCAGAAAACTTGATGGTATCCGACTTGGCGAAGAGCACCATGCAGAAGCCTTCCTACAATATCCATAAAGTTTCCGTTTTGTAACATCTAGTTTTTGTACATCTAGACTCGTAAGAAAAGTCCAGTTACAGCAGTTTTCGTGGTCAGGCGGAGTCTTGCTGCTGGTGGTGCGGACTGCTGTTGAGTATGGCAGATTCCAGCAAGGCCTGCGAGTGTTCTCGGGCCTTTCGTCTCAAGTCTGTGACGCTCGTGGATGTCAGGTCGGGTGATGAACTCTCTGACGTCACCACGGAGGAAGAAGTTACGGGTTTTGGAAGACAACACGCGCAGAAGGGAAATGCTGTTGAGAAAAGAAGCAGTCTTAAAACTTGAAATAATGCTAAAAAGATGTTGATTCTTAAAACAAATAAATGAATGAATAAACAGACAAAAATAAATTAATTAATGAATAAAAAGACAAAAATTAATCAATTAATGAATAAACAAATAAATAAATCAATGAATAAACAGACAAAAACAAATTAATTAATGAATAAACAAATAAATAAATGAATGAATAAACAAATAAATAAATGAATGAATAAACAAATAAATAAATGAATGAATAAATGAATAAAAATTAAGTATATTGACTTGGATAATG